>JACTOM010000045.1:1906960-2251288 GCA_015832385.1 Elymnias hypermnestra | reverse complement strand
GACATATACTCAAACACGCACTTAATACATGGGGGGGACTGGGAATAATATAGAAATATGAACAAGCTTAGTACCGAACTCATTCTCCAGGAGGGTCCCAGCCGCATCGCGGAGGGAGAATCCCTTGCTGCCCCGCCACGGCGGGGTGGTCAGCCCATCGTATCTGGAGGGGCACCCCTAGCTTGTGAAGTACTCCCGCAGGAGTGCTCTGGCGTTTTAAATAAGTCGTCGATAATTTGTGATGAAGAGGGTAAGTCGCTGAAGTTGGGCTCCTGTAGCAGCCGGGTGATGGCTTCGGGCCCTGACGTAGAGATGGATTGCGAGCCTGGGCGTTTTTGGTCGGGATCCTATTCCGCGACGAAAGGGATATTCTTGAGGAAGCGAAGGAGAGGATCCGAGTCCGAATCTTACTCTACCGAGGGAGAGATGAAGAGTGCCAGTAAAGCCCTAGCCAAGGGTCGCGGTCGTGGGCGTCCACCGACCACAAGGAGAGACGTTCGCCTTGCAAAGGCTAAAGCAGATTTAAATGCAGCTAAAAAAGAGGAATTAGCTCTGCCTGCAGGAGGGATCATGAACCAAAACACAAGTGAGGCTAGGCCGGCTAGCCGTGCTAGCCGGGTGATACGACTTTCAGAGTCATCTTTGGCCGAGGAGTCGGATCAGCAGGCGCAGACAACTGCTGAGATTACAGAGCAGATTCTTGATATGGTGGCTATCATTAATAAGGTAGCTACTAAATCAAAAAACTTGAAAGGGACATTCGTGCGCGACCTCAAGAACTCGGCTTCCACCATTGAAAGGGGGCTAAGGACTCTTACATCACGTACAAGTACGGAGGAAACACAGCAATTGCAGGCAGATAATGTTCGCCTGAACGCTAAGGTGGCCAGTCTCCAAAAGGAGGTGGAAAATATGAAGAAGGTAAGTCTGCCTGCTTCTGTAACAGTTATTAGAAAAAGTTAAAAGTGCGTGCGTACAAAGTACACATGTGAGATGTGAAATTTGTTTGGCAAGGTAATTTTTAAGTCTCGTTTATATTTATACAAACCAAACAAGGGGAAAAGGAAAATATGTTAGGAATTTAATTGTCATTAAAATATTAAAAGTGTCGAAACTTAATACAAATAACTTATTGAAATCTCTAATGACGAATCAAAATCAAAAATGGCACGTGTTTTTGATATTAGAAATAATTAATTAAAATTTGTTTTTGAATTTAAAATTTAGAAAAGTGTTTATGAAAAGTAGAACGTTAAATTATAAAATGAAGAGTGTGAAATTAAAATGCCACATGTTATTTGTAAATATTAAAACTAACTAACCCACAAACGAATTAGCACAAAAACGCTGGCCATCTTCGTGACGCTAATCACGCGTTTCATCCGTAAAAATTTTATTCTCGTGCGCCCAAACAAGTTTCACTTCAAAAAATATTTGATATATTAATGGATTAGGTTCTGTCCTAGGTATTGAAGCAAACAGCACTCACAAAAATAGTGTTAAATTCCCATTATAATCTGCAATCCTAAACAATTTCTTATTTAATTCACATACTCGTACGTCAGGCACTTTGATGCATATATCTACTTGGTCTAGAAATGTAATGCCTTTTATCAAATTTCTAAAGATTGTTCAATAGATATCCCGATCGACTTTGAATGTAGAGTATGAATTTCTATTTTATTGAATTTTCGGGTGAAAACTAGTGCAGTTAGACAGACAAAAGACACACTAAAACAGCATACATGTATGATCCTATATCGAAAATTGCATAATATACGTAACAGTGGTATAAACAAACAGTTTATGTACTATCTATTAGGAGATTAGCTTTTACTTTACTTTAAAGCTTACTGCAATGTTAAATCAATTTTTTTCTTTTTTTTTATTACTGACAGATTAGCGTTTGACTGTGATCTCACCTGATGGTAAGTGATGATACAGTCTAAGATGGAAGCGCGCTAATCTGTTAAGAGGCGATATACCCCATGGTACCGGAACACAAACCTCTTTGTTTGGCGGTACGTTTTTGCTGATAGGGTGGTAACTACCCACGGTCTGAGTCTGGACTCCCACCAGTCCAGACAAATTAGAAAATACAATTTCCTAAATTCGTCCTACCGGGGATCGAACCCGGGACCTCCACTAGCAAAGCGGATACTCGCACCACTGCGCCAGCGAGACCGTCAAAATCTATTGAATATGCGTACGATACCTTTATGAGAGGTTCTGGGTTAGATCCTCAGTTGATCAAATTAAGGATAAACTTTCTTATTTATCTAGATCTGGACTGGTAGGCTTCGTACTATGGTTATTTATTATCCTACCAGTAAAGACAATAAGGTACGGTACCGTCTGGAAAGCATTAAGAATTAAATTACTTCTTTCTACGTATCAATGAACGAACGTTTTTTATGAGATAAAAGGATTTCAAAAGTAAGTAAGCCCATTAACGTCCCACTGCTGGACTCAGGCTTCCTCACTCATATGAGAGTTAACTTGCTTAGTTAACTCTCATATGTGTAATAATTACATGCGTATATGAATAGGATATATGAAAAGTGTCAGCATAAGCGTGCCAGTGCGTGGATCGTCTAATTTGCATTACAGGCGCCTAGTGTTTATTAGTTTAGTCTGTAAGCTATATTCTAGGCAACTGTAGGCGATACTGTTACAGCTTCTTTGGTCTACAATCAACTTTTTATATACAGATTAAGCTTCAATGTCGAGACACAGGCTACTAAATGTTACCTACTATCGTTTTCTGTTCAAAACGTTATAAGTGAAACAGGATTACTGTTTTTGCCTTTGCCTATTATAGATTTTGAAAAATTTGATTAGTATGTCCCGTTTTATATAAAATACGGTTTTAAACCCCTTTATTCTATTATATTAACCAATTAATGTATTTACTTACTCCTTACAAGATCTTTAAATTTTCCTTTCGCAACGTTGACTATCACTATCGTTTTATACGATAAACGATTATTTTATTCAATAAAAATATTTAAATACATCGTAACAGAAACAAAGTTTCATATAAATCGTAATTAAATCTCATATAGCAAATAACAAAACGTAGACTGAAATAATTACGAACAAAAGTAATCATTGCTCAGTTAAATACCCGAGAGATGTTAATAAAACTTTCAGAGATACGAGGTACCACAATTACTACAAATTAGACTATAATTTATCTTCAAGTCTAAAATTTAAGTGGTTTTATTCTTAAATCTTATTTATTTAATGACAAAAGGCCTCATTTATTTATGTCCCTCGGTACTATCAAACTTTTACGATATTGTATGTAGATCGAAAACCCTAAAACTTTCACGATAAAAATAGATAGGTTAGGTAAATACTTTTTCTTTTGGGTAGAAAATTGCTTCCCAGCTTTTTATACGTCATTTTATTATACAATAACAGCCCTTGGACTTTAATTGGGAAGAGATTATATGTAAAATACTCTAACTAAGAAAATACTGTCGTCCGGTTATTTATGTACATTCATATGACAAAGCTATTCTGTTATAAAAATACCGATGCTTAAGATTTTCATAATTTTTATTGCTTTAAATTGCACATAATATTTTAAGATTTTAACAATATGTGTAAATCTGTTCACGGATATAAAATTACGGTGTTATTAGAAAAAAAGTCTTGTTGATTATAACTGCTGTATATTTCCTTTTACAACAATAATACGTATTGAATTAATACAGTGGAAAACGGCTGCAAAAATATTTGTTTTTCATCGTTACGTATCTGGCAAGATCCCAAAGTAATTTTTATATTTATACAAATCTAAAACTTTATATTTACGAGACTTAGAGGGAGGGAAAAGGAAGATATGTTAGAAATTTAATGAATTTAATTGTCATTAAAATATTAAAAGTGCCGAAATGTAATACAAATAATTTATTGGAATCTCCAATAATGAATTGTAAATAAAAATGTCACGTGTCTTTTGTCAATATTAGAAGTTATTAATTAAATTTTGTTTTTGGAATTTAAAATTTAGATAAGAGATTTTATGAAATAAATTATTAAATGACGAGTGGCAAATTAAAATGCCACATATTATTTGTAAATATTAAAACTACCTAACCTTCCAGCGAATTAGCATTAAAAACGCTGCATATCTTCGTGGCGCTAATCACGCGTTTCATCCGTAAAAACTTTACCCACATGCGCCTAAAGAAATTTCACTTCAAAAATTTGAACATTCCTTTGAGGAACCTTATAAAATTGTGCTTCATCTGAAAACCAAGCTGGAAGATACATTAATTGTGCTCCCTTTGTACAAGATAAATTTAGGCGCTAGACCTCGATGTTACATAGCCTTTGTGCAACAAAATTGATAGCAATAATTTGATTTGCTATTTTACGTAGCATGGAGGTGACATCCTCACACAGACAACGGGAATATTCATTGATGAAAAGCTATTGCTCAATTCATTTGTTTGAAACCTCTTATCGATTTCGACGAACTCGAGGATACAAGTACTTGTTGAGCCAGAAAAGGTCCTGGGATTTTCGACAGGGCAATTTAGGAAATCGCCTTTTCTTACTTGTCTGAGTCTGGACCGAGGGAAGGCTTCGGCTTGAGCTATATACCACCCTAAGTATGAAAATGTAATCAAAAATTTCCATTCTGATACAATGCTATATACAAAATCAAAGCATACGAGGTAAAATTACCTTACCAGGTTAGCGCGCTTCCATTTTAGACTGTATCAAGTGTAACCTGTAAGCAAGAAAAAACATACTAAAAGTGACCATTTATTACCAAGTACTGAGAAATGAAATAAACTGCCTCATTAATCTTATGATTAGCATGTTCGGACTATGAGAGTGAAGGAATAGAGAGTGCACTTGTGTACTATGCCTGCCAATGCGCGGTGGAGCAGCGTGGTGGGTCTATGCTCTAAAAACCCTCGCTCCTCGGAGTGAGGAGGCCTGTGTCCTGCTACTAGGACGTTAATGGGCTCCTACTTACTTTTTTTTGCTTTTTACTGAGAATTAGTATGTTGCGCTTGGATTTTCCCATTACCGCAAAAATTTCTGAAAAAAATTCAGACCAAAACAGCCCCAACTATTTGAAACATTAGTATAGTATTATTTGGTGTAACATGATAAAAAACTTTTCAAACAATGATATGCACAAACTTTGTCTCGGAACTTATAAAGTATTAGTCATTATCATGGGATAGCGCAATGTCTTATTGAAATATACGCTTGCTTGCATAAAAAAATGCAAAATAATATTTAAATAAGCAAGTTTGTATCTACGAAATTTTAACCATATAATTTTGATAAGAATGTCACGTTGATATTTTCAATGTCACAATATATCTGAAAAGCAATGTAATAAAATAATTAAGGTATTATATAATTATAAAATATTAAAAAAACTTAAATGTTGACTGTAGCTAACTTCAGGGTGTCGGTTTTTTGTGACGGTGTGCGTGCGCATCGTAAAAATTTACTCTCATCATTTTTTCCTAATTCGCCAAAAGAAGTACAACTTCAAAAGAAGCGTTCCTTATATCTTATAACATTATTTATCTTATAAGTGAAAACGCGTTAAATCCATAGGAGGTAATTTACCTCTGAACGTATTTTACGCAGACTCATAAGGGAACATATTTTTTGTGTTTGTTAAAGAGATGCAGTCCAGACGTAGATAAATGATATAGTAATTCATAAATTCACTTTTATGGAAGTAGAACCCGGATACAATGCAATGCAATGGAACTAATTACTTACAACATCTGTTAGAAGCAATGCCGAGCTAAGCAGAAAACATACTAAAAAAAGAACACTAAATTTAAAGCAATATAAGTTTCGTTTATAATTCTTAAATAAGCGTCATGTCACGAAAAGATTATGTTTATAATAACCAACCTTTGGTTGTTTTATAATATAAGATTACAATCTAGCCTTAATTAGTAGACTCTAGAATCTAGACTAATTAGTAATAATACTTTGACCTATGTTCTTGTATTATCATAGTCTGGAGTCCAACGACTATGTTTAGTTTACTATAATGTCTATTGACTCACAGTTCTTGAGTTCTGGCTTGATTACATCACACTACACTATATTGTGTCACTGCACTGTCACTTCCTCAAAAGTTTGTGTTCTTTTGAGTCTTCTCTTAGTCCGTGTGATATCCAGAAGTTTAGCAGTTTCGGGATTCACGTGATGGCGAAGTCGTAAAGAATATGTTTGTCGAATATTAATTCAATGGGTCGAATATTATACTGAATAAGTGAGTTTTTACCTAATACAATCTCCCTAACCCTAAGATGTCTTAGAAGAAATCACAAGTTTATATCATTTAAGTTTGTTACTTGTGCATATTTACTGTGTACAATATAGAATATTATTCAATTTTAGGTATATGTGGAAAATCAATAACTTATAAAAATAATGATTTGTCATCATCAATAAAATCACAATTATTTTCAGAATTAATGCAAATATTTGATTGTTATCGTCCCTTGAAACACGGCCGCGTCGTCACAAGCTATTAATATTCGAAATGATTTCGGCGTATTCTATCTCGTAATTAAATTATTATTGATTTTCATACGAAATATGAAAGCACCCCTTTGATATTCAGTAGTGGAACGATCGGCAAATATATTCAAAACGCTCCTAGGCAATTGACAAATCTGAATCATAAATAATTGATAAATATATAATGGACTTATTATAAAATATCTTTAACTTACTTAACTATCTGATTGTGTAAAATCACTTTGAAGAAATGTCTTAATTTGTCTTTTACTGAATTTTCAATTGATAATAGCATAATAAAAATGAGTAATCATTTTAGGTTACTGGTAGTATTAATAGCACATTTGGTAGTGGGACAAAATTAGGAATATCTAAATGAAATAAAGAGAAATGAAAACTCTTTTTCGTCGTACAACTAATGCCAATATTATAGAACTACCCTAAAGCTAAACGTACAAGGATTCCTCCGCACTCAGCTATGAAAAAAACAAAAATTCAATCGGCGCCTTCTTTATTCTTCTTGGTGGTATTTTGGTTCTACGAGTACATAACAATGCGTTAGTATCAAAAATTATTTAAAGTGACCCTTTCACCACTCATCTTCACAGAGTTATTAACTTAACACCAAGGAACTGTACACGTTTGCCAGTTTATTTCTCTGAGAACTGTTGATGAGTTCATGTCTAGAAAGAAATTTTAAGTCAGTTCAAATGTACAAAAGAATTACAACTCGATATTAAAACGTGAAACTGCCTCATTGGTCTAGTGGTTATCATGTTCGAATACAGACATGAGGTCCTGGGTTCGAGTCCCGGGTCGGGCCAATTCAAAAATTAATATTGAGTTTTCTATTAAGATTTTCTCAATATTTGCCCGAAGTTGGGAAGTTGGCGGTGTGGTCCACCCCCGTGCTTCGGAGAGCACGTTAAACCGTCGGTCCTGCGCCTGATCTCTCTCCGGTCGTGTTGGATTCCCGTCACATAGGACTATGAGAGTGAAGGAATAGAGAATGCACTCGTGTACTATGTCAGCCAATCCGCAGTGGAGCAGCGCGGTGGGTCTATGCTCTAAAAAACCCTCGCTCTTCGGAATGAGGAGGCCTCTGCCCAGCAGTGGGACGTTAATGGGCTGGTACTTAGTTACTTTTTTTATCTTTATTAATACGTTTATAATATTGAATAATATTTTATATATTCGTCACGATACTCACATGTACAGCAAAAGAAAGCAAAATACACAATTTTAATACAAGAAATAAAAGAAAAACTTGTAATGCCTTATTTTAGATTGATGAAAGTTTTGAAATTGTCGAGTTGTGCATCTCACTTTTAATATAATACCGCAATCAGTTTTAGATTTGCCTCTACATATACAAATATATCAATATCCTTTAACAAAAGGCATATTATAAAATTGAAGATTATTTTTAGTTATGAAAATATTTGGACTTGTTTCCAGTTGCACACAGAAGTAAAATATTACCCGTGGTAACCTAGAAATCTATATTTAAACGAATAACAGCTGAATTTCTTGCCGGATTCTTCTCAGCAGAATCAACTTTCCGAACCGGTGGTGGATTTGTTACCAACCAACAGACTACTGACGATTGAAAGGTGTTTCTTAAATAAATAATATTTCAATTTTGGTCAACAAGAAAATTATCAAAGCATTAATTACTGAGCAATTTTAGGTAGACTGTGAATGCATAAAATTTATTCCCATCGTAACAAAGACAACCCCTTTATTCTTTCCCGTCGCGAGCGTCCTTTGCTTTTTTTAACAAATGGAAGACATTAAAACCTCGGCTGTCCGACAACAAAAGTTAAAACGCTTATATAATGTTCGCATTCGTTCATAAAAAATATTTTATACTTCTGAAACTAAAGGCTTAAAGTGAGGCTTTGTTTCATCTAAATATAAACATGAATTCTCTATTTTAACATCAAAATAACGACTTTAGTAAATGCATCGGAATAATTTTGTCCTTCTAATCTTCACTAAAATCTAGGAAATATAATAAGAATTTATATGAGCTTCTTATACTTATTAAAGATAAAAACAAATTTGATTAAATGTATGCGCCATCTAATTTGAACTTATTAGACTCATTACATAGATGGAGACCTATAAAGCTTTTACATGAGCTATCAATATATGGCTCTGTACAATTTTTCGTTAAATAATTGTAATTAATGAATTAATCATTGATTTCAAAAAATGTATTTTCTTTATTTATCATCCACTACAAGCTTAAAAATTGTATTTGGACTTTAGGAAATGTTTAAAAAAGAATTATATTAACCATGGACATTTTTGAACAAAATATGTAGGAAAAATGTGAAACAATAGTAAGAAATGAATAATTATAAAATATCTATTTTACTTCATTTAACTTTTTTATTATCAAAAATACTAACATTCAGATTTAAATCGTTAAAAGGTTAAGATGGTAATTACCATTAATACTGACTCCTGAACTTAAAAAAAACTATAATATTATATTATAATACATAAGTCAATATTAGCAAAACTTAAAGATATTGGAGGTCATAATGTGTTAGACATTTTGACCATGATTATTTTTTATATATATTCTGTAATTTAGCAATCTGTGTAAACACAATTAGCCATTTATATTTTGCCAGCCTTTTGCACTTGGCTAACAAGTGTAAAAGAAAATGTAAGTTTCTTTTAACACTTACAAACGAAGAAACTGATGAACTCATAAAGCTATTTACGTAAATTCCTAAGATATCGACACAAATAAACATGCGCTCATTCATACAGAAACCCATTTGCCACACAAACACCTAAAGCGAAGTGGGGTCACTAGTCAAG
The DNA here is from genome assembly GCA_015832385.1 of Elymnias hypermnestra. NCBI lineage: Eukaryota > Metazoa > Arthropoda > Insecta > Lepidoptera > Nymphalidae > Elymnias > Elymnias hypermnestra. The sequence continues at coordinate 2,241,925 of JACTOM010000045.1, read as the reverse complement.
CAATGCAGGATCACCAGTAATGCGTGGTTAGGCTTTTGGGTAAGGTGAATAAGACTACACAAATAAAGCAATTTCACTTTTATTTTTGAGTTAGAAGGGTTGTACTGAAAGGCATCTGACACGACCTGACAGAGATCAGGCGCAGGACCGACGGCTTAACGTGCTCTCCGAGGCACGGGGGTGGATCACACCGCCAACTTTCCAACTTCGGGCAAATATTGAGAAAATCGTAATAGAAAACTTAATATTGATTTTTGAATTGGCCCGACCCGGGACTCGAACTCAGGACCTCATGTTTGTAGTCGAACATGCTAACCACTAGACCAATGAGGCAGTTTCCAAGGAGCGAGGGTTTTTAGAACATAGACCCACCACGTTGCTCCACTGCGGATTGGCAGGCATAGTACACAACAACTGCACTCTCTATTCCTTCACTCTCATAGTCCGATGTGACGGGAATCTCCGATGTGACGGGAATCAACCCTCGCTCCTTGGAGTGAGGAGGCCTGTGCCCAGCAGTGGGACGTTAATGGGCTGCTACTAACTAACTAACTAACTGAAAGGCATTGGAAGGTTATTACGGTATGTTCGCTGTAAGGATAGATGAGACACTATTATAATTATTACGTTGATAATTATATGAGTAGCTACGCGAATTTACCGAGTTAACAAATATGACCAGAGAGTGATTTCGAGACGTGGTTGCTTTACCTACATAGGACAAGATCTGTTTTAGGTATATAGTCCCATAGGGTCGTGCGAGGTACTTGAGACAGTAACGGCGCATACGCATTGCTACGTATATAAACATCAGATGTACGGATCTGTCCGTCCGTTGATAATTTATTTACAATATTTATAATATATGTATCTCATAATGTATATCCTAGTCTATTTATATAATACACTATTTCTAAGTAAATACAAGGTATAAAATTAGTTTACAATATGAAAATCGTCGTCGTCGTCGTTTCAACCGATAGACGTCCACTGCTGAACATAGGTCTCACGAAATGATGCCCACAAGGCCCGATCTTGCGCCGCCTGGCTCCAGCAGCTGCCGGCGACCCTCCTCATATCGTCGGCCCACCTTATGGAGAGTCTTCCTACACTGCGTCGTCCGATGCGGGATCGTCATTCCAGCACCTTCAGGCCCCAACGTCCATAGGTTCGCCGGACTATGTGCCCCGCCTATTGCCACTTCACTACATTACGTACGAGTACATCCGTGCTCACACACACACACACGAACAGTCCCATACATAAGCATATAATTATATCTGCCAAATTTTAAATTGATTTACTCATAGGAACATGTGTGTTTTATTTAAGGGGATATAAAATATGTTAACGTGATAAGATTAAAGAATTTATTAGTTCTTTTTGAATAGTAACAAAACTTTTTATATAATATGGCAGTGTATACCAATACGAGTTGCTTAACTTTATCTAATTAAGTAAATACGATAAGCTGCAAGGGAAACAACTATGCAGGAACGTGCTGCTAAGAAACTCAATACTCAGCACTACGTTTCGAAGAACGCGCTTCAAAGAGCTTGCTGAGAGGCACTTTGACACGCTGGGGTATGCAAGCCTGCTTTATCACCATCTATGAAAAGGTTCGATCAAGCCTCACAGCTCCTTTAAACGTCACTCAATATTTAGTTATTACTGAAAATGTTATTGAAAACTTAACTTCAAATTGACTTTAGTATATTTCACATAAAAATCTAATTGTATAAAAATATCTAAACAGCGATTTTCTGACAAAAATTTGAAACCGCATGCGTACGAAGTACAAATGTCAGAAGTGAAACTTCTTTGGCAAACAAATTTTTAAGTCTTGTTTATATTTATACAAATCTAAGACTAGAATTCCGAGACTTAGAGGGAGGAAAAAAGGAGGTTATGTTAGGAATTTGATAATTTTAATTGTCATCAAAATATTAAAAGGGTCGAAATTAATTGAATACACATAATTTATTGAAATTTCAAATGGAAATGCTTTAATTTTTTTATTTTATGAAAAATAGTATATTAAATTATTAAATGACGAGTGGCAAATTAAAAGGCCACATACTATTTGTAAATATTAAAATAAAGTAACCTTCAAACGAATTAGCATAAAAACGCTGCACATCTTCGTGACGCTAATCACGTTTCATCCGTAAAAAGTTTCAAAAAGAATATCACCTCAAAAATATGTTGTTTTAATAATAACTTTATTATATTAGGTATATTAGTATACGGTAACTCGATTGATTTATCTCTTTGCACTATTTTAAGTTGGAAAAAAACAATGTAATTAATTTTGATCACTTAATTATTTTCCCTTTTATGAAATAGCTGAATATACAGTAATTACAAAGTTTAATTACTTTCGACGTCACCGCGGACGTCTCATCCAATTAATTTCTGTGGTACCATAGTTTGTAAAAGCTCAAAATGAATGAATGGTTCGTTTGATTAAAATCCTTTGGATACAAGCTTTTATCGAAATGAGCCTGTTTCACAACTCCATCAAGGATTTCCATTATAATTTCTGAAATATCGTTATCAGTTTAATCAAAAACAATTTAAGTTGTTTTGAGAACATTGATTAAAAATAAGTCTTTGGGTTGAATTTACTTTAGTTAGAAACAGTGTCGAGGGTAAACCAAGCATTATATTCGCTTATTATGTGACCTTGTTTGATATTTATTACTTATATAACTTTTAAATGAGATTCAAAAATAAACAAGGTTCTTTAATATCTTCTGTGGGATAAGGAACATTTTTAACATGATTGTATCATACATTTGCAATTGGTGAAGTTGCTAAAATAACAAAACCTATTACATCTTATTTCGTACTTTGAGATAAGGTTATCCAAACAGAGAAAATGAATTGTTTTGAAATACGTTGACTGCAGACATGTCGTATTGAACGAATGGGCTTCTTTGAGATAGAACATAACATTGTTATTTTTCATAATAGTTGTAGTGGTTAATATTCTCGTATTAATGAAGAATCTGAAGCACGTCTAGGTGCAAAAAGGCTGGTAAAACATCAAATGGCAATTTCATTACTTCTGAAATTATAGAAAAATCGAAGTCATAGCAAGCAAACCTATTTATCTAATAGTAGTAGAATACATTGTATTTTTTGTACTTGTTTCTAAAGGCATCTATATTTATCGTGGGTATAACAAAATAAACGTCCACAACTCTGTGAATAACCTTTCATACTAAAAGCAAGCGTTTTCATTCTCGGCTTTTATAATAACAAATGGCAGAAACCACAGTGCAGCGACACACCTGCACGTTTTTTATATCCATCTATAATACATGTTGGAATTTATGAAACGTTTCGTTTTTACGGAAGTTGTAGTTGAATTTTTACATGAAGCTACACTCTATTTGGTTTGCTCACTTGCTAAGTATTAACGCTTTATTTTGTAAAATTTGAAATAGTATCCACAAATTGAAATTAATAAATTTTGCTGGTAGACCAAGAAAACATATAGGAACACGAAAATAACAAGTAGCGGTCCATTTAAGTTCTACTACTTGGCATAAGCCTCCTCGCTCATAAGTGAGAGGATTTTTAGAGCATAGACTGCCGCTTGGCTGGCACAGTACACAAATACACTCTCTATTTCTTCACTCTCATAGTCCAGTGTGACAGCAATTCGACACGACCGGAAAGAGATCAGGCGCAGCCCCAAAGGCTTAACGCGTTCTCTGAGACAAGTGGGTGGAGCTCACCGGCAACTACTCAACTTGCCGGTAATAATTGAGAAAATCTTAATAGAAAACCAGAAAACCCGATTCCGGACTCGAACCCGGATGTTTTGTAGACCAACAAGCGGACCACTACTCTTAGGAGTCAGTTTGTTTGCTGCAATAAAGTGTTTTTCTTTCTTTTAATTTAATTCAATATGATACACCCAATACCGTATCATTGTTCTGAGCGCGAGTGTTCACTTTCATTCACTTTTCTAAAAGAACGCAAAGCTCCAGAATATTCCACTTAAAAAATGTTTTTAATATACTTCAATGTTGAAAAATATTGAAGTGAATGTGTTAAAAACTGCAGCGGTTGAATATAAGTTAAAATGTAATAACTCCTTAAACATCTACCAAACATTTCAGTAAAATTAAGGTAGAAATTTAATATAAAATATTACCTTGTATTTCATCTTATTCAGTTTGTTGCAAATGAATCCCACGTTCAATAGAAGTAGAAATATTTGTAATTACGTTTCTAATTACGGTATACGAAATCATGTTTCTTGTATTTTTTAAAGAGAAAAAGCTACAAATCCTGTGTGCATTTGTTGGCTAAAGAGTAAATTTAATTAAGCCGGAGTGCTCTTCACTTTACTCTGTGAAGCTTGCCAATTAAAAAACTGTTGACTTTTGTATCTTTCCGGCGACGGCTGCGGGAAACCAGGAACTGTGATAGATAATTTAACTAACACTCGTTTCCCCACACAACATTTTTCCAATGACTAAAATGAAAATAAAGCTCTATGGTAGTCAAGAGCTTTCAACTTTTTGTCAACGGAAATATAACAGAATCTCTGTTCAGATACTTCAGTGCATTTTGACTATCAGATCTATTAGAATGTCTCGCGTTATAATATTTTTAAAGACTATGTATTATTTATTTCTTCGCAACAAAGATTTTGCAATCCTGATATGCACAACTACTTTGAGAATGTAATATATTTTCAAAGTAATCCTATTTTCCTCCTGGACTCCAAAGATTGCAGGATCTTTGTTGCGAAGAAATGAATAATAAATAATACATAGTCTTCAAAAATATTAAAACGCGAGACATATTCTAATAGATCTGATAGTCAAAATACACTGAAGTATCTGAACAGGGATTCTGTTATATTTCCGTTGACTAAAAATATAGGAGGAGATATAGAAATATATCGTTCAAAGATGGCAACGTAAAACTTACATCTTCATAAATGTAATTTTATTGTGCACGTGTATGTCACTGAATTCCTCCCAAAACGGCTGGTCCTATTTTGTTGAATTGGTTTTATGTCTTCAGGGGGATTCGAAAACGGTTTACATTGATATTTCGATTTAATGAATCATGACTTTACACATATTTCCACTGGACCATTAACAAAGGGGATGACACCGCCGGAAAAGCTGTTTGTTTTTATTTTAGTTTTATTAATATTTTAGTCATTTAAACTACTTGTAATTAATACACTTCATTTAACTGTGACTGTATCCTGTGTGACTACTGGGTATTTACCTGAGAAATAAAGATTATTGTGTGTGTGTGTGTGTGTGTGAGTGTGTTAATAATTTAAGTTACTCAGATGACATGGTGCTGCTGGGTCCCACAACAGGCTCAATAAGAGATTTGCTCAAACCTGCGAGGAATATGTGGCTCCTCATGGGCTTATATATAACGTGGCTAAGTGTGAATACCTGGTCTTTGAGGTCGCTCGAAAGCATGGTCAATACGAGCCCCAGATTACCTTGAATGGGGCTATGCTCAGAAAGGTAAAAATGTTTAAATATCTCGGACATTACGTTTCGGAGGACCTCAAGGATCAGACGGATATGGAGAGGGAACGCAGAGCATTGGCAGTACGGTGTAATATGCTGGTTAGAAGGTGTTCCCGGTGTAGCAAGGAGGTTAAAATTACGCTTTTTAAAGCCTATTGCCAGACCTTCTACACTGGGAGCCTTTGGAACAATTACACCCAGAAGGTACTGAACTCATTTAGGGTACAGTGCAACAACGCGTTCAGAATGCTGTTCGGCCTGCCAAATTTTACTCGGCATCATCTATGTTTGCAGAGGCAAGAGCTGATGATTTCTTTGCGCTGCAAAGGAAAAGATTGCTGTTCTTGATGTCGAGGTTGCGCTCCAGCACAAACTGCATTTTGAAAATGTTAGCTGGAAGGGTGGATTCACCATTTTACCACCAGTTCCTCAGAGTGCAGTTTGGGCCGATTAAAAAAACGGGATGTTCATAGGTGACCTTGTCATAGTTGTTTTTAGATTTTTAAGTTTAGTATTATTAATTTATTATTATTTGTCTTCATTTTTACTAACACAGTTATAAGTATTGTGTATACTAACCCCATTGAGCCGTTGTTGCTAAAATAAAGAAATTTATTATTATTATTTAATGCTTTTTTTTAAAGTAGTTGTTAACGATACTCATATTTATAAATCTCGTGAGTTATTATAATTCATAATCAAAGGTGTCCTATTTCATGTCGGAACAAATCAGTAAAATAAACCAATAAAAAACATCAAAATCGGTTAAGCTGTTTCGGAAATTATCGCGGTATAAATTGTACGGAGACTTTTGATATATCTATATAAATGTATTGTGAAATATAATAAAATCAAGTGCGTGCGTACAAAGTACACATGTCAGAAGTGAAACGTCTTTAACGAACTAGTTTTTAAGTCTTATTTATATTTATACAAATCTAAAACTAGCTTTCCGAAAGTTAGAGGGATGGAAAAAGGTAGATATATTAGGAATTTAATTGATTTAACTGTCATTAAAACATTGAAAACCCGAAAATTAATACAAATAATTTGTTGAAATCTCAAATGTTGAATTTTAAATAAAATGCTTTTGTTTTTTGTCAATACTAGAAATCGTTAATTGAATTTTGTTTTTAAATTTGAAATTTAGAAAAGAGAATTTATGAAATATTTTTATGATAAATAATCGTTCCACATCTTCGTGACACTAATAACGTCATATGTAAAGAAGTTTCACTTCTTAAACGACGTCAACTTAAAAGTGAAGGAAAAGGTATGTTCATTTGCAGAATTATAGTCTTAGCTTATCCTCCTCATGGGACCTCTCTACAAGCAAAGCTACCTACTGCCCTGTGATATTACACAATCTACTTAAACAGTCTTAAAATTGTTATTTTATTACCGATTGATCTCTAAAAAATTTCGATTGAATACAAAAAATATGTTCCGAATATTATCTAAACATTGCTGGTGCGGTTGCTTCGGAGTTTAAGTGAGCTGTAAGTAATCCTATCACGGAGTCAACCACGCGATAACAACGTAGTTATCCGACGTTAGGTCCAATTATAAGAGAATCACGCGAAAGTTTATAACAAAGGGTGAAATTTCGGTACTAAAATAACATTGCCCTATTTATTTTTCAAGGATAAATTCTCTACATGCGCTGTGCATTTTATCTTGTGCGTATTCAATGAGACTGAACCGTCACGCTCACGTCAACGCTCGTTTGAGTAGTCTGTTCCAGTTGCGAGAGTGTTATATTCAACGACTGCCTCAGTGGTCTAGTGGTTGGCATATTCGACTACTGACATGAGCTCATAGGTTCGAGTCCCGGGGTGGGGCCAATTCAAAAATAAATATTGAGTTTTCTATTAACATTTTCTCAATATTTCCCGAAATTGGGAAGTTGGCGGCGTAATCCACCCCTTACCTCGGAAAGCACGTTAAGCCGTCGGTTCTGCGCCTGATCTGTCTCTGGTTGTTTTGGATTTCCGTCACCGGACTATGAGAGTGAAGGAATAGAGAGTGCAGTGCGTGGTGGGTCTATGATCCAAAAACCCTCACTCATATAAGTGTGGTGGCCCCTGCCCAGCACGCAGAAACTGTTATTTCATAACTTCATATAACATTACTGAAAACACAATATTAACAATAATTTCTACAAACAATAATTACATCTCTGTAGTCTGTTTCAGTTGCGAGAGTGTTATATTCAACGACTGCCTCATTGGTCTAGTGGTTAGCATGTTCGACTACAGACATCAGGTCCTGGGTTCGAGTCCTGGGTCGGGCCAATTCAAAAATCAATATTGAATTTTCTATTAAGATTTTCTCAATATTTGCCCGAAGTTGGGAAGTTGGCGGTGTGATCCACCCCCGTGCCTCGGAGAGCACGTTAAGCCGTCGAGCACGTTACATTTGTTGTACAGTAAAAGTAGGTAGGTAAGGTAAGTAGCAGCCTATTAACGTCCCACTGCTGGGCCCAGGCCTCCTCACTCGTATGAGAGAGGATGTTTAGAGCATAGATCCACCACGCTGCTCCACTGCGAATTGGCAGGCATAGTACACAAGTGCACTCTCTATTCACTCTCATAGTCCGACGTGACGGCAATTCGACACAACCGGAGAGAGATCAGGCGCAGGACCGACGGCTTAACGTGCTTTCCGAGGCACGGGGGTGGGGACCTCTTCCCAACTTCAGGCAAATATTGAGAAAATCTTAAAAGAAAACTCAATATCAATTTCAAATTTGCCCGACCTGGGACTCGAACCTGGGACCGCATGTCTGTAGCCGAACATGCTTACCACTAGATCAATGAGGCAGTCAAAATCTGTATATAGATTAGATTATGAATGTAATTGTGTGTCTAATAATCTTAACAGAAGTAATTGAAAACTTTTATGTCAACGATAATTAATCTATAGTCTGACTTACTAGACTTTCCACTGCCACGAAATCAGTATCTAAGCGGGTGAAACCGCGGGGCATTACTAGTTCTTTAAAAAATGAAATAAGTAGTGTTTCAAACCATTAAACTCGTCTTGAGGAAGTTTACACTTCTAATGTGTGGTCTTAAGCTCACACCTGTTTTTGTTATCAAGTCAAATCAAAATCACGTTATTCTTTATTTAACAAGGCTGAATAAGCTCCTTTGAATCGTCAGTAGTCGTTCCGTTGCTAATAAATCTACCACCGGTACAGAAAGTTTACTTCACTGAGAAAAAACGGGCTCATCAGTTACTCTTATAAATATAGTTTGTAAAGATTGTTTTGGCTACAAATTATAATATGCATTCTGTAAAAAGGATGTTTGAAATTCAAGTTATTTGTAATTAAATCCTTATATGTTTTTGCTGTATAAGTGAATATTATATAGGATATAAAAAATGTAATACAATATATATTGTGACGGTACTGTGGCTTATAAAAATTAAACTTACGACTAAAATAATAAAAAAAAATCTTCCATAAAATGTATTGGTTATCTGATTGGGGAAATTGATGTCTTTGTCTGAATAGCAACTGTCTCTTAACATTGTTATCCTTTCTGTTTTTATTATGAAAACCACACATTTAATACTTATAATACTAGATGTAAATACGCAGTTTCGAAGCTAAATATATTTACAAAAAAACGAAGAATTATATCATAAACTCACGTCTGTTAATGGTTCCCAAACACCACAAATTCATCGCTTCCCCACAACCTGCATGTTACGTGTAATCATTTGCGGTTGACCTCAACATATCGGCAAGCGTTTACAAATTTCTAAATCTAAGCCTGAATATTAATATCTGTTTTAAGTTCAGTTGCGTTATTAATCTATCAACAATAACATTTAAAAAAATCCCTTCTTATATATTGAAGAACACAGTAAAAAGTTACATTTGAAATTGCTAGCGTCATCTAGCACGAGCTTCTTAAACTGACATGAGAAACCTTTTGCGTGAGCTTTCAATGTGTTATGCTAATTTAATAATAGATGGCATCGTATATTATTATTAGTTTAGTTAATGAATCCGTATTAGTACAAAATACTATATTGCATTTTACTATATTGCATTTCCCAGAGGGTGCTTAGTCAGATAATCTTTCCGGTTACTAACTAAGCATGCGGGTAAGCGACCCCGGGTGCCTCGAGCGATTACTACCGCTCTTCAATCCCCTATCCGCGGCAGTAATGTCCTATACCTTACCCCAATGCTTCCCAAAACTCTCCTAATCCCATATTCCAAGCTCTCCTATCTAACTCCCATACCGATAAATGGCGGTATATCCATTCTCCGCTGACCTAAATGTCACAGACCGATAACGGGCAGCAGCGTTATCGGTGCGAGAGGGTCAGCACTGCGATCACCAACCCGCCTGCCAAGCGTGGTGATTACTGGCAAAACCACATATGATGACGACAAGGCAGCAACGGCCCCCAGTCCCCGGCAGCCCCGCTATTCCAAGCTCTGGCAGCGGTTTCGGTAACGGCGGGGCAGGGGGTGCTAAGAATCTCCGGAAGAGATTCCGCTGCCAACCCCGACGACTTGACCTGGCAACATACAACGCACGCACTTTGAGGACCGACGAAAAAGTCTTCGAGCTGGAAGAAGCCATGAGCAAGTTACACTGGGATATTGTGGGATTATCCGAAGTCCGTAGAGAGGGGGAGGACACGATAATTCTCAAATCCGGTAACTTGCTATACTACCGGGAGGGTGAACACCAATCCCAAGGTGGTGTCGGGTTCCTCGTCCACAAATCTCTCGTTAACAATATTGTCCAAGTAAACAGTGTGTCCAGTAGGGTAGCGTACCTTATACTCAGAATTACCAAACGGTATTCGTTGAAGGTCATACAGGTTTACGCACCCACATCATCGTATCCCGATGATGATGTAGAGGTTATGTATGAGGATATATCAAGAGCCATACATACCTCTAGGACACACTACAATATTGTAATGGGAGATTTCAACGCAAAACTCGGCGAACGAAGTGGGGCAGAGTTGAGAGTGGGGCAATTTGGATACGGGCAACGGAACCAGAGAGGTCAAATGCTGGCCGATTTCATGGAAAGGGAGGGCCTCTACATGATGAACTCCTTTTTCAGGAAACGGCCACATCGAAAGTGGACTTGGCTTAGTCCCGATGGTTCCACGAGAAACGAGATTGACTTCATCATGTCTACGAAGCGAAATATATTCAATGATGTCTCTGTGATCAATAGAGTGAAAACTGGGAGCGATCACCGTATGGTAAGAGGCACATTGAATATTGACGTTGTCCGTGAACGGAACAGACTGGTGAAGTCAACGCTCCGACCCACTCGCGCTCATATCCAAGACCCCGAGAGCTTCCAACTGGAGCTGCAAAACCGCTTCGCTTGCCTCGAGAATTGCGAATCCGTGGACGAGCTAAACAATAGGCTAGTGGAAACTGTCCATACGGTTGGGATGAAATTCTATAAACCCCGTAGAAAGAAAACCAAGAGATTCTCAGACCATACTCTTAATCTCATGGAACAGAGACATGCAATGAGCTTGCAGTCTGCAGCAGACGCGTCCGCATACCGGCAGATCAATAGACAGATCTCTAAATCGCAAAAGCGTGATGTGCGACACTTTAATGCCGAGCGTATACGAGATACCATCGAACGCAACAAAGGCACTAAAGTGTTCGCAAAAGATCTGTCTATCGGTCAGAGCCAGTTGACGCGGCTGAGGACTCATAACGGCGAACTCATTGCATCTGGACCTGAGATTCGGAGGGAGGTTGAGAGTTTCTATGGGCAGTTATACACATCGACCTGCAAGCCTATTGATAGTTTGGCTAAAGATCCTCGTGCCAAACTTACTCGACATTATACCGAAGATATCCCGGACGTCAGCTTGTACGAGATTAGTATGGCCCTTAAACAGATGAAGAACAGCAAGGCACCTGGTGATGACGGAATCACAGCGGAACTCCTGAAGGCGGGTGGAAAACCCATTCTAAAAGTCCTTCAGCGAATGTTCAATTCCGTCATCCTGGAAGGTACGGTGCCAAAGGCGTGGCATAGGAGCGTGGTAGTTCTGTTCTTCAAGAAAGGTGACAACACCTTATTGAAGAACTATAGACCTATTGCGCTGCTAAGTCATGTCTATAAGCTGTTCTCGAGGGTCATTACGAATCGTCTCGCTCGCAAGTTTGACGACTTCCAGCCCCCCGAACAAGCCGGATTCCGAAAAGGCTTTAGTACCATAGACCACATCTTTACGCTGCGGCAGATTATACAGAAGACCGAGGAGTATAATCGGCCACTTTGCTTGGCGTTCGTGGACTATGAGAAAGCCTTCGATTCGGTGGAAACATGGGCCGTGTTGAGATCTTTGCAGAGATGCCGAATTGACCACCGGTACATACACGTGTTGAAGTGTTTGTACGAAAACGCCACCATGTCAGTCCGTATACAGGACCAAAGCACAGCGTCTATCCAACTGCAGCGTGGAGTGCGACAGGGAGATGTTATCTCCCCGAAGCTCTTTACTGCGGCGTTGGAGGACCTGTTTAAGCTTATGGAGTGGAACGGACTGGGCATCAACATCAACGGCGAGTACATCACTCATCTACGGTTTGCCGACGACGTGGTCATTATGGCAGAGACTCTGGAAGATCTCAATGCAATGCTCGATGACCTCAGCAGAGCTTCTCGACAGGTGGGCCTAAAAATGAACATGGATAAGACGAAAGTTATGTCCAATATCCATGTTCCGCTCCACCCAGTCATCGTTGAGAACTCTACACTCGAAATTGTTGACGAGTATACATACCTGGGACACATAGTCCAGCTAGGTAGGTCCAATTTCGAGAAAGAGGTCAACCGCCGAATCCAACTCGGTTGGGCAGCGTTCGGGAAGTTCCGGAAGACTTTTTCGTCCAATATCCCTCAGTGCCTGAAGACCAAAGTCTTCGAACAGTGCGTGTTGCCAGTGATGACCTACGGTTCTGAGACGTGGTCGCTGACTATGGGCCTCATGCGGAAGCTCAGAGTCACTCAGCGTGCGATGGAGAGGGCTATGCTCGGAGTTTCTCTACGCGATCAAATCAGAAATGAGGAGATCCGTAGCAGAACCAAAGTCACCGACATAGCTCTACGAATCGCGAACCTGAAGTGGCAATGGGCGGGGCACATAGTCCGACGAACCGATGGACGTTGGGGTCGGAAAGTGCTGGAATGGCGACCCCGCACTGGACGACGCAGTGTAGGAAGACCCCCCACAAGGTGGACCGACGATATAAGGAGGATCGCCGGTAGCCGCTGGAGCCAGGCGGCACAAGATCGGGTCTTGTGGGCATCATTTCGTGAGACCTATGTCCAGCAGTGGACATCCATCGGTTGAAGCGACGACGATATTGCATAAGATATAAGATATTAATACAATGTTATTTGAACAGATCAAATCTGCTCTGGGAAGTTCGTTGAACGAATGCAGTAGGATGACCTCCAGCAGGGAGAAGTGGCGAGCCGTCGTCATGCGCATAACATCTGCCAACTCCGTGACTTCATAACGATCACGTCCGCTCTGTCATGAGCGTAACGGCTAAGAAGAAGAAGAATGAACAATGAAGTATTAACGAGTAAAAATTTTAACAAGATATGAGTTAATGCTTGACACACCTGATGGTAAGTCATGATACAGTCTAACATTGAAGCGCGTTAATCTGGTAAGAGGTAATTCACTTTATCTAGGTTCTATACAGCATCGTACCAGTACACCAATCTCTTACTTGGTGGTACGTCTTTGCTGCTATAAGGTGTAAGCTAATTATACTAATTTAATAACACAGAGATAGAGTATAGTAATCTAACCAAATTAGAAGAGACGAACTGCAGTCTTCTTACTAAATCAACTCGAAATACAAACTCATTACTGATCGTGACTAGATACTTTTCTGTTATTACTGTTTGCCTTATCTACCAAGAGTTATTTCCAATTAATTACAGAAAGAGATAAATGGGCACATACTCCTAAAAACCTACACCCAACTAAAAAATGATCGTCAAATCAAATGCATGCGGTGCCGTATCACGTGTGACAAGTCGTTAAAATATTGATGCCATTAATTTCATATATTGTAAAATAGAATTGTGAAAATATAAATATTAAATATTTTGGACTACGAGACATATTTATCATACAACGAATAATATCAAAAGAAATCTTAAAACCTGTTATATTAGCTTTCAATAGATGACCCTGCATTAAAAAATTGGTTGCCTATAAATTCTGTTTAAGAACAAAAATTGTAATTGATAAAGGTAAGCAGCCCTTTAACGTCCTGCAGGTAGGCAACAGGCCTCCTCACTTATAGGAGACAGGGTCTTTAGAGTATACAAGCACCTGCTCCACTGCGGATGGGCAGGCATAGTACACAAGTGTTCTCTCTATTCCTTTACTCTTATAGTCCGATGCGACGGGATTCCGATACGATCGGAAAGAAATCAGGCGCAGGACTGATGGCTTAACGTGCTCTCCGAGGCCCGGGGGTGGGGTACACCGCAATCTTCTTAACTTCAGGCAAATATTGAGAAAATTTTAATAGGAAACTCCATATCCATTTTCGAATTAGCCCGACTCGAGACCTCATGCGTGTGGCCCAACATGCTAACCACTAGACCAATGAAGCGGGACAGGCGATAGAGAGGCGCAATAGACCTAAAGCCATTGTTTATTACAAAAATAAATTTTCTTCAAAGATTTCTTATGAAGTTATCACGTAAAATTAAAATAGTAAAATTGACCACTTTACATTTTTTTATTTGATCATGATTCGCCGAATAAAGAGTTTTTTATTAACTTTTGAAAATTTTTACAAAAATATATGACACGTGTAAGGTAATATAGCCTAATATTGGCTTATATATATAACTCATAAGTTGAATATGCAAATACCACGTCAGAATAATATAGGTAATATTTTAAACTTTGAAAACTTTCAGAAACTTTAGAGGGCTTCCATTCAATAACTTTTAATTAGGAACATTATTCGGGGCTTTAGGCTAGGGACAACAGAATTATGATCGCAAGATATAAACTTCTTCAAAGCAAACATGAGGGTGAAACTTACTGGCGTAAAGAGAAAAGACGTTTAGGCAAAACAAATAATTTGTTGATATTATCTTAAGGTTTAATTATTCATATTCATTTCGCATTGAAATCAGAATGAAAGTAGAGTATTAGAAATATAATTTACATATAACGAGCCAGTCCCTCCTTTTATGAAAAGAGAAGAGGAGTAGTGCTGTCTTTATCAAAATTAAAAAAAGATAAAAGCCCGGGTCCAGATGGAAACAGCATATAATAGCTGCGAAAGAAAACCTTAGTACCCTTAGTACTTATATAACCCCTATATATAGTTTTGTGGACTATTCTAACGATTTGACTCGACTTCACGTAAAGCCGTCTGGAAAGCGCTTGCCGATCATGGTGTCTATAAAGATTATATAGACATCCCCAAAGAGCTCTACGAAAATAGCACATCCAGGATACGTATACACTCAATTGGACCACCTTTCAAGTCAGAGCGGGGGTAAGACAAGGGGACCCACTCTCTCCTAAATTATTTACAGCCTATATAAGTCGTATACAGTCGTATATAAGCCGGAGATCATATTCAGAACTTTATACTGGACCAAAATTGGTTTAAAAATACAGGGTTGTTAGCTTTCCCATTTAAGATTTGCCGACGATGTGGTGCTAATTTCGGAGAGCCCACATGAGCTACAATATATGTTGGATACATTAAACTCACAGAGCAAAGAGATTGGCTTACAAAAATTATGACAAGCTCAAAACCCTTCAACCAAAAACTTCAATTGTTAATGAATACATATATTTAGGCCATCTAATTTCATTTGAGAGCTATATTCAAAAGGAAATTTCTAGAAGGTTCGCTAACACATGGAAAAATATTGTAGCATAAAATAGGTATTTAAGGGAAAGCAATGGCAAAACTTGAAACAGAAGGATTAAAAACATGCTTATTACCCTGTCTCTCGTATGCAAATTAAACCATTCATGGGTACAATCAAAAATAGTTTGTGTGTGTGTGATTATGTGTGTGTTTTGTGCGTGCGCGTGTGTGTGTGTGAGTGAGTGTGCGTGTGCGTATGCGTGTGTGTTAGAAATATTTTTTACATTAGATATAGTAATTAATATAAGGTCATTATTTTCTTTTTTGTTGTCTTATTTTATAATTTTAAATTATGAGTTTTATTTAAAGTGACCTTTGTATAACCATATCATATTTTTTGTGTAATTGTGCTAAATTCTGATTGACTAACAAAGATATAGATATAGACCTTTATATGTTTGATTTGCATACGAGTATATTGCTTTTAAAGAACAATAGTGTCTTAAGCAGCAATGTACATGAGACGATTGGACACTATACCAAAAGTAGAATAACTTTTTTTGGTGTCATTGCACCCATTTTCCTGTGTTGAATATAAGTTTCTAACATAAAAAAGTAAGCTACTCTAGATTCCTCAACATCGTTAATTAATATGTTGGGTTATATAATTATTCATCCGAAGCAGATGTACCGCAAAGACAAGTAAAAATGTGCAGACTGTAGCTAGTTAAAATATAAATAATTACAAAATGAATGTAGTCATTAGAGTACACTCTATATCAGCGTACTGTGACGAGTTTCACAAACGGTAAAAATGGGGACGTTGAGAAGAAATTCGCTGACTAACAAGAGGGATGGCTAAAATGAGGATTATTTCCTAATGAGCGTCAAGGGACGTCATTATCATTAACTGATGTTCACTGCTACGCGGTTGTAATTGGACAATTATTAATATCTCTGCCTTTTATACATCCGGCTATGTTTATACAATTTCTCCTATTAGTATATTTTCTACCTATATATATCTTATTTTAATTTTATACTATTGCTAAAACTATCTTTTTAGTAATCCACTTAAAATTCAAATACATTTTTAACGAAATATATATATAACATTAACGAAATATATAACATATATATATATATATACGCTGGCGCCATCTGTCTATCGGCGTGGGGAAGAATCAATAGTGAACATACGTCGCGCGTCTCTTCAGTTCTCGGGTGACGTTCCGCCAGAGCGGTCAACTATTGAAACAGTGGTGTTCCTAGCTATTATTATTAATGAGTTTGTGTAAATTGATATCGGGAACATTATAATCTGAGTTAATTAATGAAGTGTTTGATTGCACCAACATTAGTCACCAAATGCCACTAATGACGATGTCGGCGGAGAACCTTACGCCCCTATGTTTTATGCTCCGTCTCTCTTATTCTCCGACATATATATACTGGAGAGAAAGAGTGCACTTTATTATACACCACAAACAATACTTGAAACATATACAATAACTTAATCAAAGGATACTAAAAAGCGGTCTTAGCGGTAACAAGTGGTTTCTGCTAGGCAAGCTTAGTGTATATATGTCGGAGAAGAGGAGAGATCGGAGAAGCATAAAGCACAGGGGCGTAGGGTTCTCCGCCGACATCGTTATTAATTGGATCCATTATTTAATTTCTTATTCTGTGGGCGTTCGTGGGTAATGTTGGTGCAATCAAACACTTTGTTAATTAACTCGGATTATAATGTTCAATCACTTAATGTTCCTGATATCAATTTACACAAATTCATTAACAATAATAGCTAGGAACGCGACAGTTTCAATAGTCAGCCACTCCGGCCGACTGCCACTCGAGAACTGCCGAGAGACGGGCCGGACTGCCACTTATTGACTCTGCCCCCACGCCGATACAAAGATGGTGCCATGGTTCCACAGACTATTATACACGGACCAGCGATCCACAGAATTGCACTCCGACATATATATATAGTCGTCATTTCAGTAGACAGGGAGAGGTAGTGCACTTTGATGAGGTTTTAAAACTATGGAAATAATGGAATAAACTATGGAATGAGCTACCTCTAATGATCAGAGGTAGCTCATTCCATAGTTCAATTCCCTTTACCGCAAAAGATTGCGCAAAGTACATATAGTTTTGTGGGGAATAACATATAGTTTAAAGCCGTGAAATGGCCTTAAGCACCTTCTGTCCGAATCATTAAAGACAAAATGTTCTTTAAGATTACCACCAAGATTAAATAAAACACAGTGCAGAAGGATAGACATATATTGGATGATACATGTTGTATTTTACGATAAACGATATAGCGATATTTATGAAAAGCTAATGTAAAAAAAGTTAAATTTTTATTTTTAGGTAATAATTCTATGAATTTCGAACTAGATGGCGTATATGTTTATTTCAGTCTTCACCTAAATGTTATATAGTTTATTTGCAAGAATCATAATTCACGCATGCTTTTCAGAAGCATTCATAATAAATACGTGCATATTAACACAAACAAACGGATCCCTAATTTGGTTTGCCAGTAAGCTTTCAATTTACACACCGGCGGTTTGACCAAGGGACCACCGACTAAATTATGCCTGTGTTGATTACTTCCCTTTGTTCAAACGCCTCACTCTGTGAATCAGTACTATTGATTGGATTCGTCCCAGAGATAGTCAAGACACTTGACAAAAGGTAGATTAAGTCCATTACGACAATTTCGCACAAAAACCACGTGAGACCTTATCACTAAATACCAACTAGATAGTTTCAGTGTTATGTTATTCTAAAAGTGAGAGAAAATTGAAATTATAACAAAAAAAGAACCGCGTTCAAAACAAACTTACAAATATATTAATTTGCTCTAAGAAGTAAAAAATAATTGCGTATTCTTTTATAGAGTTCTTCGTATTCTTATATTCGGATTCGGTGTCAGTTTCTATTTATTTTTTGATTTTTAGTGAATCTGAAGTAAACTAACAAATTTGTCTCAATATGTGTACACCTAAAAACGTGTTGCTCATATGAGATAACACTATTTAAGTGAAACAACTTTACAAAGTTAAATTTACATTAATATCGCCACAACCGGGATCGAATCCGCAACCTTATACGTTATAGATAGGTTATTTTGTCACCCAGCTATCACCAGTCTTTTATATGAAGATCGAGCGCAACACTAACAAGCAAAAGTTCCCCCTCCCCCAGACTCTGCTACCACCGCTTCACACATAATTCACCTTTCAAATATTGCAATGCAGCAACAAACGTAATGTCATTGCCATTTGATTACAGACAGTTATATATTCTGCCATAAATCGCACCCTTACTGTAAGCCGTTGAGGAGTTCCATTAATCTTCATATTTAACTACGACTAGCACTTGATCATACCGAAGTTACGGTAGGCAACTCAAATATTTGTATAACTTATAGAAGATTCTGCCGAGTATCGTTGATTTGCTCCTAAGAATTGAAGAGTTCCGTCACTTTGTCTTGTAATCATCCATACATCCATCATCAGAACCTAACCAAGTTATCACAAAACAACCCTTGAATCATATCCTTTCTAATAAAAAAAGAATCATCGAAATCGGTTAGTGTGATCTTGAGTTATTCGTCCACTAGCCGCGCAAATGCTTAATGCAAATTTGGTACTTATCCGGTGTTCTCATGGATTCCATCATCAGAACTGGTTTAAAAAAATCACCAAGATCGGGCCACCCAGTCGCAAGATATGAGGTGACAAACATTAAAAAAAATACAGACGAATTGATAACTTCCTCCTTTTTTTGAAGTCGATTAAAAATAGGCAGAAGTTACAAAAGAAAAGGTAGAGTAAACCTTTAGTATGTTATGAGGGTTTGTCTTATTACTAAAAGCAATTAGATACCTTTACGATAATAAAAAAAAACTTCTAAATAAAGAAAAGTAGTAGACAGAAACTTCTTCTCTAAAGCATATAATATATTTATTATTATATATGTACATATATCTATATGAAAAAGAGTAATGGAAAAGTGATCGTTATTTTTATTAAAATTTATTTAGAGACTATCAAATAGCTAAATGGTTTTGACAGTGTTGCTGGCGTGATGGTGCGTGTTTAACTTCGCTAGTAGAGGTCCTAGTTACGAAATTTATCTGAACTAATATTATAAAGAGGAAACATTTATATTTTTGTATGTACGTAAGTATGTTTGTAAAGTTTTCACACAAAAATGAAAGAAAGCTGCATGATCACTGAGCGACATAGGCTTGATTTCTTAAAAAAAATAGGGATCCCTAATAATAATGCACTAATGTAACCCAAGGTGTGAAACAAAAAATATGTTAACACGCGCTGCGAAAACCATGGAAGATAGAACAAAATAATTTTCTACAATATTAAAGAAAAAAAAAGAAAAGAAAGAAAGAAAGAAAGCTTTATTCAGAGCACTGTGAGTTAAATGCACTTAAGACAATAAACAATAAAAATAATAATTGCACAACTTTGTTTAATGGCCGTGCAAACCCCACATAGCCCCGAAAAGGCAAAACAGCTCGGCTTGTGCCATGTGCCACAAATATGACACATGGCGCCGATTTTCAGCTGCAGCCTCATCAACCCGAACGTTAATATTAAAGAACGTTATAACATCTACAAAAAAGTCCGTGATACCATATGTCCAATTACTATAGGTATGCCACTGTAACTAACTTTTACATTTTAAAAGTCTATAAAGGTGCCGACAATAGTCCAACCATATTATTCACACCTCTGTATTAACCTTATACTATTAAATGAATGTATTAAAGACCGTTTCAAAACCTGTAAAATACAATTTAAATGATTAAAATCGGACATTCCAATCAAAAGATATAACGAATTTAAAAATGTCAATCTAAAGAACATTCCAACGACCCTTACTTAACTGGACCTGCGACTGTTGAGTTAGCTGTACTCCAAGGATACCAATGATCAAGGTAAAAATGATTGGAGCGATTTAGAAAATTTCATTACCTTCTTGAACCCAAGAATTTTTCAATACCTGTATAATTTTAATTTGCTAATGTCGGACATTCTACGTTTATGATGTTACGAATTTAAAACGAAACCGGGAAGCTGAATTACCTCTTTCCATCTTAGACTCTATCTTATGGTAAATAAACCATCAAGTGAAATCACAGTACGCCTTTAACATTTATGGCGAAAAATATGTTTTTTAACTGAACTGCCTCACTGGTCTAGTGGTCAGCTTGTTCGGCTAGGGACGCGAGGTTCCGGGTTCGAGTCTCGAGTCGGGTGTATTCAAAATTGATATTGAATTTTTTTGTTGAAATATTCTCAGTATTTAAAGTTGGGAAGTTGGCGGTTTGATCCACTCCCGTACCTCGCACAGCACGTTAAACCGTCGTGTTGGATTGCCGTCCCATCGCACTATAAGAGTGAAGGAACAGAGAGTGTACTAGTGTTAGCGTAAACTTGTATACAATGCCCGCCAACCTGCAGTGGAGCAGCGTGGTAGGCTTATGCGCTAAAAACCCTCTCTCCTTTCGTATGAGTGAGGAGCCCTGTGCCCAGGAGTTAAATGTTAATAGGCCGCTATTTGCTTTTTATCTTGTTTTTTAAAGCAAGGTTTTATGGCCAAGTGGTTAGACTTGCCTATAATATATTATGCAGAGATCTTCGGTATGTTTTATTTTTCTAGTTCTTGATGTGTTTAATTATTTTTTAATTTACATGAGCGCTAGGAAACTCAAAATCTCATGAACAATTTTGGCAACACGTTATCCAACACGCAATAGAGAGGTATAGTGGGAAGACTTGAGCCCAGCCACGAGAGATTATTATTAAATGAGTAATAAGTGTGAAAAGTACAATCACTTTGTAGAAGACTAATATGGGAATGGACGGGACACATGATAAGAGAAAAGAAAGAAAAACGGACGAAAAAAATAACTGAATGGCAGCCCAGGGAAAGCAAAAGAAGTAAAGGAAGATCAGAAATGCGATAGGAAGATGACCTGAAGAAAGTAGCAGGACCAAAATAGCAAAGGATAGTTACAAATGGAAGGCATTAAAGGAGACCTTTGTCGAAATACAAGCTGTGAGAAAGGAAGAACCGATTACCGAGAATATAGTTTAAGTTTATATTAAAAAAAAAACAACAATAAAGTCTAATTTTATTTTATGAATATAGTGCGTATTGTAATATAATGCCGATTAAATCGCTGCTTTCGTTGAATAATTATGTAATCCAAATTTTTATAAAATTCACATCAGACTCCAATATAATCTATATTTTCCTGTGTTATAAATTCATTCAAATCCTCAAAAATGACGATGTGGCACCACACAATGTGATTATGTTATTGGTAAATTTAAACATTTTATTTTATCAAACTGTTCTAATATAAAATTAACTTTATTGAGTCGCGTGATTAATATTCCGAAGCAAACAAATGTAATAGTTAATATTTGCTAAGTGATATTCAAAATTGTAACTATTTGATTTAACAGTATATGGCGCCATCTAGTTGCGATTGTGTGCAACACTACAAAAGGTCCCAGTTCAGCTAAGTTATGGTTCATGTAGGCGGTTAAGCTACTCTACACGGTCTGAGTTACATAACTGTTACATAACTTGTGGGATATGCTTGTTACATAACATCATTATTATCTTTTCTTATATAACACTTGTGTAAACAACATTAGCAACATTGTACTTCAGTTGTTATGTAAACTTACATTGAAATTTGAATATTTTATCATACACAATTTTGTAGTACCATTATAATTTTATTGTAAAAGTAAAGGGATAAAATAAGAGTCAAAAAAATATTTTTTTCAAGTTACACATATATTTTATAGTAAACATCCATTTAAAAAGACATTAAGAAATAGAGAAAAAATTTGGTGCAAGAATTGGTATTGGGGCCCCAGGTTGCCTTAACCTAGAAATTGGAATACAATATTAAAGACAATTACACTTATGCAATATTACTTTGATGTTCATCGGCTGACGGAACATCAGCCTTAAATTTCTTCGCCTGACTCTCTTCTGCATCATTAGATGTCTCCTCTTTACATATTTCATTAAGATTATACTTCTTATATGTATAGTAATTGTCAACAACACTTAGCAAACAAATGCCTTTTATTATCTCCACTATTATACACTGCTCTGGATGTTTGAGGTCTGCTTTATTTCCATTGTTTTTAAGGACAATTAAATCAGCAAGCTCCTTTATAATCAAGTCTCTTGATGCACTACTATTGAACCTCTTATTGAAAACTACTGCAAAAGTTGAAGGTTCCTTTAAAAAAAATTTATCCAACAGTTTCCCTGCACATTCCATTATATCAGGTAAGTTTGCCTTGCATGTAGCCATGACTGGAAGCAAGCGTAGCACATAACGTGTCTTTTGTACTTTGGTAGTAGACAGGTCTTTTATAATAGCATTGGTCAATTCCTCTGGGTTTGGTAAATTTGTTTTAATAAAAATACAGTTTGATGCTCCCGTCTCAACTACCTGAAAACGCTTGTGTCTCAGAGAACTTTGCGAAGTTTTTCTCATCGATTCCACCTCGCCTTTCAGCGCATCTCCAATATCAGTCTCATTGTCCGATTCACTATCAGATCGGTCCTCTGGTTCGACAGACGCTGGTCTAATTGTGTTCACATCGTCATCTGGATACAATTTCCCAGCATATTCATTCAGCAAGTTATACATTTCTTTCACACAATCTTTTTCTCTGAAGTTACATGTGCAGAAAAAGCCTCTGAAGCCGGGTTCTAAGAAATATTTGTTTCTTCGCCTGCGAAAGTAAAACTTTTTCTTTTTTCTGGTGTCTCCCATTGTGCTAGACGGTTCACTGCGCCCTTGCTGCAGGTTTAATTCAAAGGAAAGACTGTGATATAACAATTATTACGTGAATTGAATTATGAAATCATAACAACTGCGAAAGATACACCCAATGCTATCATGTCACTTCTATAATTCTGACATTTAATACACATTGTGACATTGACATTTAACTTTTTTATATTCAATACCTTTAATAGAATAGGCAAAAGTTTTAAATCATGCAACTTCTATTTAAAAACCAAATTCAATTTTGTATTATTAATATCAATTAAAATTAAATGAGTGGGCTATACTTTAGCAATCTTCGAAAGAGAAAATTTTATTCGAGAGCAGTGCTACTCAACCTAACTTTCAAAGAAGCACCAAATAAGTGTTAGTCACAGGGTCGAGGGCAGCAAAAAAAAAATGGTTTATGATTATGTACGTTTTCGCGATTATTACAAACTGTATTAAACAACTATGAAGTTATGAACATTGCGCATGCCATACGTTTTGTCATTTCCTGACGTTTCAGGCACATTGCAGTGGCGCGAAATTCAAAATGGTTTTACTACCACCAGATGGGCCAACAGCAAATACCTGGCGGGCCGCAAGATGAGTATAGCTGACTTAGAGCATAACGCCACAGTTAAGAGTCGAATGATCGACATATATAGGATCAGTGTCAAGTAATAGAGGGTTTTTTTTACAATTATGACAACCAACCAAATCAGCGGGTCACCTGTACAGTGATCACTACCGCCCATGGACACCTGCAGCACTAGAGGAACTACCGATGCGCTGGAGCAGGGGGGAATTGAAAAAAATACTCCTAAAACATCCAAGTTTTTATTTGTGTATAAGTTTGTTTGTTTTAATTTACTTAATATTTCTTAAAAAGGAAAGAAGACACTTATAAAATACAAGGCTATATAATTCACATTACTTATATACATTTACAAAAACTATTTTAATTAAAAACTATTAACAATAAAAATATTTATTCTTAAATAACAATACTATTGGAATACTTTATTTTCTTTCTACTATGAAAGAAAATACTTTTCATTACAAAGTAGTACCATATATTGTATAAGTGACATCAGTTAAGTAACACGTTTGACTTGGGGAATAAGCCGACGAAAGCGTTACGAAAAGTGTGATCGGGGCAGGCAAACGAAAGATAAGATATAAATTAGCGGAGATAGAAAGAGAGAGCCTATATAGATATGGTGAACATAATTAATTTATATATTTGTAGAAAATTATTCTATGTTTTAGTAGTAATATTTTATAGATTACTTCATACAATGCAATTTCCTGGCATGTGTTGCAATCACATAATCGCAAATGCCAATATTGAAACATTAAAAAAAGTTATTTTCTTTTCTTAGATAGATTTGGTATATTACGTCCATATTTTCTGCTAAAAATCATATTGTAAATTGATCGTATGTCTTATATTCCGAAAAATTGGATACATGTCTCTCATACAAATGGTAATACTTTTAAAATGAATCCTTTTTTATGAGTGATATCATTTTCCACAGTACTTCGTTTTCATGATTGTTGGTAGATTTGTTACGACCGGCTTTTTATATTTCGGGCACACAATAATACTGAAAAGAGGGAAACAACAAATAGGTAAATAACTTCACGACACTTGACTACCTCATTGACGTAAAAGTAGAGGTACTCGCTTTACTAGCAGAAGTCCGAGATTCAATTCTTGACAAAACAAAATTGATATCATGGCTTAGTGGCGACACTTCTTTGCGGGTAGGATAGTAGTACCCGCAAAGAAGTGTTGCGAACCAAAAACTTAGCGTTCAAGCACCGTGTAGAAACTATAAGAAGTACATTACCTCTTACCAGGTTAGCAATCGTAAGACTGTATCATAATGGTGCTGCCACTATGCTATTTAAAAATGTTTATAAACAAAAAATAAACATTTGATCACAATGACATAAAAACATTTTCATGTTGGTAATATTAGTAAACATTTCTAAAAAAAAATGTAAGTTAACAATTTGTAACAAATAAAAATATTTTTTATCATTTGTTAGTAAACATGTATGCGGGAAGAGCAGGGTAACCGCGAGTCGATGACATGTTTTCAAGCGGTATAAATTTTTGTAAACATTTCTATCTGTTTAGGAGCAGTTAAAACATGTAACAATTTCTAACATTTGAAAATGTTTGTAAAAAAATTTAAACATCAGTATTGCAGCACCATTATTTACCATTAGGTGAGCTCAAAGTCAAGCACTGGGATATCAATATTATAGAAACTTCACAAAGAGCCATAGATTAATTAACTTCAGATATATAAATTAAGAGGAGAGAGAAGAAGGGGTTATATTTAATATTTTGTCAAAATTCAACATTAATAGATATGAATTATATTTATTTTAAATCTACTTTATCTTTAATTTTCTTCATTTTTTTACCTTAAAAGCATCTTCATTTGCAGCATCTCACTTTTTTCTCATTAACTTTAACTCCTATAGACAAAGGTCATTTGAAAGAGATTGATTATAGCAATAAGGCCGCCTTTAATCGCTTCTTGTCAAATAACATTTAAATTTTATTTTTTGTAAATTTCTCTTGAAGTGAAACTTGTTTAGGTATACGAGCGTGAATTTTTTACGGATGAAACGCGTGATTAGCGTCACGGAGATGTGCAGCTTTTTAATTTGTTTGAAGGTTAGGTAATTTTAACATTCACAAATAACATGTTGCATTTGAATTTGCTTATCGTCATTTAATATACTTATTTTCATAAAATATAACATAAAAATATTTCATAAATTCTCTATTCTAAATTTGAAAACAAAATTTAATTAATAATTTTTTATTTTTACATAAAACACGTGGCATTTTTATTTACAATTCGTCATTTGATATTGCAATAAATGAATTTGCATAAAATGTAAAATAATAATGTTGCATAAATACTCTTTGCGAAATTTTAATTTTAAAAATAGAATTTCTATAGTAATAATTATTTAACAATGTATAAATTTCAATTGAGGATTTTAATTGATTTATTTCTACTATTTACAAAAAATCAGGCGCAATTTTAATTTAATATTCATCATCTGAGGTTTTACTACATTATTTCCTAAACAATATGAAATGAATTTATTTTAATAATTCTCTTAAATTATTTTTACTAATTTTTAAATTCAAATAAATTTTTCATTTTCAGATCGCAATGCCAAAAATTGTAGTGCGAGAGTGTGAAACACTTTAATGTGAATATCGAAGAAATAAATTAAAAAAATTAAATTTGTAAGTCATGTTAATCTTCGATGCTTAATATTTTTATGACAATTATATCTTCCTTTTTTCCCTTCCTCAAAACCTCGGAAATCTAAAGTTTTATATTTGTATAAATATAAACAAGGCCTAAAAATAAGTTTGCCAAAGAAGTTTCACTTCTGACGTGTGTACTTTGTACACACGCATTTTTAATTATTTTGTGTATGTATACATTAGAAACTCAACCATTATACATTAGATAATTAAAATAATAAATTAACTAATCTTTATTTCATGATCAATGATTATGTATATTCATTTATGTGGACACATTAATTTACATACTTTTGCTTGCTTTGAAGTCTTAGGGTCTTGTTTATATTTATTCATTTTAAAATGGTTTCGAAAGTTTTTATCGTATTCTATATTAAATATAATAATAATTAAAATATAAACTCACTCGGTATTGTATTCTAGCGACGATATTTTCAAATGTTCTATATATACGCTGGAAGATTGGAGCAGTCTCCAAGTCATGGGATTAAGGAGGTTGGCTTCATATTTCCACTCTACGATCACCGAAAAAGGTGGATGACCCGTGTCTTTGAAAGCTAACAGTTTAGTCTCGACGACCCCTGGACTGTAGTATTTTCTAGAATATAAAGTTAGACAAACAGCCTATTGACTACTTAAATCACAAAAAGCGCATGAGTGAAAGAACTGACTTTTTAATAAAAAAATAACGATTTTTTAAAATATAATTCATCGCATTATAATAAAAAATTTTTTTTTTGTTTTTAACATATTTCTTAAATCTATGTGGAGGCAGACACGGAAGTGATTCGGGTATCTTATTAAAAATGCGTATGCTTAACCCGACAAATAATTTCTGTACTTTCTTCACTTTAAAATATGGCGTTACAAGTTTGTTTTTATTTCTTGTATTAAAATTGTGTGTTTCACTGCTTTTGCTGTATAAATGAATATTATCACGGATATATAAAATGTTATTCAATATATATTGTGACAATACTGTGAGAATTGATGTCTCCTTGAATTTTTCTCTTAAAGAAACGCGAGATCCAATTAAGTATAAACAATTAAAATCGATTATATATATGTAACACGTAATTATAACGTTTTGAATTAGTCACCTGCGTCATTAACACGTAATGTATATTTTTACATATTTCCAGATAACGAAAAAAATATAACACACGCATTTGTCGGGTTGAGCATACGCATATTTAATAAGATACCTGAATCACTTCTGGGTTTGCCTCCACATAGTTTTAAGAAGTATGTTAAAAATGTCCTAATAAAAAAGGCATATTATAATGTGGAAGATTATTTAAGCGACAAAGATGTTTGGACATGATTCCAGTTGCATATGAAAGCTAAACACATTGTAACCTACAAAAAAGCTATGTTAAAAGGAGTAACCGTTGAGTTTCTTGCCGGCTTCTTCTCAGCGGAATCAACTTTCCGAACCGGTGGTAGATTTGTTACCAACGGACAGACTACTGACGATTCAAAAGTGCTTTTTGAGCCTACTTGAATAAAGAATATTTTGATTTTGATTTTGATTTTATATATATATATATATATATATATACATATATATATATATATATATGAACATATATGTGTGTGTGTATGTATGGAATTGTATTTCTTAACAAGATGCATGCTATTATGTCTTTATCACCGCTGGAAATGTATTTTTAAGTTATAGTTTATGCAGTTTTAATTATTATTTTTTCTTTTTACCTATCTTATTTTGTAACACTGCAATGCACTTCTACCAACGACTTTTCTTACACCAAAAAGATTGGTCCGCCTTTTGCACTTTGTGCAATAAAGTTTAAAAATATATAAATAAATTATAAACCACAGTAATTTAAGGTAGGCAGACAAAATAATTATTTTATACTTGATTGACGTATGGGTCGCAGGTATATTGACAAATGTTCTTAAAGGTTTGAAGGAAAAGTTTAAGAGATTATTGTAGAAGGCCATATTAAAATTTCAAAAGAATTAATAATTTGTGGATACTCACTGTTCTTCGTTCATTAATCTGTGGTCGCTTTTATTATTATTTCTGTCAACAAGTGTAATGGATATTCTACCAACATCCGGTCCATGTTTAATACTCTCTGTTGAGTTGGAAACTTTAATAGTTATTTCGTAATGCGCTCCTAAAATATAAAAAATTATGTGCTTTATTAGACCGTACGACTGAAGTAAAACATATGTGCGTGATGTACAGTACGTGCGTGAGTGCGTACGTGAGTCTGTTTGTGTGCGTGCATTTTATATATTAAAAAAATAGTCATCTACAATGCGGTATTTGGAAAGTTATATAATATTCATATCATTAAATCAGTATTATTGTTGTTAGTAATTATACTCACTACAAAATGGCTTCGTACTTCCGGTCATCGCATACAATTTGATATTTGTATTTGTATCAACCATCTCGCTTATTTGGAGACGCCGGTACACTTCGTATGAATGCATACCCATAGGAATGCAAAGGTTCTTGTTATTACAGGTTGTACAATTACCTTGTAAAAACGCCTGAAATATAAGATTTATTTTCACATATAATTTCGTATTATTTTTTATTTTTTTTTATTTTTATTATAAAGTACACAAGTCGATTCGATGACCAATCTTTAAAAATATAAATTTGTCTGAAAATAAAAAACAAAGCATTATCAAGCCTACCTCATAAGATTTGCACTCGATCGCCATAAATGGACACGAGGGGGCGATACTCTCAGTGAATAAGTCCACACTCCTTTGATGATTGCAGCTAACATATTTGACCATTTTTAAGTACATATCATTATCTATGCCTTGGTAGGATGGCCCATCGTTTTTACAACCCGGTTGAGTGGAACCCCCGTTCGGATAGAAATCAACATGACCAATCGGTTCTGATATACCGAAACCTAGAACAATTTTTTATTATTTTATCTAAAAATATCGCCAGCTTTCATTTATTTTTTCAACGTTGTTAACATTTTTTTATTACTGACAGATTAGCACTCGTCTGTAATCTCATCTGATGGAAAGGGATGTTACCGTCTAAAATAACCTGGTAAGAGGTAATTTATCACTTGTAGTTTCTACTTGTGGTTGGTGGCATGTCTTTGCATGTAGAGTAGTAACTAGCCACGGTCGAAACGTCCTACCAGTCCACTTAGACAAAAATATAATTTCCGATACTCGCATCTTTGCGTCAAAAAGTTTATTGCGCATTCGTAGATTTAGAAAAGGCCTATGATCGAGTGGTGAGGAATGAGTTGTGGTCAACGTTATCTACGTATGGTGTGAGCGGTAGTCTGATTCAAGCATTGAAGTCTCTCTATGAGGGTTCTAGTGCCTGTGTCAGAATAAACGGAGCGTACACGGAGTGGTTTCCTGTCGAAAGAGGTGTTCGACAGGGATGTGTTGCGTCACCATGGCTGTTCAACCTATTCATGGATAAATGTTTGACAGATTTAAAAGAAAGTATGTATGGGTTAAGAATGAATGAATTACTCATCAAATGTTTACTCTACGCTGATGATCAAGTAATACTTGCGTCATCCGCTAACGAGCTACAGGAGATGCTAAATATTATGAATGAAGCTTTGAAAGGGAAAGGAATGAAAGTGAATGTAAACAAAACGAAAGTTATGCTTTTTGAACGAGATGAATCTATGATGAATGGCAATATTTTGATAGATGGGGAACAAGTGGAAGAGGTGAAAGAATTTGTATACTTGGGATCTAAATTTACAAAAGATGGAACATGTGAAAGTGATATCGAAAGGAGAGTGAATGCAGGGAATATGGTAAATGGTGCTCTGCATGCTTTTATGAATAGCCAGATGGTGTCTCAAAGGGCTAGACTGGCAGTGCATGCTGGAGTGTTGGTGCCAACACTTATGTATGGTAGTGAAAGTTGGGTATGGCAGAAGAATCACAAAAGTAAAATAAATGCGGTAGAGATGAGAGCGTTGAGAAGCATGAGTGGATTAAAACTGAGTGACAGAGTAAGAAATAGTGTGATAAGAGAACGTTGTGGTATAAAAGAAGACGTAGTGACTAAAATTGAGAAAGGTATGCTTAGATGGTTTGGGCATGTAGAGAGAATGAATGAAAGGAGACTGACAAAAAGGATTTATGAGTCAAGAGTGAATGCGAAAGTTGGAAGGGGAAGACCAAGGCGAACGTTCCTGGACCAAATCCAGGACATTTTAAATAACGGCCAGGTCAAGAGTACTCTAAACCGACGAACTTGTATGAAAGGTTTAATGAGAATGAAAGAAGCGAAGGAGATATGCAAGGATCGTGGCAAGTGGAAGGATGTTGTCTCTGCCTACCCCTATGGGAATGAGGCGTGATGTTATGTATGTATGTATCTTTGCGCCTATCACCTCGACCTAGAGTGATTCCCCTGGGGCACCCAAGGATTCCGTCAACAGTTATTAACCGGATACAGACATTGGACTTGTCAACCGAATGAAACTCCTTTCACCTATCACAACCTCTTTAATAATCTGTTTATTTTCCATTGCAAAATGACAAGAGAATTTCACTCCCGGGCAATTAGCCAGAATAATCATTCAAACCCAGCGATATCTTCCCCATCCTTTAGTGGAGCATCAAATGATCGGTATGCGTAATCTACCCTGGTGCTCCTGCTGGGAATCTTATTTAGGCGGCAGGAGAAGCGTAAATCTACGCCTTGTACCTCCCTAATCTTTGCGACGGACGAGAGGCGCGTCTAAAGCGTCCTCTCTCTACTTGTCAAGTGCCACTTTCAACGAAATAACAGTTTTCATTTCCTTTTAGCAATCAACGGGAGCTTATGAAAGTTCTCAGTTCACTAGCATGCTCCTGAGTTCAAATTACAACTTAATAATTTTATAAAGTGCCTGAAGCCCAGTCTTCGAAGTGTGTGTTGCCAGTGATGATCCACGGTACGGTTATGGTCCGTGTCTTTGGCCCTAATGCGGAAGTTCAGAATCACTCAAAGGGCTATGCTCGGAGTTTCTTTACGCGATCCAATCAGAATGAAGAGATCCGTAGAACAGGGGATCGTGATCTATCATACAAAATACAGTTACTTTCATAAAAGTATGCATTGAAATTACCTGAGAAATATAAAGGCATAGCGTTGCTATGAATAATGTCGACAAATTGGGCATCAGATCTATCCAAACGAATTAACGTAACAGTATTACTGAAGTATGGCGCTGCGGGATCTAGTCCAGTTATTCGTCCCAATTTAAGGTTGAATTTCTGAAACAACAAACACCAATGTGTTCACAAATAATATTTTTTTAAGTTACACTTGATGAACGTCCCACTGAATTGGACAATAGCTTAACCACAAAACGCAATACCAATACCGGTATAAATTTTCCATATTCAATTTTTAGATATGCAATGAACTCACAATGTTTCCTTTTAACGAAAAGTTTAAACTTTTAAACAACAATTACATGTATAAAATGAAAAAAAAGTGGTGGTCGCCCGTCATTACATAGCTTTACAAATCCTGGCGTATATGTAACCTGTCAATTCAATAAATAAGTCATCAGCAGCTCTTACAGTTAAACGTCTATTGGAATCTACATGAATTTATCAGCTTAATATTCGTGATATAGTAAGTTAAGAAAAAAGTCAATATCACTTACCTTTTGCAAAGCATGTCCACAATATCCACCTAAATGTGATCCAAGTGAATGTCCAATATAGTGGAAGTTGTCTATATTAGGCAGTTGTAATACCTCCTGTAACATGTATATCCATCATTATTGCCTATTGTAAGGTTCAATAAAATTAATCTATAATACTAATATAATAACTCTATAATACTAATAAATTGTTTAACGAATTATTTCATTGTATAAAATAAATAGTTAAGAAACAACTAAAAGGGTTAGACTGGAAAAGCTTGGCCGCAGGGAATATATTGGAAGGTGAAAAAAAAGAAATAAAAGGAAAAGAATGTTTGTCACGGGGATCTTGAAAACCGAACTATAAATGGGTTGATGGAATAAAAGTGAAATAATTGTAATAAGTAAATCAATATTGCAAAATATATTGGAAAATGCTGAGACGGGAGGTTTATTCGCGTGGCTGTCCTACACTATTTCTATATTTATGTTGACTATTACACATACATCTCACTATTATGTTGGGGCCAGTGCCCTGTACAGGTAGGAGGGAGTCCTGGCTTCCCGTATGGATAGTAATGAAACGAGTGTGGACTGTACAAACGGTTTATGATAATATAAAATATAAGTATAATGATGCAAAAGCGAAAAGTGCGTCCGGTCGACTAATGCGTCGAATGCCGAATAGAAGTGATTGCAGCGCTCCCCTCACCGCGCGGAACGTTACGGTGCGGGGGCAGCGGGGCGCATAGATACAAGCGCGCCGTTGTCTCCACCATACACTCCCGGCGTTGAAGGTTCTTCAATGTTGAAGACAGGCAGGGGGCATATGGTATTGAAGGCTCGTCTGATGACCCCTTTCTTTGTTCGGATGACCGCCACCCTAGCAACACCATCTCTTCCAGGCAGCACATGAACAACTCGCCCCAGTAGCCACATAAGCGGTGGTATTGCTTTGTCCTTTATGATGACCAGAGCACCTTCTCTGAGTGTGCCATGTGACTGTCGCCATTTAGTTTTTTGTTGCAGCAAGGTCACGTATTCTTCAGAAAATCTATTCCAAAAATGCTGTTTAAGGAGTTCGATGCGCTGAAATCTTGTAAGAGAAGAAATACGTCCATTAGAAATTTGGCATTGTGGTGCGAACATGAGAGATCGACCAATGAGGAAATGGGAAGGGGTCAATGGAGAAAGATCGGAAGGATCATTAGATAAAGGAGTAATTGGACGGGAATTTAATATTGCTTCGACTTGTGTCAACAAGGAATTCATTTCTTCATAATTTAAGTACGTTAAACCTAAGACGCGTCTCAAATGATGTTTTGTTGATTTTACAGCGGATTCCCACAATCCGCCGAAGTGTGGTGAATAGGCTGGTATAAAAGAAAAATTAATACTTTGTTCGAGTGTGTCCGCTGATGTGATCTGACCCAGGATCTTAGACAACTCATTGAATGTACCGACAAACGTTGTTCCATTATCAGAAAAGATGGTTTTAGGTTTACCTCTACGAGCTATAAATCTATTTAAAGCCGCTATAAAGTCTTCCTTCGTCATGTCCGAAACAAGCTCTAGATGTATAGCCTTTGTTGCTAAGCAAACAAACACACAAATGTATGATTTTATATGTCTACATCCTCTACCCTTACGATCGGCAATCAACACTGGCCTGGCATAGTCTACACCTGTCTCTAGGAAAGGAAATTCTAAATGAGCCCGTTGCGTCGGTAAATTACCCATTATAGGTTGGATCGTTTCAGCTTTCATCCTGCAACATTTTACGCACGAACGAACAATGTGCTTCGCCAAGTTAGTGCCTCCTAAAGGCCAATAGTTATGTCTTGCTATGGCTAACAGTAATTGTGGTCCTGCATGCATGTGTTTCAAATGCAACATTTCAAATATAAGGCGACACAAAGGGTGCTTGCTACTTAATAGAATTGGATGTTTTGTATTATTATAGTCATAATTGGTATTGGAAAGCCTACCACCTACACGAATTAATTTATTTTCATCAATAAATGGTGAAAGAGAAAGAAGTCTATTTTTATAATGTAGTTTTTTTATTCGACATGAGCAAATCTCTTTCTTCAGTAAATGATTCTTGTTGTGAAATTTTTAAAAGTAAGACTGTAGCATTATTCAATTGACTAAATGTAATGTTGCCGATAATTTTCTCAGATATTATACGATGACGACTATTATTAATAAATCTAAGTATAAATGCCGTAATACGCTGTAATTTAGAAAATGACGAACATTTTTTAATCAAGTCAGAAAATATATTATTTTCCTGACCGACATGGAAACATTTTATCACTTCTGGTAATTCAGAAGAGCAAGTTTCCTGATTAGACTTGTTTGGCCAATAGGTTTGATCTAACTGTAAGAATGAAGGTCCTGACCACCACAGCGTAGACTTGTCTAACATGTCTGCTTTCAGACCTCGTGAAGCCAGTTCTGCAGGGTTTTCTTTAGAAGATATATAGCACCATTTATCACTCGAAACGCCTTCCTGTATCTCTTCCTATCTTAGCCATGTGATAAGAGTCACCTAAAACATTGGGAGACTTTTTTAGAGGTAAAGATACTATAAAGCGTCCATCTGGTTTACGTTTTGTAATGCTTACAAAGTGTTCCTCGCAAGCGCGTTCCTCTGGAGTTAAATAATGTTTAGAAGAAACAGAGTCTAGTTCCCAAAATCGTGAAATATCAAAATCGGGTGTCTGACTCAACATGCAAATAGGATTGTCTCCTTTAGTGGCGTTATTTAAATATAAAGAACCTGAGATAAGCCATCCCAGCTGAGATTCAAAAAGACTAGGTTTACCTTTGCCTAAGTTTATACGTTTTGTGCCGATCACGCTCCAAAACGTCTCTGCTCCTACTAGAATATCAATACTTGACGGGATATGGAACGACGGATCAGCTAAGGAAATCCCTTGTGGTATTTGCAATTCATTGACATCTATGTATGTAGAAGGTAGATATGTGGTAATGTTGGGTAAAACAATGCAATCAACGGCAACTTTATAGTTTCCAATATAAGACTCCAAATTAAGACAGCAAGATTGCGAACTAATAAGAGCTTGGTTGTTAATACCTGATATCTTGGATTCTACTGAATGTGTATTAAGTTTCAGCTTATCACAAAGGCCCTGTGTCACAAAGTTGCTAGTACTTCCGTTATCCAGTAAGATTCTAGCAGTATGTGATTGTCCACTGTTATCTATGACCTTTACTAGAGCTGTGGAGAGTAAAACTGTCGATGTTTGATAAGAATCCTTATGCAAATATTTAGCTGATAAGGCTACATTTTCGCCATTTGTTGTTGTGAGAGCAGGCTCCGAATGCAATAATGTATTATGTTTCTTATTGCAATATTTGCAGTGTGACAGTTTACAATTGTTAACAGAATGACCTAAACGAAGACAATTAATACACACCTTATATTCGTGAGCCTTCTTAATACGTACATCAACTGGTAACATTCGAAAAGACTCACAATTAAATAAAAAATGATCATTATCACATAATGGACAAGAACTTGTTTTAATATTGCCAGTCGATACGACAAAGCTCTTTGGTTTAATAGTATTAGTAACATGCCTAACCTTGTCGTGTTTCGAAGCATCCAACGTTTCTAAAAGGTCTGCCTTATTTGAAAGAAATTTTATAAAACTATCTAATGAGGGCGAGTCCTTAAAATTATTTCTATGGAACTCCCATTCGCGTTTTGTGACACTATCTAGCTTAGAAGATATCATAAAAATAATTAAGGTATCCCAATGTTGGACTGGGTGACCTAGATTAGCTAATGCTCTTAAATTCTTATTTATAACGTCTATTAAATTTCGTAAGCCTGTGCTGCTTTCCTTTTGTATTGTATCTATTTCAAAAAGTGAATTTAAATGATGATTTTCTAACAATCGTTTATTATCATAGCGATCGCATAGGATTTTCCATGCTGAGTCATAATTATCTGCACAAAAGTCTAAGCCTGAGATGGTTAAAGCAGCATTCCCCTTAAGGGAAGCTCTTAGATAGTGAAATTTATTAATCGAATCTATGCTATTGTCTGAATGAATTAATGAATAAAATGTATCTCTATAACCCAGCCAGTGCTGATATTCACCATTAAAGTAGGGTAAGTCTATTTTCGGAAGCTCGCAAACCTTACGTTTGTGTGTATGTGAAGGCGTATCGCAGCATACCGGAACGTCGGAATTAGGCGACGGAAGAGATGACTTGCGGTTACACTGGATCAGCGCACGAGCAGCGGACACGAGTGAGTAATACTGTGCTTCGAACGCTTCTCTTTCTTTCAGCTCGGCCTCTAATTTCTCCGACAACTCCTCCAATTCGCTCTGAAAATTTTCGAAGTCGTCGAATAAATTTTCGATTTTATCTAACCGTAACTGAAGTTCGATTTGTGTATGCAATTTTTCAAGTTCATCGCCATTTTGAAGTGTTTCTAAGTATGTGCTAAAAATAGTAAGTTTTCCTTTTATTATAGCCCGTTTTTTTATTAAAACCTTGATTTGTTTTTCACTCATTTTAAGTTTTTTTTTTTTTAACTTTGGAAAATTAATTTGACAAAGAAATATAGGTCTATTATGTTAGGGTTATACAAAGCTTAAATTGAATTGAAAACGTTTATTATTTATAAAAGAAAAGAGAATAAAAATATTTTAAGGGAACTTAAAAAGTAAATGTAAAAAAAAGGCACCCTACAAAATTTAATAGCAATTAGGCTGGACAAAGTTTTAAGTGGTAAAGCTATAAAGGCAATATTTAAAGAACCGAAAGTAGTATTTGCTGTTAAAAAAATATCAGGCGTTTAATAAATATTTCATGACTCGATGATTTGTCGACGTACCGACCTGCAAAAGGTAAAGTAAAATTTTATGCAAATTACAGTTTAAAACGTTTAATATAATTATGTACGTACGTACGTAACGTATAATTTAAGATATGATATAAAATAGAAAGGTAAGGATGGAACGATCTCACAGTTCTGTTGCACGATCTGGATCCGACGAACTCGTGATGACAGATCCGGCTCGAAGGACCATATGTTGGGGCCAGTGCCCTGTACAGGTAGGAGGGAGTCCTGGCTTCCCGTATGGATAGTAATGAAACGAGTGTGGACTGTACAAACGGTTTATGATAATATAAAATATAAGTATAATGATGCAAAAGCGAAAAGTGCGTCCGGTCGACTAATGCGTCGAATGCCGAATAGCAGTGATTGCAGCGCTCCCCTCACCGCGCGGAACGTTACGGTGCGGGGGCAGCGGGGCGCATAGATACAAGCGCGCCATTGTCTCCACCAATTACTTATTTATTCAACATTCCTTTCTCATTACTACATCCAGTGTTTAAGACAATGATAACTCTTTAAAGTGTTATGAAATAAAACCTTACGAACCTTGATCTAAAGTACCATAGGTTTTAAAATAAAAAAGGCATAATATTTGCAACTATTTGTAATATATAATGGATCTCCAAACCTATGTTTCACATAAGACTTAACAGAAAAGCTCCAGCGACCCTTGTCCTTAAACAAAAATTTTTAAACTCTATTTGAAATCAAGAAAAATATAAGTTATACATAGAATTAGTTTCTATATATAGGAATGACAGACTGAAAATTGAAATCATCATCTATTAATATTTCGAGTACTAAGCCGCATCCGCTTGAACATAATAAATAAATGAAATCTTTATTGCAGGTATTTTTCACAACTGTCTATGCGTATAACTACAATAACAAATTTTATACAACACTGTATTCTTTCTAAAAGTTTTACCCCCATACGCCTAAATATGTTTCACTTCAAAAAGAGACTTAAGCGTTTTCACGTAAATCCAGTATACTCACATAAATGTTATGAATTAAATGGGCTGTCATAACACCGACAAGCCTTATATTGGCTACAGCCTGCCCGTAAGGTGGTTGTGATCCTCTGCGCCAATCTACTACTGTAACAGTGGCTGCATCGTTTCCTTCTTGGTTTAAAAGAGCTTCAGCCATAATTTGGATCTGAAATTTATCAATATGAAATTATAGTTATAAATTATAGATAATAAACACAATAATTAACACAATAGATAGATAAACACAAATATAATAATAATAATATAATAATTATTATTAGATTAGTAATTAGGCTAACAAATTTAAACTTTCCGACCATTAATATCAAAAAGTTACGCGTGATCCGAACGGGGGTACCAAAAGACCCCAGTTTCTTACATGAAGCAACTGAGTGATGTATTAATTATTTCATAAACATTATTACACGCGTACGATAACAATATGCAATAACTGAAATATAAAAGTACAATAGGCGATCTTATCGCTAAGTAGCGTTTTCTTCCAGACAACCTTGGGTTTTAAAAAAAATATAGGAAATACGCAATGAAATAAACATACACACCAATATCTACATACTTGTACAGGTGTAAAAATAAATACAAGAACTAATATATATAATATCGTCGTCGTCGTCGTCGCTTCAACCGATGGACGTCCACTGCTGGACATAGGTCTCACGTAATGACGTCCACAAGGCCCGGTCTTGTGCCGCCTGGCTCCAGCGGCTACCGGCGACCCTCTTTGTCGTCGGTCCACCTTGTGGGGGGTCTCCCTACACTGCGCTGCCTGGTGCGGGGTCGCCACTCCAGCACCTTCGGGCCCCAACGTCCATCGGTCCGTCGGACTATGTGCCCCGCCCATTGCCACTTCAGGTTCGCGATATATAATATGCGGCACTATAAATCGATAAAAATGACAACAGTGTCGTATATATGTCTCGCTCTTTCCTTATGGTGGTACCGTTTGTATGAGTGAGAGAAATAACATGACACGCGCAGACTAAAAGAAAACATGCTAATAATAGGAATGTTGCGTATCAATTATTTCGGTTTTTTGTAATAAAAACAATTTTTTATTAGGATTTGGGTTTTAGACAATAAAAAAATTAATAACGTGCAAAGGTTTCTTCATAATGATTTAGTGATTATAAAAATATGTAACGCTTCTAACACTCAAGTTATTAAAATGTATAGCTGTCAAAATATTCTTTATTGAAGTCGAGTTAATAATTTTTAGTGAGGCTTCGGCGCTGGTGGGACGTTTCAGCCGTAGCTATTTACCACCTTACCAGCAAGCAAAGACATTTGTATTCTGATACGATGCTGTGTAGAAACCATAAGTGGAAAATTGCCTATTGTCATATTAGCGTGCTTTCGTTTAAGATTGTATCATCATTTACCAACAGTTGTGATGACAGTTAAGCGCCAAGTTATTAACGGTAAAAAAAAGCTCTTTTCGATAATCGGGGCTGTCTGTTGATAATGAATGTACCGCCGTTTCTACCGAGACAATTATAAGAAACTCAGTATTTACTCTATCGCCAAAAAAAATTACCTAAATTTATATACATAAGTAACTGAAAGTAAATCCAAGCATTTTTGTCTCTGTAATATGATTCAATTATATACGCTCTACTTGTTGTTGTTTACATATTGCATGAACTAATAATACTTAATAGCAAAAAAACAAAACTTGTGTTTTTGTTAAATAGATATCAAATTACCACTAAATTATTCCACATATTCAAAATAATAAATTATGAGCTGAAATACTTTTAGTAGTAATTCCTAATTTCTACTTACCCAGTGTTTATGACCTCCTTCTAAAAATCCATGCGAAATGAAATAGAAAGGACCTCTTGGATCGAGATTTGCATTACGGATTTTATCTATATCCTTCGACTGCAACAACACTGGTATTCTTCTGTTTCTTCTAGTAAATACTGCATATCTAAAATAAACCATCAACACATCTCTGAGTCTTTAAAACGATTTCCAACTATGTATTCCTGACAATAAAATAGTTTACATGTAATTGCAATCTTTAAAACGAAACATTAATCGTTTTGATTTTGTTATTGACTGTCATACTTACGAAACTGAAATCGTAGAAATATATAAATACATACATACAACGTTAATATATACAAAGCATCACGATAGTTTTTAGCTTTCTATCACTTATAAAAGGTTCTATGAGGGGCCCCAAGTCCACATTGGGAACGTAATAGGCTACATGTTATAATTATATAGCAATAAGATAATATACACGTTTATTAAAACCAGATAATTTTAATATTGCGCCCGACCTCGGGAAAGGCCGTGGAGTTTGTACTGGACTTAATTCGTCACATAAAAACCCGAGTAAACTTTAAAAATATAATTGGAAATTTCTTACAAATGATTCTGTTTGGAGTATAATCGAATAGATATGGAAGTTGTTGAGTAAAGGTAAGGTGAGTAGCAGCCCTACAACGTCCCACAGCTGGGCACAGGCCTTCTCACTCATAGGAAAGAAGGTTTTTAGAGCATAGATCCATCACGTTGCCCCATTGAAAGTTGGCACGCTATTCCTTCACTCTCATACTTTGATGGAACGGCAATCCGACTCGACCGGAGAGAGATCAGGCGCAGGATCGACGGCTTAATGTACTCTCCGAGACACGGGGGTAGAGCACATCTTCAACTTCCCTACTTGTAGCAAATACTGAGAATTTCTTAATATTCCTCAACTTTTGGATTCTCCCGACTCGGGACTTGAAGCCCTAATCTCCTGTCTGTAGCGGTCAAAGCTGACCACTAGACCAAAGAAGCAGTCCAATAGTTGTTAACTGTTGTATTTTTTATTTCTGATAATAGATAGCTGGTCTAAATGCGCATCGTAAAGATTACAGAATTAATGAAAAATTTTTACGCTTTGCTGCTAAAAATTTTTCAGCAAGAGATGGGTACCGGATACATAATTTTCTATATTAATGTAGTCTACTTTTTCAATACTAATTTTACTACGCATTATCAGATATGGTACGAATATAAAGACTGCAATCTTCACCTTTGAAAGCATAATGCATTTGCCGTTGCTATTAACTGAACAATATTCATTTTCTTAAAAGATTATTAAATCTCGTTGTGATAAGAAGTACACGCCCTTAAAAGTCCAAAGATCGATTTGACTCTGAATGACCCTTAGAATAAAAAAGATAAGGCATAGCATCTTGCCGAAATCATAACTTGTTTGTTTAGAGATAATACGTCACGATGCACTTATAAAACAAATATTTGTTTTGACTTCGTAGTGATAGATCGATGTCACGGACGAGCCCCCAGTCTTATCTTAATTATATAGTATTATGAACTTCGTGTACTTTGTACTGACAAGCTGCGTTTACGGTGAGACGTTTTATACACGAGCAATTATATTGCCTTGAATTTAGTCTGACTCGAGACTATAAAAATCAATAGTCAAACCAATAATTAATAGTAAAACCTTGTAAAATACCGGCAGTCCACCTAACAATATCAAAAACTATACAATAATACGCCACTAAATAAATTTACATGTCTATTTACGACTTGAATAATGAATTAATTTGGTCTTTAGGCTAGTTGGTTTTAAGGATGTCTGGAAGAGATCGCTATAGAGCGATGAGACTACCTTTTGTCAAGCAATTTCTTATATAATAAATAATTCACTATTTTTCATCGTGAAACTTTGCAAATGAATGTTCACATTTCTCCATTTTTTTTTTATTTAAAGAAATTGCAACACTAATATTTATATAAGTGTTATTGGCGGATTGGCACTATAAGTTTATCATTTTATACATTTACGTACATTTTGTAAACAAAGTATTTGTACTAAAAATTTTCAATAAATTTTTCATACAATATTTTCTATAATTCACTACACACAATTCACAAATGTGCAGACAGACAGATAACACACATTGAAAATGGGTAGTCGTCTGTTTTAATTCCTGAATGATGTACAAACATATAAACGGATTATTAAATTACCTTTCAATTAATTATGTCTTTTTTAATAAAAAATACAATCCTAAACATTAATATAAACATGTAGTATGACGTTATTTGTCAATTAAACTTTTTTTTTCGTGACCTAGGATTCCGATTTTCTAAATGTTACATTAGTGCCCAGAAAATATAAACAAACGTTATCCCTTCGTATAAATAAAATGACGATTCGAAAGAACACTATCAGTAATAATGCGTGACACTATAATTAAAAAGGTCTTATCAATTTGCATACGATTTCCAGTCTTGGGATAAACAACCATTTATCTTAACATATTTAATGACGTCATAATATTTATTGACACACCCTCTTTAGAAGATTTGTTAAAATGATATTATATTTCTCAATCCCAAATATTAGTTAACACATTGCCTATACATCCTGCTGAAATTTTCAATACAACCGTTAATTAATCTTTTTATTGATTAATTCCAATTCAATTACTTGTAGAAATGATGTTAATACTGTTTGTTTGTATTATAAAACCAAAATTAATTAAATTTACTTTGCGAAATGTTTAAAAGCGTCATGTGTTGAAAGCTGACGTAAAATGTTTAAAGGTTTGTTACTATATAATAGACGTTCGCATTGACTGAGTTTTTTTAATATTCTTTGTATTACATTTATATTATTATATAATATATATATATATGTGTGTAAATATATATTTAATTAGATTTTTTTTATCAAAATCGTTTATTTCAGAGGTCAGCCTGGACAAACAATTACACCTGGTAATCAAATCAGCATAAATGTACTTTCCTTCAAAATAAAATATAATTTTATAATAGAGATGAAAAATAAAATAATCAAATTATGAGTTAAGATTTTGGTGTTATTAACATTATCAATCAATATTATAGCAGCACAGGTAAATCTCATTTTAATTAAATCAAGATCTCAGAACAATTTTTAGTTTTTTTTTAACCTTCAGACGCATACGAAAATTCCAATATCTGCTAAATCAATTTTTAAAATATTTTATATTTTTATATAGCAGAAAGGATGTTTTAACCTCGTCTTTACTTTAAATATATAAATTGCAGATACTCACCTTACGCCCAAGGCTTCTGGAGATACAGGAAAATAATTATCTGGTCGATGTTCAGTCCACGGATAAGCCTTCGAGAAACATCCATATGGTGGATAGCACCTCTCCAATTCTGCATCATCTAAAAGTACAATATAACATCACAACAAAAAACTTTTTTTTAGTAATTTCATCATCTAAAAGAATTGACGGTATTTGAAAATAAGGTTCCAACGTACTTACGGTCACTATTCAAACTTTACCCTTTCTATCTTTTATTTATCCAGTTACAAGAATAAAGACTAACATTTTTAATGATTAAACAGTTTTTGATGATGTTTAATTAAAAAAATCGTAAACTAACCATAAAAGGTGCTGGGAAAGTTGGTGACAAGTGTGGAATTCTGTTTGTCCATCAGCACCATAATGGTTTGCAGCATTAAAGTAGCACTCGTTTTGTTATACATTTTTAAACGCGTACACTCGACCAGCTTTCGCCAAACAGTGTAACGTGAAACCGTAATTTAACCCACGTGTCACTGTACTTTATCAATCGTTGTGTTTCTGTGGTGTAATGTATACCGTGTTTTGTTTGAGTCCTGTTAATTGTAAAGTCGAGTGTATAATGAACAAAATACAATGTGTCTGTTATTTATATAGTTCATAAATGCACTGGACACAACCTCTACTGGTACATATCATCACCTAATAGATCCGCATTGCTTCTAGTTCGCAGACGTTCCGGGATATGCCGATAACAGGGGTTAAGGCGTTATCAAAGCTCTGTTATTTGTTAAACTCGATTGACGCACGAGCTGTCTGCTCAATTAAGGAATGCGAGAATAATTATGTATCAACTAGGGCCGCTGTGCAAACGAGATTGTGTTATTAATGATTTTATCTTTCCTTAACAAGTCTAGACGAGTTGGCGATATAATAATGTAATCAGTTACTAAAT
Source organism: Elymnias hypermnestra (assembly GCA_015832385.1). Taxonomy (NCBI): domain Eukaryota; kingdom Metazoa; phylum Arthropoda; class Insecta; order Lepidoptera; family Nymphalidae; genus Elymnias; species Elymnias hypermnestra. Next base: position 2,197,830 of record JACTOM010000045.1, on the reverse strand, counting down.
AAATGCATATCGCTGGTTTTAGTTCTAAAAAGACAGCATAATTCAGAATACTCTATATCTCCACACATCGTTAGTTGGTTTAACCGTTTTGTTCAATTTTCAATACACCTTTTATTTCGTGGATCGTCAAAGAAATATACTATTAATACGTGAATAGAAATCACATAATTTGGCATTAAATAGGCGCCTGCTAATATTTTACAATAGTTAGACCCGTTATTCCCAATCGTCTCCACTGGATACAAGTGGGAAAAAAATGATTCGTTCGTCTCTAGCGGTGACATTTGGAACTATTTATTTCCCACTCGTTCCGCTAGATACCAAGAGTCAAAGTACATGGGGATTTCAATAAGAGATTTCACTGATTGTTAAAATGCTTTAATTACAACTGTCTGAGTAACAACTCCGAAACCAATATTTTTGATTGAAAATAATTTTAAGACTCAGATAATTAGTAGAGTATTTGACTACAAGATGTTTCTTTTTACACAGTTCAGTTTCGTCAAACACAAAATAATGATAAACCAACAACAAAGACAAACGAAACATCAAACCTAAGAGCCGAATTTATACAAGATTCGCAAAATGAATTAATACAAGGTGATATAGTTAGCAATATTTTTTTAATTGTATGGAGTTGACAATGTTTACTGATGTACCTGAGAATTTTAAAATGTTTGCTTTTTAAAATCATTCAAGTTATATAATAATGATTGTATGTAACTTGATTATCTGTGATACGTAATGTTGCCATTAATACTATATATAGTAGATAAATACGGACCAAAAAACTAATAATTATTGTAATACTAATTACCTGAGTTTTAAAATTATTTTCTCAAAAACATTAGTTCAGGGATTCTTGCTCAGTAAGTCATAATTAAAGCATTTTAACAAACCGTGAAATCCCTACGTATTTTGACGCTATACCGGTCTACACCGGAACGAATGGAAAATAAGAGTTCCTATCATCACCACTGGAGACGAACACTCATACCCAGTGGGGAAGACAAGTTGGGGACGTTGGGGACGACCGGGAATAAACCGTTAGTCCTAGAATTAATTACGATGAAATTTAGACTACTATAAGCTTTTTTAGTATATTGGTTCTTGTAGATATTAAATGTATTATTGGTATAACTCACAGAATTATTACATACATTTTATGAAATATGGCTATAAAAGTACATTTCAATTCAAAGCAACTTCGCAAAAACAAAATGTTCATAATCAATGTTGAACAAAATGTTCATAAACATTCGGACTTTGTAGCTTTAGTAATAAACAAAAATACTGATTAAATTTTGTTATAAACAAATGAAACACTTCTTATACGAAAAAAAACAGTTAATGTTTCTTTACAGTCAATTACAACTTGTTTTGCTCAGATAATGACTGAAATTAATTAAAAAAAATACTTTTATTGCTATTATTACTTTGTTCTTATTCCGTTAGAGTTGTCGGATGCATTTTAACATTATCTATAAAAAAGTAAACCATTCGTGACAAGTTTCTTTTTATAAAATGTTACTTAAGAAGTCAGGGATTGGAAATTTGTTTTGCATTTCACTTGCTATTTTATGCCAAAGTAGTAAAATAGTAAGTAAATATGACGAAATAAAACCTCGCTGGCGCAGTCATGCGAGTACTGGCCTTGCTAGCATAGGTCCCGGGTTCGATCCACGTTAGGGCGAATTAAGGAAATTGCATTTTCTAATTCGTCTGAGTCTCAACTGGCTTCGGTTGTGACTAGCTAAAACCCTATCAGCAAAGGCGTGCCGCCAAGCAAAGGATTTGCGTTCCAATACGATGCTGTGAAAAAACCATAAGAGGTAAATTGCTGCTTACCCTACGGCGCTAGATGTGAACTAACCTACCACAAACCGGAAATCGCAGCTTAGACCTATGCTAGCAAAGCGGGAACTGGCGCCACTGCGCCAACGAGGCATTCAAATGTGTCCGCATTATTAAATTATTTTAGTTTTGGCTTTTTGTACATCACTGTTGATCGTTGAATGTGAAGTTAATCCCTTACCGCCACTAAGCCGGTGCTCTGTTAACTCAAAATAATAACGGTTCTTGCCGAAAAATTAATTATTTTCAGTTTAATTCGAGGTCTGACCGATTGCAATCATTTAGCTTGCATTTGAGTTTTCTAATTTACAAATGTTAAAGTAATATCAAACTTACGATATACATAACTACTAAAAAGTGGAAACCCACAGTTCTCTACAACAATGTAAGTGTTCTACCTCGGTCAGTCAGCGGCGTAACTCTAGGGTGGCAGGGCTGGCAATATACCACGGGTCCCTGGCCCAAAAGGTACTCGAAACACATGGGACAAGACAGGTCTTGGCTATTCTGTCTATTAAAAATTCTATGCCCTGCTCTTTAAACTTTGATAATGTAATAGACACGTTTGCGGAACAGAAAGCTGGAAAAAAATATTTTTCTTAATTCCCTTTTATTAGCTTTAACAAAATCATGTAAATTATTACTTTTTATTTTATTTTAAATGAATGCAGGTTTCCTAAAGTTGTTGTTCCTCGAAAGGCTAGCGAATGGAAGATGTGAAGTCTCTTGATGAAAGCCTGCGTGGGGACTGTAGCTAATTTCCTCTCGGCTAAGAAAGTAGGTCTATCCCCAGCAGTGTGACGTATATATAGGCTGGTGAATGTGAATTAATGTAAACGTATAAACCGTTATTTGATACTATTAAAATTCAAATAAGTACGTGACCATTTTTGCGATAGGGCCCATCAAAAGAATTTGCCACGGGCCCCAGATGGTATAGTTACGCCACTGGTCCCAGTCGTCCAAGTCGAAAATGGATGTTGTACTTTGGGCAGCAAGGCATTGTTAATTTTTTCATACTTACTATATAGTATTTTAGAAACCATACCTGGAAGTTAATTGAAAAGAAAAAGAGCCCCTATAAATATTGAAAATCAATAACACAGAAACTGAGATTTTTATTGTTGCAGAGCTTTCTGTGGAATACTGAGGATTTTCTCAAACGTCTTAAGAATATGTAAGTGTCAATTACATATTTTTGGTATTTTCGCGGTGCATACTCAAATAATAGATCTTAGAGAATATGCAATAAGTAAAAATTAAAAATATATATCTGAAAAACTGTCCTAGGGATAACAAGTTCCCTTACCAATTCTGATGGCAGGCAACGAAACAGTTTAACCTTTTCGCTGCCACACCATTTTTGTTGTTTCTGACCAACCACTGGCAACGCCTTCTAATCCTTGACCTCGTCGAAATAAATAAATACAAAAACAAAGAATAATTTTGGCATTTAGGAAACTTTATTGTATATACAGTGTGATCAAGTGTGAATGCTTAAATCAGGTAACAATCACACGAATCCGTTTAAAAAATATACTATTATATTTCTATATGGCTAATTACGATTCTTCTGAAATCACTGATAAACTAACAAAATCTTAATATCCAGAATAGGTTAGGCTTCCGTATAAATATTATCTTGACCAAATTATAAGAAAGAACATCTTTACACCTGAATACCAAAATAATACAAAAAAAGGTCAATTCCTGTTAATTAAATCTGTATTAACGTCAAGTACAAGGTTAAAAAGAATTATTTGAACATTTTTGTTTGAAAAAAAAACGAATGAAAATTTTAACGAGATATATTCCTATATATCTCGTTCTAATTTTCATTAGTTTTTTGTCAATTTCAAGTAATAGTAAGAAATAAAAATAAAATCGAAAAATTACGTGTACGTTTGTGTGCTTGTTTTGATTGTTCGAGTGCATGTTTGCGTGAGTGCGTGCATGCATAAGAGGGCGTGAGTGCACATATTAATGTAAAAACATATTTTTCTCGTTAGTCTTTAAAGGCCATTAGAAAAGTAAATGGTTTAAGTAACATAGAGAAAGCTTAGTTTTTTGATTAAATAAAATATATTTCTTCCCGGTTATATTTATGAGACAATGTTTTTCAACTCCTGCTATTAGATTACAGTTTTGAAATAAATCCATTTGTTTTTTTTCTTGTAAATGAGACTAGACGTTAATACAGTTTTTTTCTAATATTTATTAATTAAATTTATTTTACGAAAAATGACGCCGCGCCTTTTATTCAAAATTAACAGTTTTCAAGTTTGCAGTCGTATGTAATGACATGGACTGGACTTGCCTTAATTACACATTATTTATTAATGAGTACAATGCAACGTAATATATTATTTAACCTAGCCAGCCCAAAGCTAGGGGATTTGAAATCTCCCACGTATGAGTTTTAATTTAATAACTTGATTATTAGAAGAGCTACTCCCTTTATATTTTTCGTAATCATAAAAGCTTTATAAAGAAAAATATTCCCGTTTTTTATTTTAGAAAGCGCAATTTGTTTAAACAGATTGTTTCTGATAACAAAAAAGCAAATAATCGATATGTTATTTCTATCACTGAAACAAGTAAACACACAATCTCAAAATAATTCATACACTGTTTAAGTCAAATTATAAACTATTTAACATAATTCACTACAAAAAAAAAACATCCACAATAATGGACCCACATAAAAATGTACTGATATAATAACTAAATCTAATAAATGCATACAAAATTCATAATTTCCTTAAAAAAAAATACCCACTCAACGTGTAGTATATTTAGCTATTAATGATAACACGTGATTTAACCGATGTATATCGCTTTGAACATATTTTTTTTATTATTTAAAAATGAAGGAAATTGATTTTTTATGAAGTCGCAGATAAGGAATTTTCAACTAACTTCATTGGCAAATATATTAAAATGTTCATCAAATATCAAGCATTAATTACTCCGGCACAAAAAATAAAGTGCATTTGACCGGACCGCCCTAAGGGTACGTATTTAAACTCGCTGAATCCGAATTTAAAAATTTGTTTATTCAAATTAAGCATGCTTTTTATGTGTTTCGATCCGTTGAAAGCTCATATAAGTTTTATTTAGCAATATTTCATAAACTATAAGCTGTTTTAATACAGATTTAAATCTGTTAAAACTAGATACATAGTAATATAGTAGAATATGATATCCACGAATTCTAAACTATTCTCCGTTTGTATCGAACTCTTTTATCCTCAAAAGATCGATCTACATAGCGATTCCTCTTTCGTTTAAAATGCATTTTTTTACATTAACAACGCCTTATACCTTTACTAAAACCGCATGTTTTTTTCATGTTTCGGTTTTTTAAGTTTTCTTGAAATTTCAAGGGTGTTCAGGTTAAATTCGCTTTCAGCGGGTAAAAATACGTATCCTTAGGTCGGTCCGGTCAAATGCAATTTCCACTTTTTTTGTGTGCCGGTGTTATATATCGCACATTGATCATAACATCGGACGTTAATCATGTGTCGAACAACATTGATCATATAGTTAACATCGTCTTTATAACATTCCAATATTAAAAATTGTTTTATTTATATTAAAATATTTTTAATACTTTACCATCTAAAACATACTATGACTGGGATAACATTGGTAAGATACAACAAAAAACTACGGCGAGATAAATCTGTTAAAACTCGTTTTACCGTAAATAATTAACACTATTCAGATCACTTAAATTTGCGTGACTTATTTTTGGATGGGGTCGATGAAAAGTTACAATTGAACGTCATTTCCTCTGAAAATATATCGGACATTGATATAGCGTCATTGTTACTTGTTGAATTGACGAAGAATCTTTCAAATTCCTCAACATTTTCCTTTTCGGATTTTTTCGCTTCGGAAAATCGTATTACTTTCTTTGAAATGTCCCTGTAGAACTGCGTACTATCAGAGGAGGTCTCGTCTTTAAACCCGCTGTCAACTCTCATCCAATTAACATTAGATATCTCTTTTAAAGCAGTGTTAGTGGTGTTTGTAACAGTCAACTCTGATGGTTTTATGGCACTTTCGTAATAACCAGAAGCGTTTACGTAGAATGTATTCTCATTAAAACCACTGTCAAATCTTTTTAAACTAGTCGAGCTTTCGACTCTTGTCCTATTAGAATTGTACTCTAATCGAGGCACATTATCAGTCAAAAATTTGAGATCAATGTTATTAAAATCTATCTTCTTCTCTTCCATAAATGGAGGTATATCGAAATTGTCTAAACTATTATCTAAGGACATGTTCATTGGGCTCAGACCCATAGGTGCACGTATTTTACTAATCTCGTGACTAAGTACGTTGGTTTTGCGTTTACACTTTATGGGTGTTTCATCTAGTAAATTGTTAACCCTAATTATTTGTGTGGAAGACTGTATATCGTGCGACAGAGCGTTTTTAGATTCATCTTTTGCTATATCCTGTATGCTAGTATCTTCTTCTATGGACCATGTAGCTTGTTGTTTAGGACAGTCCTCCGAATCTGCTGAAATAATGAAAGTGCTTTGATTTTCTTTCGATTAATCTGCTTTAATGTAAACAAATGCCAGGTAATATGTTCAAGAAACTATTTTTATAGGTAACCGTTGATAACTTTTTGGAAACTACATATAATTACAAAAGCAATAACTATAGATTGATAAATGTAGCTCAACATTGTATTATACACTATATTAATATTTATTTGTTGCTAGACAACTTGGCTTTAGCGGCGTTATCCTATTTTGTTAAAACAATACTATGCGGGTTATTTATATTGTGTTACTACGTGTTTTCATTCCGTCGTGATATAGATTTATAAGCGTCATGATTTAATAGCTCTGTTATTAAAAAAAGTTAAATGAAATCAAAATGGTGTAATATAATCATTACAGAAATATCAAAATGTCTCAAATGTGTATTGACTCTTTATATGTAGGGGCCTATAAAAACGCATACTAATATCAAATGTAAAGCATAAATACCTTGTGAAATATTATGTACAGATCCATCTACGCTCATATCTATGCTGAAGTCCAGTTTCTGTACTGAGCGACTCCTGTTCAAACTTGACATACTCAGACTACGTCTATCAGAAAACGAACCCCTTCTATTACGAAGAGGTGAGTCTTTAAGCGAAGTGCTTCTCTTCACTGATTTCTTTGGGGCTATATTACAGAAGCACGCCTTCACTTTACTATTAGATTTTGATACAATACAATCTAGACATGTAGCCATAGCTTCAGACTCAGGTGAGGTAAAATTGTTTTTCTGTAAAAATGTAGTTTTCTTTAGTCATAAAATATTTTTCCATTTACACATTGGGTTTTTTTCTTCTTTAAATGGCTTTCAGGAGCGACAGTTGGGCACAACAACTAAGCAAGTGTCATGGAGTGAAGTAGATTGTATGGTTCAAAAATTATACTCAAATAAATTTATTTTGCCCCTTATAATTTGCTTATGTCATGTATACTGAACCCCAGAATAATTAAAATTGATAATTCAATTCAAATAATGGATTTCCCCATATTTCAACAGGATCGGAACTGTATATATGTGTATGTGTATTGAACTCCTTAACGGTTGCAATGATTCTAATGACTTTTTTTTATTTCGTTTAAAATTTATTTCGTTTTAGGTTTGTAGATATCTCAGACAGAAGTACTAATAATACGCGAACAGAGTAGTGAGTAGCAGCACTCGCTTTACTAGTAGATGTCTAAATCTAGTTAAAAGATTTTGGGTGTAAAAAGAAAAGATAAAATTGTATTCCCATATAATTCTATGGAGAAACTGTATGATAGAATAATGCAATAAGTGAAATGTCAATGTGAGTTTATAAGTCTTGAGTTCGACGCCATTATGTTTGCTGTGTTAATATTACAGGTGGCGTAATCAGTACGCTAAATAAAATAAATAAATCTTACTAAATTAGTGCCTTGCCATGTTAAATTGTGTTATCGCTTACCATGCAAATGAAACCACACTCAAGCTCAATTTGAAAGAGTAGGTAAGTAGCTGCCCATTAACGCCCCACTGCTAAGCACAGGCCTCCTCACATATCGCACAGGCCTCCTCACATATCAGAGAGGGTTTTAGAGCATAGACCCACCACGCTGTTCCAGTGTGGATTTGCAGGCATAGTACACAAGTGAACTCTCTGTTCCTGCACTCTCAAAATCTAACGTGACGACAATCTGACACAACCAGAGAGAGATCAGGCACAACGACGGCTGAATGTGCTCCCCGAGGCAAGGGGGTGAATCACACCTCCAATTTTTTCCCAACTTCGGACAAATATTATGAAAATCTTAATAGAAAACTCAATATCGATTTCGAATAGTCCCAACTCTAGACTCGAACACAGGATCTCATCAGGTATGTAGTCGAACATGCTAACCACTAGACCAATGAAGCAGTTCAATCTGAAAATCCAAATCAATGCAATCTGAAAGAGTAAAAAACTTAATTTACCTCTTCATCACTGGAAATTGTCTTTACAACTGGGGATATTGATATAGAAGCTAGAGATGACGTTGCAGATATGTGGTTACGCTTCGGAGTGAGACACTCTATGGGGCTAAAACAGGGATCCCCAAATTCAGCCACATCAAGTATTTTGTTACGGTAACCAGTCTTGCCAGAACTATGGCCTTTTTGTAGCGGTGTATCAAATGTCCGCTTCATACCTTTCTCAATCATGTTACAAAGCTGTAAAGTTAAACAAGATATTGTAAGATACAATAAGTAAAGGTGTCTATTAGTTTAGATAATTCCTATTTAACAACATTATAGAGTACTCAATATTGCCATAATAGGACACGAAATCTTTAATAATATTAACCTCAAGAGCTGATGGTATAAATTGAACAATTATGTATATTATATTCGTGGAATCGTTACATGAAATATTTTCTTATATACAGGTTAGGATGGACCTCGATTCCTACTAACAAGAAAAAAACTAATCACATCAAACAGGACTGTCTTACGAAGAATTTAAGGTAGCTGAACCTGTTGAGACATGATTTGCTCATACGGAATACATGAAGCTTTTTGAATAAAATAACGATTTCTCATACATTTTAAATAAATATTATAAATGATATTGATAGTTGATGACGATTTATAAAAATTCCAATTAGATTAGCTGCCATGTTTGTTACGTCACAAACATTGCAGCATCATGACGTCTGGCTTTCATTAACTATTAAACTATAGCTATGAAAATGAAAATAATTTGTCTTAAAATCAATTGTAGAATTAAGTCGGAATCATTGATAGGATGCGTTATGTCAAGGCTATTGATTAAAATAAATCGTTAATTAGAGACCAATAACAGAGTCTACAATTCAATATAAAAGCTAATGCAAGATAGCTTCAGCTTTTACGGGCAGTTCCAGGGGTTTTGAAAAATTTCTTAAATCAACATGTTCGTTATATTGGACTCGTTATATTAATGTTAGTAAAATACTTACAAAGTCAGGTGTCAATCTTATTGGCGTGTGTGTTTCAAAGTTGGACGACGGAGGTTGTTCTGTGTGGATTTCATCGTCAGTTTGCTCTGAATCATCATGTTCATGTTCCATATCACTGTGTTCTTCAAAGAACAACTGACGTCGCAATGAGCCATTAGCTGTTATTTCATAATCACCGGATATATCCTGGTCCTAGAAGCATTAAATAGTCAAAAAATCGATGGCCTTGGTTGATAAATGGGGAGTTAATTTGACCACCACAAAATTTATAATTCAATTTATCCAGTGACCACAGGACCTTAAACAAATGTTACAGTCACAGTATGATCATCAAATGTTACATACACAACGTCATGGTGGCTTTATTTAGGTAATGAGGTCAACTGAACATCATACGTAAGTTATACTTCGTTACGTATGTCTTACGACAAGAAGTGTGACAAAATGACTCATATGTGCCTTATACTTTACGTAAATTATGACATAGTACAATATAACTCTGACGTTACTGACATAAACAAGTCCATTGGACAATAGCCCATTAATTTTAGCCCATCCCCAAAAATGGAAAACATCAAGAGTAACACCAATACCAAAAGAAGGAAATACATCACAGATTTCTCAGTATAGACCGGTGGCAATACTGTCATGCTTTGGAAAGGTCTTCGATTCGATTTTGAATACTAAAATAACTGAGCAATTAAATCGACTTTTGGATGATTCACAACATGGATTTCGTTCAGCCAGGTCAAGGACTACAAATCATATTAACTTAGTAGATTCAGTAATTCATGAAATAGATAAAAGACGGCAAGTAGACGCACTTTATTTCGATTTTAAAAAAGCGTTTGACCTCGTTGATAATGATATACTTCTTAAAAAAATGTGCAGGATTGGGATCCATATGAAATGAAATACGTAACATTAATAGAAAAAATTCAAAAAAAATTCGCACGCTATCTTTATAAAAGACTCTATGGATATTACCCATATTTATATCCGTCTATTTTTATAGGTGCCATGGTTGGCTTAGAGACGCTAGAGTTCAGGCGTAAATTATTATCTGTAGTGCACTACTATAAGCTCTTAAATGGCGAGGTGGACAATCCGATTGCCCTTGCGCGTGTAAGACTCGTAGCACCGAGACGGTACATGTGCGGTGCGGCCGGGGCCAGCGGCCCGCGACGGCGACCGCGGCTGCTGGCATCGGGAGAGCAGCCGCGAACACGTCGCGGGTCCGCAGCACCTACTCATCGCGTAGTAGAGCATCTTAATAAAATATTGGTCCAAATCCCGGATACTGATGTGTTCGGACAAACGATTACATCATTTATAAAAAATGTTTCAGCATATTTTAATATATAATTTCTATCATTTATATATAATATGTAATTATAAAAAACCTAACTTGTATACGATTTGGCGAGAGCTGTTAGTGTACTATGTATTGTTTTATAAATAAATAAATAAATTAAACCTATCTGCAAATTTATATTGGAGCAGCTCTGTGGGTCTATACTCTAAATACTCTCTCTCCTCACTGAAGAGAAATCATGCATGTATATCATTTGATCTGATATATGTACAAGTACTTGCAATAATTGTATACCGATAAAATACTAAATTTTGAATTGTCAAATACATTTAAAAAATTGTTACCTGTGTAAAGGTGAAGAATGGCTGCAATACTTTTTCAACTTCAGGAGGTAACTCCGGTGGTAGCGTGAGCACAGTTTGAGCTGAAACTATTGTATGCCTGATAATAACTTACTAAGTAATATTCTTCAAGAATGACAATAGGACATTGGACTTGGGACATATAATATTACCTATAATATACAATAACAGTACTATTTTTCAATTTATACTATTAGTTCACACATTATCCCCAAACATATCTTGAAGAAAACTTCAATCTAAACTAATGTTGTAAAGAGGAAACATTTGTGTTTTGTATGTAAGTATGAATGTTTGTAACGTTATTACACAAAAACTACTGGACATATTTCAAAAAATTTTCACCATAAGAATGCGAACCATAACAAAGAAAACTGTATTTTCACTGACATAGACTTGCTTTAATGTAAGGCAAGGTATAAAACAAAATATCTGTTGATGATAGGACAACAAAATATACTATAATATTATAGAACGTATCAAAATGTACAAAAAAGTCCGCGATATCATATCACCAACTACTGTAGCTATGCCACTGTAACTACTTTTTTACAATTTCATTGTTAATAAATATGCCGACAATAATCAAACCATATTATTCATACTCCTGTATTAATCCTTATCCCATTAACTGATTATTAAAGACTGTTTCAATATCTGTAAAATGCTTTTTTAATTATTAAAATTCTATTAATTATTAAAATTTATAAATCTCAATCTAAAGAGAATAACGTATCCCGGAGTCGAACTCCAGTGTCAAATGTTGTGTGTGTATAGGGAAGTATTATAGAAGATTTATTGAATTTTTCTTTTCATTTTTAACAATTTATATTAATACAGCTAAAAATTACTGGACTGAGTTAAAAAATTCTTTCACTACCTGTAGATTATTTTTAAATTGACTAATATCGGACATTCTACGTAAATGATGTTAGAAATTAAGAAATTTATTAGTTTGCTGTAAAGTAAAATCTGTATATTGATTAGACTATGAATCTTTGTATCTGTTATTCTAAAAGAAGAAATTAAAAACTTAAGTGAAATAAAACTTTTCTAACTTCTAACAAAAATAAATCTACAATCCCACTTAGTAGACTTTCTACTGTCCCGAGACCGTTATCTATGCGGGTGACACCGAGGGGCATTGCTAGCTAGTCTTTTTATGTTATTATCAGTTGTAAGGAATGCACTACTTATACATATTATAGCAGATTGCATCAGTTAGTAGATAATATTCTGGGAGAAAAAAATAAGGAGACATTCTAATATTTTTTAAACAGATACCTTACGATCAATAAAAACGGAATTACATGCCGCCAAGCAAAGAAACATGGAGTTTCAGTATGATGCTGTGTAGAAACGATTAGGAGAAAATTACCTATAACCAGGTAAGTGTGCTTCCATTAAAAACCATGGGCATTGCGGAAGACTACTTGCATCTACTGTGCGCATGCAATGGCTTAGCTAGGATACGAATGAGTCTGCTGGGAGTGGCCTAACCGCAACCAGATGACTTTAACGGCTCCAACCTAAAGCCTACTCTCAGACTTTTGGAATAGATTTTTGAGTACATTTAGGGGAGATTAAAGGATGGGGCCGTACAAAAAATTCACAAGGGTCGAAGTGCATCCGCTACGTCAGTAGGCCCCACCGCGAAATAATAAATAATAAGTGCGCTTCCATCTCAGCATCGTTTACCACCAGGTGAGATCACGATCAAACACTAACCTGCTGGCACTAAAAAAATAGTATCCTTGTTATTCTGAGATATATCAAATACTGTCTAGTCATAATTGCCAGTATACACATATGTGCATACTGATACCAGAAAAATTTAACAATTAAGAAGTTTCTTATAATCGTTTTTACATAGTATCCTTTGGACTACATTTTTTTTAAAACAGTGGGTTCAGGGCAATCCTAAAATGATTTCATTCATAATACTTCAACAGGCTTTAAAAAAAACTATTTTAACTCTAGCAGCCTTGCTGACAATAGTGTGAGTGCTTATCACAAGCTTATTCGTTAGCAAGGGGTCCCTATTTGATCAGTTTTAACCATTAAACTGAGTTTCAACTGCATAATAAAATAGTAAACATGGATTATTTAAATTGTAATGATGATGAAAAACAAACCATATTCCCTTATTCTGAAGTAATAACCCCTTTGAGACAGCTCAATACATTGCAAGATGCAATTGTGCATACAAAATGATAAGTACTTTAATATTAATGTTGGTATGAAAGTGATCTAAGATAGTATAGCCTATAGAGTAATATCTTCCATTTATTTAATTAAATAAGATGTCATTATTTTAAGAAATATATCAGTCTAAAAGGGTTAAAATGAATTTTGAGGCAAGACCGCTTTAAAACAAAACCATTCAAAAACTATTACTATACTGTTAGCTGGTTAACCCTTCTATGCATTCTTTATTGGTGAAATAAATCAAGGTATGATCAAAATTAAAGGAAAAATATAAAAAAAAATAATAATATATATTTATAGTATAAATTAAAAAAAAAAAAACAATGTGATGGAAATTTCCTTCATCATGCAAAACTAGATCATTAGCTTAATACTAAATAGAAATAAAGAGGGTATATTTTTAATTAGCATGTCATTGGATATTTTTGTGATACAATTAACAAAGCATTTATTATTTTGATTTATACACAATTTCACTCCACTTTTGCTACAAGAAATGATAGAACACCCTTTACATTTAGAATATTGGCACCGGGGTGACCTACCCCCTGTTGGTCAATATTCAACACCATCTGATCTTGCTGCTGCTGGTGCCTGGATGACCTTGTTGTGTTTCTTTTTTGGTTCCTTTATTACAAAAAACAAAGGCTAATTTACTCTTGAATTGACTCATTGTAAGTAGATTTTTATCATGGTGTTTTCTTTCCATGGAATTTTTCTATAAATGCCACCCGCATTTATTACTGCAAGATCCAACAAGTAAAAAGGAATATGCAAATACCACTTTCTTGACCTTAAATTGTTGTACCCAAAAGACTATCCATGTCTAAACTTTCCATATGTTTATTATACTTTTGAACAACAAATGGACAAGTAATTCCAGTTTTTTTCCTTTTTGTGCCTCACTGTATTCTGGAAACCTCAGAGACAGGTAATGCCCCAAGATAGGTGAATATTAGGGTTACTACTTTATTGTCTTTCCATGCCACATAATTTATGTCTACTTCATCAAGTAAATACGCATAACTTCCTGGGGGCACTTATTTTTTCATAGAGATTTTTTTGTCTGGTAATTTATTATTTGGATATCTGTTTTGTTGGACAGTTCTCTCTGTGTGAATTCCTTGTTTTGCTAAGAAATATACATAGGGTAATGAAGTTTATGCCATGTTACTGTTTTCCTTATCGATTTTCTTTTGTCGATGGGATAACTGAGCAAATAATTAGATTGTTAATTGTTTACTTCCTCCTGAACAGGATCAGTGTCAAAAGTTTTATCTACCATATCAGGAACAACAGTTTGTTCAACTTCATTGTCTTTATCGTTCTCTTCCGCTAGGTATCTTCTTAGTTCATCTGTGTGGTATACCTCATCATCAAAATCTTCGTAGTTAGGTCATCTTCTGATAGTCGGTCGTCTTCAAACTGAGTCAAATAAGCTTTGATGTCCTTCTCATCTAAAGGTTTCAATAATAATAACAAATAATAAAGAATGACTTATTATTCGAATGACGAATATTTTTTCACATACAGTAGGAGACAATAACTGCATGGTGATGTAAAATTCTGTCATACTGTATTTTCAAAATAAAACAAACTTTTTCAGAAATTGCTCTTAAATAACAGAAACACATGTTACAAACCTTTCTTCACTCATTTTCACTTTTTTTGCAGTAGAAACTCAATTATAAAAAACAAAATTAATAACGAAATCATGCGTTTATTGCAACAACAACAAACAGCGGAATGACAAATTCTAGTTTGTTTTACTGATACAGACATCGGCTTATTTTTGCCAGCTATGTTATTTTTTATGCAATGGATATTAAAAAGGTATCCAGACACGACCAACTTAAAAGTGAACTTGTGCTTTTATATAATTTTTGGACATTCAATGTTATGATGGAAATTTTCACCAGCATACAAAGAAGGGTTAAATAACAGTATAATATATTTATGTATGATTTATGTACAGAACTAAACAAATATATTGTTGGTATTTTTCATAAGGTTTATCTTATGATTTTTCAGTTATGCATAAAAACGATAAGATACCTTTTTTAACATGATGTTTGCTTTCGTGATATATGTGATAGTGTAATAAAACGATATATAGCAAATATAGATGTAATTTTTTTTTGTCTATGATATAAACTATCAAAATTGTATATATTAGAATTACGGAAATATTTTCTTGACCTGTATTATCTTGTTTACAGAATTTTTGGTAAAAATTATATATTTTTTCAATCTAAGTGTGTATTCATTTTTGTAATTTTTATGTGTAATAAACTTATATAAACATAAATTTGATATACATCATTTAGTTGGACTTATTTCTAGATTATAATTAGTGAGTAGAAAACAACTTACCATCTCTCACTTCAACAGGTTTTTCACTTACTATTAAACTACTAATTATTAAGTTACTGTTACTACTACTAATGGTGGTCTCTGTATCAGACTGTGTCAGCAATGGTTTGATTTTTTTCGATATTTCTAGTGGACTTGGGACAACCAAGCCTTGAGTAAAAAATCTGAAATGAAAGCAGTTTCTATTAATAGAACCTTTTTTAATATGTATAGTAAACAACCTTCGGTTGCTATGTAAAATAAATTTAAGATCTAGCCTTCTAAAGTTACTAAAATGTACTATACCTAACTATAGAATCCAATGCTATACTTAAAGTTTCATTTTTATAGACACACATGTTCTGAGTATTTGCTTAAAAATATCACTATATAGTGTTACTACATTGTTAATATGACAGTGAATTGTGTAAATAATATTTCTGTAGTGTTATAGTCCTATTAAGACTCTAAGGAGTAAAATTGGTTCTGCTGCATTTGATGTTAGAAAAGTTAAACATAGACTTATGCTGAGACTGTTAAAATAGTGTATTTCACTTATATAATGGTGTATATACAAAAACAAGCAATATGTGCTATATATCAGTTAGGATTTAAAAATAAATATAAATTCTCACAGTATCAATATATTACATATTGTAACATACAAAATTATCTTCAAAAGAGTAACCATTGTATTTCTTGCTGGTTTCCTCTCAGCAGATTCAACTTTCCAAAAGGGTGGTAGATTTGTTATGAACGGACAGACTACTGACAATTCAAAGTGCTTTTTGAGCCTACCTGAATGAAGAATATCTTGATTTGATTTGAATGGTGCTATTTCTCAATGGTAGAAAGATACTCTTTGTCGCTAGCAAAATTTCTGAGTTCAGTACCAGTATGGCAAGTTTAGGAAATTGTATTTTCTAATTTGTCTGAGGTTGGGAAAGTGGTAATTTACTTCGTAACAAGTTTGCACATCTCTCTTAGACTGGAGCACAATATACTATCAGTTATGACAATGATCTAGTGTAAAAAAAAAGATCAAGTGCAAATATAATGAACATGCACCTTAATAAATAAATAAACCTGTAGTATTAATCATGTAGCTCTTGATCCAGTGAGAACACGGGGAATTCTAAATTTAGTGATCATCTACATTGGAAGTCACTTTGCTGAATTTTGTGTCATAGTGAATAATTTTAAAGATCTAAAACTATTTTTGCATTAGGAGGTACAAGTTTCAGAGATGATATACATAGAAAAATGTTTTTGTTTAAACTTAATATTATAAAGAGGAAACATTTGTGTCTTTGTATGTAAGTCTGTATGTTTATATGTATGCATGTTTGTAAAATTTTCACACAAAAACTACTGCAACTATTTCAAAACATTTTTGTCTATGAAAAGCTGCATTTTAACTGGACATAGGTGGTGCTATTTTCACAAAAAAAAATAAAGATACCTAATAAACATGCATTTATGTAACCCAAGGTGTGAAAAGCTTGTCACAAAAAATCTATCATCTAGTGTGCTGCGAAAACTATTGATGATGGAACAAAAAAGTGTTCTGCAGTATTATAGAACATATTAATATATATATAAAAACTCTGCTATACCATATGTCCAACTACATTAGTTATGCCACTATTACTACTTTTTACATTTTAGAAGTTAATAAAAGTGCTGAAAATTACTAAACCATATTATTCATACCTCTGTATCAATCCTTATCTTATTAAATGTTATTTTTATTAAAGACTGTTTCAATACCTGTAAAATACTTTTTTAATGATTAAAATTCCATTCTAATAATTTCAAAATGTCAATCTAAATGAAAATAATCAAAATGAGTTGAACTCTCTAAAAATTTACCTCAAATGTTTTGTTTAGGGAAGTTCTGAGACAATAAAGTAATACAAATAAATCTTTTTTAATACTATAGAAGAAAGTTTTGCATTTGAATTTGTTTTTATTTTTAACAATTTATAATAATCAAGCTTAAATTTCTGGAACAGCTAAAAGAATTATTTAAATACCTATACAGTATTTTTAAACTTACTAATATCAGACATTCTATGTAAATGATGTTACAAAATTTTAAATGTATTAGTTATATTTTTGTTGTAAAGTTAAATCTGTATATTGATTAGATTATGAATGTAAGTGTGTATCTGAGTATTTGAAAGGAAGTAAACTTAGGTGAAATAAAACTTTTATGTTAACAAAAATAAATCTACAGTCTATCTTAGTAGACTTTCCAATGCCACAAGATTGGTATCTACACCGCTGGGCATTGCAGTATTTTATATATAGTAGCAGTCAGCATTAACTTCAAGTTCTTAATCTGCTGATTCCAAACACCTACAATACTTTTAATTATGATGATCGAGTTATAATATTTCTATAAGTTACCTATTTATGAAAATATTTCAGATACAAGACATACTGATAGAAAATATAGATAAATAATTATAAATTCTTTTTTTTATTTATCAAAAATGTACATCTACAATTTTTTACAATAAATTTGAACTAAACTTTCTATGCCAGGAAACCAGATTTGTTAAATTAAATATAGTCAAGAATATTCCCACTGTTATTCAAAGACATTGATTTTATAATGCAATATATTATTATTATTTTGGATTTATGGCTTTTATAATGCAATATAAAAGCACTGTTTTTCATATTAAGTGTCACTTATGTCTAAGTACTTCAAAAGTAATTTTATCATTAAATATCCAGCAACAATAGTGAAATGTAATGAATATAATATAAACTTTGTTAACAGTATATTACTGTTAACAAAGTTTATATTATATTCATTATGTGAATGTACAAAACTTGTCTAAATTTAGTAAAGTATATTGCTGTCATGTGACATTGCAATTTAACTAGCTTCTCTCCATTACATTACTGCATAATTTCAGTTCTCGTAGGAACAAAGGGACAACTATACATAAGGGCTTAGTGTCCTATAATTGTTTTTCTTGTATTTTACAAACAATTTTAATAGCTATTCGGAGCAAAGCGGGATAACAATTTTAATATAATTCAAATCGGTTCAGACGTTAATAAGCTGATTTTTGCTTTGGAATTTAATCCAATATCGTGATAAATTAAATTTAATGTGTAATAAAATGTTAATTACTTCTCGTTCACTTCCTCTGCAATCTTCTCTAAAGCAGGATCTGGCGAAGGTTCGAATTGCGTATTGCATGGAACAATATTTTTTGGTTGCAATGTACACGTTTGATTTATATCCCACCGAAATTGACTTTTTTTTTGTTTCTTATAAGTTTTGCACATCCCAGGGCTATAATTAGGGTAAAAAATGGGTTAAAAAGTATTTCGTTTGGAAATTTATAACAAATGCGTTTGTAATTTTAAGTATGTACCTGCATATAGGATTGTGTAATCTTTCGATAAGAACTTTGTCAAAGGGATTGCGAACCTTCTTCTTTGTCGGAGGTGTGGATTTTTTGTTACAATTTGGACTATCATTATGAAAACTCATTTCGAAAATAACGTAAAATTTATCATCACACAAACACCAACAATCACAGACTAAGTAATAAAGTTTTAAGAACACAGTCTGTGTAGAGTATAGAGACAAGTTAGAAAAGTAGAGGTTGCCAAATGTTACTAACAAATAAATGATAAGTAGACAGTTGGATTATTAATTTTTTACACATCTTCTCCTTCTTGGTCGTGTTCTTCGTACCTGATGGTCGTGTCCGCACTTTAGTGCCCCTGTTGCTTTGACATATAATTACAATTAAATTCAAACATTATTGTAATTAAAATAAAATTTTATTAAAAAAATAAAAATACATATATGGTTTAGATCACATGACTGAAGTAAAACAAAATAATAATTTATAAATTAGTTCAAGAACGAAATGAAATTGCCAAAGAATCATGAAATAATCGTAAATGTCCATTGCTCTCTTCCTCCTATATTGTGACAAAGATAAGAGGCCTGCACTGTGCCTTAGATGTACAAAATGCTAGTGGCTATAGACGTAGGTGGAAAGGCAAATGTGTGCTCGCACCTCTCTATTCACCTTTACAAAAATATAGGAAACTTTCTCTCACTCTGTCTATCCTATAATTAAAAAAAAATTAATCATATGAAACAAGAAAACCGCTTGATGAATCGAATTGCAACTTTGTTGTTGATGTTTTAGGGGTTAAATGATCTTAAAAAAGTTCGGACATTATTCATATTCCCATTATTGTCAATGACGCATGTAATTTTCTAGGAGACCCCAAAAAGTCCAATTTTTATAATTTTTGGATTTAAATCATGTTAAAGATAAGAAGAATTATTTTTCTAGAATCATCCTGAGACCTCGTAAACAATATATTCAAGTTTAAGAAACACATTGTCTATTTTCTGTGCGACTATTAGTTTCGGAGATATGCTTGAACATAGAGAAACACTTCCATTTTCATTCCACGTACGATAGCTCAGCGAGAAATGGTCATATAGCGACCAAAAAAATATGCCGCGTGCTTATTGTCAATATTAGAAATTATTAATTAAATTTTGTTTTTTAATTTAAAATTTAGAAAAGAGAATTTATGAAATATATTTATTTAATCTTTTATGAAAAATAGTATATTAAATTATGAAATGACAAGTAACAAATTAAAATGCTATATGTTATTTCTAAATATTAAAACTACCTAAACTTCTAATCACTCGTTTCATACGTAAAACATATTACCCTCATGCGCTTAACGAAGTTTCACTTCAAAAACTAAATTGAAGATGAATAGATAACGTATCCAATCCATAGTGGTTAACTTAAAAAAAAAACATTTTTTAAATCCGTACACCAAAATTAAGATCGAAAAAATTTAGAATATTTTTATTCGTCATATTCGTTAAGGTTGCGGGATACGTGGTCGTCGTCGTCGCTTCAACCTATAGACGTCCACTGCTGGACATAGGTCTCACGTAATGACGTCTACAAGGCTCAATCTTGTGCTGCCTGGTTCCAGCAGCTACCGGCGACCCTCTTTATGTCGTCGAACCACCTTGTGGGGGTTCTGCCTACACTGCGCCGTACGGTGCGGGATCGCCACTCAGCACCTTCGGCCCCCAACGTTTATCGGTCCTTCGGACTATGTGCCCCGCCCATTATCACTTTAGGTTCGCTATTCGTAGGACTATGGCGGTGACTCTGGTTCTACTACGGTTCTCTTCATTTCTGATTTGATCACGAGAAACTCCGAGCATAGCCCTCTCCATCGCACGGTGAGTGACTCTGAGCTTCCGCATGAGGCTCATAGTCAGCGACCACGTTTCAGAACCGTAGGTCATCACTGGCAACATGCACTGTTCGAAGACTTTGGTCTTCAGGCACTGAGGGATATCGGACGAAAATATCTGGCGTAGTTTACCGAATGCTCCCCAACCGAGTTGGATTCGGCGGTTGACTCCCTTCTCGAAATTGAACCTCCTAGCTGGACTATATTTCCCAGATATGTGTGCTCGTCAACTATTTCGAGAGCTGAGTTCTCAACGATGAGTGGGTGAGGCGGTACATGGATATTAGATATAATTTTCGTCTTATCCATATTCATTTTCAGGCGCACCTATTGAGGTCATCGAGCATTGTATTGAGATCTTCGAGAGTCTCTGCCATAATGATGATGCCTTACGTCATCGGCAAACCGTAGATGAGTGATGTACTCGGCGTTGATGTTGATTTCCAGTCCGTTCCACTCCATAAGCTTAAAAAGGTCTTAATTAATCTTAATCTTAAAATTAGCAACTTCAAGTTTCAAATTATTTTTTATTTTACTTCGATACGACCATTTTTATAAAAGATTGCTAAGCTATTTGAAAATCCGTAAAAAATTTAGATATTTTTTGATCCTGTAATTTTTTCCGATTCTATATACACTTAGATATATAGTGCTGTGACATATAATAAACCATTCATTTATAAATAGTACTTAATTATAATCTGTAGCTTTTTTACTATATATTATGATATTGATAAAATGTAGACAGCGCATGAGCATGAGCACGGCTAACCAGTAACCACTAACCAGTACTAACAGTATGTATATAGGTATTATCTATGAGCACGGGCTACGGCGGTCAGCGACTTAGTTGTAAACTGTAAAATTTAAACTTTGAAAAGCGTGAACGTTAAAAGTTTATCACGTAGTTTTAAAGAAAAATAATGTTATCATTCATAATCAGTATGTATTTTATCATAGCTAAATAACATCTGGATATTTTTAAATTTATACCTATTTAATATTCTTAAAATTTTGTTGTTAATTTACAGATTACTTTTAGCTGTTATTAATTTGAGGAATATTTGAGGTTCGCAGTAGATAAATAATCATGGATGATAATAATTTAAGCTACGAGGCAATGGATGTGGATTTGAGCTCTCATTCTACGAGTGCTATGGACATTTCCTACACAGATACATCAATTATAAAATCAGAAATACTAGAAGCTTTTGAAATTGAAAGTAGATCATTATTAAAACCAGAGACAGTTAACAAGTTAATCGTCTGCAACCCAAATTCTCCCAATATTTTTGTCAGCAGAAGTAATGTTAAGCAGAAAATAATCACATTTTTCAGTATCATATTACTAATTTTGGCCTATCAAATAAAAAATTTCAAATGTTGTGAAGATTTACATTTACAAAATTTAACAGAAAAACTCATGACAAAGTTGTATGGACAACCAGAAGCTGTTAAAAATATTATTAGAGCATTAGAAACAAAGGAGGAGAGCAAAGCTTTTATATTTTATGGCAGTACAGGTGTTGGTAAAACATTTACTGCGTCTTTGATATTAGAAAACTATTTAGATTGCAATAATATATATCATTATACAATGCCAAGTTTTTTGCAATCATTTTCATCTGAGTTGATGTTAGGCTTATTTGTTTGTAAGTCAGCAATTGTAGTTCTAGATGACTTAAACAAGAATGATTTTGCTAACATTATAGAGCCTGTAAATGAATTATTAACAAAA
Source organism: Elymnias hypermnestra (assembly GCA_015832385.1). Classification (NCBI taxonomy): domain Eukaryota; kingdom Metazoa; phylum Arthropoda; class Insecta; order Lepidoptera; family Nymphalidae; genus Elymnias; species Elymnias hypermnestra. The sequence continues at coordinate 2,175,219 of JACTOM010000045.1, read as the reverse complement.
AGTAAAAGGCTTTCTAAGAATATTACAATAATATTAATATTTAACATTGACACTGCAACTATAAACGCTGTTAGAGGCTATGATGATTTATTTCTCATTAAAGCAAGACAATATTTGGTGGATATAAATGCTCAAAAATATTTCATTAAGTTTGAACGTTTGACAAGAGCACATTTGCAACAATGTATAGAAGACCAACTGAACCAGACTAAATTAACCATAAACGATTTTGATAAAATTCTCAAAACTTTTAATGTAACACTCGATGGATGTAAAGGTGTACATCAAAAGTTGCAGTATTGGAAATTTATTTAATTATATTTCAAGGTATGACATTTTTAAAGAGTTGTATTAAAATTGTATTTTGTTGTAGTTTTAGTTTTATTTTTTAGAAATAGTATTATTTAATTAGGCTGTAAAATATGTAGTCCCTTGTAAAATAATCAAGTTGTGGTTTTTAAGATTAATAATAAGCATTATAATACAAAAACATTCATAAAAACCTAGCTGAAAAATGATTTCAAATTAATTCATATATTTTTGTCATATGAGACAATAACAATTATGCATTTGAAAATTTATAATTGAAGATGATATTGTCTCGGAAATTATTTCTTATAAATAATATCAGGCATTTATCCATAGAATATGTATTCATTATATTTGCCAATTTTAATACAATAGTTATGGAAATAGAATAATTTGAATAATGACTGTTTTTTGCATTATTACTGGCAATTAAATGTAAATAAGTAAAATGCTTTGTTTATAAATATCTCATTTTGATAAATATGTGTACTTTCCTAATAACTTTTCAAATATATACTTTATACATAAGTACTATGTCAATGACTTATAATTCAAACAGTCAATTGAACTGCATAGAGAACATGTAGAGATCAGCTAAGAATGGATTTTGCGAAATTCCACCAAGGGGGGTTGCGGGGTGTTATACATGTTTCTTATTTGCAAAAGAATTTGCCTAATTAATGAAAATTTTATCCAGAAACAATCTACGCAGATGAAGTTGCTCGTTCAGCTAGTACTATATATGTATAAGGGTAAATTTCAAAATATTTACAATTGTAGATCAAAAAAACTTTATTTTAGAGAATGTTACATGATAATCGGCAATGCAGAGGTTTTAAGAAATTATTTCAAATAGAAATATACTGATAAATATTTAATACACCTACACTTTCACATTTTCATTTTATACTACGTCAAACTTCACCATCATGATGAGAAAGAGAAAAATGTAAATGAATTTAGTAGTGCATTAAAGTATGAAATACTTTGGTTAAATCCTAGCTATGACACAAAACAATCTCATATAACTAGAGAGGGGTGCAATATTTATAACCATTCAAACTAAATATATACTATTCACTCAATTTAAGTACATCCTATAATAATTTTAGTTTTAATGGTTTATAGGCTTAATGAATCATGCTAACACAACTCCAATGCACAAAGGTAAACACACAACACAATTTCTAGCTGAATGGTCAAACTCTATATAGTGCAACCTTTAATATAACATACCTTAAAATAAAGATATATTTTTAAATGAATCAATTTTGAAATTAAATTCACTAACTCAATTACAAAACAGCATGTTTTACATTTTAAATTACAAAACTGTAAAAAATTATAGCCATTAAAGAACATAGAAACTATTACAATCTCTATTTAACAAATTATTTCATTTATTCACAGTCTAATCAAAATCTTTATGTAATAAATTACTTATGAAAATTTTTCCTTGGGTTGAAATAACAACAAATTCATCTCAGTAAAAATAAAATTACTGAGTATAACAAATATTTTCTAATTCTATTCAGCTTTGTTACATAGAAGTTGCACTATATTTATATTTTCACAATATTCATATTGCACTGCACCCATATTTCTTACTGATACCTCTAAATTAGATTTATGAAGCACACTGAATAAGTGTAACAATTGATATACGCAACTCGTATGATTACAATTATAATGGAACAATACATGGTAACTTTATTTATCTGTAAGTACAAAGTTTCATCAAAACCTAGTGTTCTAGTTAAAAGTTATTAGTTTCAGCCAATAGACAAACATTATATTAATAAAGAAGCCCTCTTAAATATTAAGCCAGAAGATTAGTGCATGCAATCAGGAAAATGTGCTTTAACAACGGGGACAGTTGTCTTTATAATTTTTATTATATAGTTTTTGAAAAATGTTTGTTTTTTCAATTATTAAGAAAGACAATACTGAAAATGTCCATAATGTTATTGCTAGATTTTTTTTTAATTTGAGTTATAATAAACTGCATTAATAAAAGACACATTTGTGCTACTATAATATACTAGTGTTGATCTCACATATTTAAAAATGAAGTTTGGTAACTATTTAAACAAAATTAATTAATTGATGTTAGCGAGATACAATTTATGTTTTCAACAGGTGTGTATAAATATAATATTCACAATTAATCTATTATTCGAGTAAGTAACAAACAACACAACATAAGATTTATTTTTGGAGATATTAATATAAGCATATAACTTTTATACATAGAAGCAAATAAGTTAATTAATTTAACCATTCAGTTAGGTAAATACTAGACACTTGTTAAAACAATGTAAATGTTGTCTGGACAAGGCCCTTAGGAATACTTTTTTCTTAAAATAAGGCTAGTCTATGTTAATGTGATGTAAAGATATATCTTTATATAAATTTTAAACTGCATCTATATAGAACTGCTCTAGTCACAAATTTTAACATAATACTATATGCCAAATTTGGCATTTAGTGTATGCTTATTCCATGAGTGCCCCATACTTAGAAAATAATGTAAAGTATAAAGTTAATTTTAGATAATTATTTAACAATGTGAGAGCTATAACAAGTATACATAGGAAAAAAAATAAAGAAATAGCAACAAATAGGTAAATATGATAAATCTATCAATTCAGTTGACACTTAGGACATTGTTGGTGTCAATATTCTATATACATATATGTTTTTAATGAGGGTATAATTTTTCAAATAAATTCAGAACATTGATTACATACTAAATATGTGTAACAATAAGACTAGAATACATTTAAACGTTTTACAGTTATTGGCACTAATTTCAATAGCAATGGCACAACTCTGTACTCTGCATAAAGTAGGAATTACAGTATAATTCACATATAGATATTTATGATGTATTCTTTTAATATACAATTACAATTCCAATCCTTTTATTTTTAAGTATATTTATAAATTAAGTTTTGCTAACTATGCTACCATTTACAAAAATGTAAAAACATTGGTAAATGTAATTTATATCTAAATTTACTTCTAGAATATACTGAGTTTCTTGCAGACTTACATAGATTAGCACAATTCATGAGTGAAACTGTGCAATTATTACCATTCTACATATAATATCACTCGACAAAGCTCCACTCGTTAAATTGAGTCTCAAAAACAGTCCATATTCATGCACAGTTAACACTATAGAAATGTTCTACTAATAAAATTTAAAAATTAGGCTGGTTGATATCTAATAAAAACTTTTGAAGTAGCAAATAATATGTAAAACTAAAAATTGTCAACGGAACCACTAACAAACAGATATAATTTTGGAATTAAAGCAAAAGCACAATAATGTTAACAGCATTTAAATCTAAAATTGACAAAATTGATATAATTCACTTAAAACATTAAATCAAGTTTAGACTAATAGGTACTTGAAATGAAGTAGGTAACAATTCAGATTGTAGATAATCTATAATAATCTAAAAATGTTTGAATAAAAAAACAGATATATATATATATAATTTTCTTGTTAGACATGTAGTGCCAATAACTGCATTAGTATTTACTTATATCTTATTAGCTAGGTATTCAGTAACAAATAGAACACCATTTTTAAGCACGACAAAACATTTATAGTTAAAATGTAGAGAGACTTATTGAGAAATGTGCTAATAATACTAACATTGAAAATTTCTGCAGATATAGTACTTATTTATGAAGTAAATTCAATAGGGATCAGATCTTGAGGCAACTTGGAGATTACTTTATTCAGTGATCGACGATTTTTCATCTTACATTCGTTGAATCATTCGATCTGAATGAGATCAGTTACAATCACTAGCATTAAGCATTGGATATTTAACCGTTATCACATATTACTCACAAACATTTCTTATTTTGGGACTTGTCCAATACAGAATAAGAAATAGCAATTGGATACTGTTTCATTACCTAAAGTTAAGTAACTTAATTCCTTGAGATTACAAAGAATTATTAGTAAAATTCGTGTAATTTATATAGCAGAATTAAATATTAAGATTGATGAATAAATCATTCTTATTTGCCAAGGAATTGCGTGTACGGTCTCTGTTTACTCATGAAAAGTTATAACAGTTTTGATGACATCACCATTACATAAATCTTGTTGTTTGAGACCAAATTCCTCAGACATTGTATAGTCTTCAAGGGAAGAGGCTAGTTAGGAGCGATGGAAATGAACTGCAGTCCACTTGTTGTAGCGTTTATGCCAGATGCGAGTTTCTTGTGATTGGCTTGTAGCACGGCGGCCTTCCGCGTCCACTTTCTGTGTGACACAAATATAAGCTATCACAGCAACATCTTCTCCAAGTAAATGTACTCTAGGATTTATAATTGTTGTATTCGTTTTCACGTGCGTAGGAGTGTTATCAATAAAGAACTTGTGAAATTCTACTCCTTCGATCATGTTTCCGAGAGCATCGGGATCAAATGATGTCACATGAGGATCGCACAGTTTAGAGTACGTATCGTAATCACCATTATTGATAGCATCTAGAAGAATTTCAGTGACTTTAATAACTTCGGCACGACGCAATGAAGCGTTACTATCACCACGAGCTTTCCCAAAAGAGTCCGCTTTAGTTAGCCCTTCCTCGTCGTGCTCTTTAGATATAACTGTGCAGGCCCTATCAACTCCCTTCTTATCCTTATCCAAATCATCGTCCTCTAAGGTAGTGCTGCTATCGGTAGATTCCTTGACCTGGGAACCATCACTTTTTTTATTTACCATCGATTTGCCAGAAAAATTACGTGTAGCGAGCATTGTAGTCAAAATAGCGCCCTTTAATTTGCGACGCGCGTTGAATTTCTTCAAACAGTCCACAGTTTCTTGTCTGTGCATAACTGAAGCAACGCGCTCGCGATGGCATATCCACGGATGTTTTAGCGCCTCCGAGGCTGTGATTCTCTTACTCGGATTTACAGTCAACATTTGATTAATGAGGCTCTTGGCTTCAGGTGTCACTGTATCCCACTCGGGAGATGGATAATCATATGCACCAGCCTTAATTTGTCCGTATAATCGATGTTGATCTTCATCCCAAAAAGGGGGGTAGCCAACAAGTAAAATGTATAAAATTACGCCACATGCCCAGATATCTACTGGTTTTCCGTAAGGTTCTTTTTTTAATACTTCCGGTGATAGGTAGCCAGGAGTACCAGCAAATCCAAACCAGGCTTGTTGATCCCCTTGAACTTCAATGGCTAATCCAAAGTCAGCTAGTTTCACAGCGGCACCTTTAGCCTTGCTGGCAAGTAGAAGATTTTCAGGTTTTAAGTCTCGGTGCACCACACCATTATGGTGACAGTGATGCACAGATTCTAGAATTTGTTGAATACAGTGAGATGCGTCGGCTTCAGAATAAAATTCCCGTGCCACTATGTCCTCAAATAATTCACCTCCAGTCACCAAATCGAAGACTAAATAATGATAATGTTCCTCTTGAATAGAGTCGTGTAATCTTACGATGTTGGGATGCTGTAATTTACGGCAAATACGGGCTTCTCTTTCAAGTTTCTGAAAGTCTCTTGAAGAAAGTTTCTTGGTATTGATTATTTTAGCTGCAAATTCATATCCAGTCGCTTTTTGAACCGCGCGTTTCACTACTGAAAAAGCACCTTTTCCTAACTCTTCTTTTATTTCATAGTTGTCGGAAAACCGAGTACTAACACTCTCACGATTTGGATTCGCCATTTTTATTCAATAAAGTAAATTTATCTGACACAAAAGTTCAAATAACTCTTCACTTGAAAGAGACTTTCTTCTAATTGATGATAATCTGGAACAATGTTAACCATCATTATCAATACATAATATTTCTTTTGAAAGGAAAGAGTTTGTTACATGAAAGATAATACTTTTTTAAGACGATCGATGATTTTAATGTCAATGTTAATTTATTATTCTTTTAGATATGTATGCTTAAAAAAAACTATTGCAATTTAATGAGATACTTGTATCATCATGATTATATTATGAGAAAAATATTTTAAAACGAACTGTTTTACGGCTGCTAACTGACTATAAAAACAATTTGTTTCCTAAGTTGATACTATTTTAGTCTACAAAGCTATAATCAAACCTGTATGCTGAATATAAAACGCGTAGATGCCTAGACAAAACTTATGATCACAAACATAGACTTCTAATATTAACACTACGACAGTACTACAGACAGTACACTATGACATTTCGTTAGCGCAAAATAATCGATACACCATTGTCTCAACACATTCACCAAAATCTAGCCGACTTCAGAATAAATTTCTCTAATTATAAACCACATTGTAAATTTATAACACATTAAGAAAAATCAATTAAAAATATTACAATAATTTTCATTTATTATCGCGTATTTTACTTTATATTGACGAGCAGTGCTACGATATTCTTAGCAATTGATACTCGTATGGACTGCTCGCGATGTATTTTTAATGATGAAAATTATGTCGAGCGTAATCATAATTGTATTTGATAAAGACGCGGTGCAAAAATAAAAAACTTATTTACCTATTATGTGCCCATTTTACACAATATTAACGGGATGAAGATCGAAAACTAAGGGCCTGGCCCTACACCACACTCTCCTTCTGCTCGGGACACGAGCTTCGGGGTCAAACTCATAGACATTTGTGTGTTGCTATATTCATAATCCTTGAAGTGACTATTGAATTTGATTTTCTTTAAATGCCGTGTATAAAATACAGTAAGGGGTGTATTGTATCTGTTATTTCATTAGAAATACAATTACTTCTTATATTCATCATCATTGGCTGTTATTCACCTAAAAATGTAGTTTTCCTTAAGTGTCTTTTTTAGTCTTTGCAACACTCAGTGACAAATATAAAATCGATACAATAGCGCAGTGAGAAACCAGAGAGAATTTTCTGTAATTCATTTAGATCAGCGACATCTAGGGAGGTATATGAGACTTACGTACTCGTATTTCAAGTTTCAAGAGTCACTTAATAAGTAGCTACATACATATATGACAGAAGTTACGGCAAGGATTTTGGGCATTTTAATACTTGGGCAGTTTTTTTAGTACAATCAAAACAAAATGTAGCAAATTTAATGAGAGGTTGCCTTACTATTATTTAGCCTTTGTGTAATACGTATAGAAACTTTTTTTTTCAATGAAGGCAATAAAAAAATTCAATTACTGTTTATATGGCTCTTCTTTTACCGTTATTGTGACAAGATGCGTTTGATACGACCGTTTTAGCAAATCATTCTGTGATTTTTTTTTATGTATGCAAGACATCTGTCTGTATATCACTAAAATGCGCCAACATTGATTTTGGAATATTTTCCTAACATTGACAGGAATTACAGCAAAGTCTGGTCCAGATTGCTAGTTTTGCATAAACATTTTTTGAACTTCAATACGTGAAGCTGGATTCAGATTCAAGTATATTTGACATGGATATGTTAATGGGCCTATAGATAAGATGACATTCTAAGTGCGCTGACGCCAGTAGAAAGCTTAAAAATCTAGGCGAATAACGTTACATATCGATTTGTCACGTGATCACATGAACAAATTGTATGGTTCTAGTCGCTGGACGTAGCCTTATCGTATTTAGATTTTCATCTTGACTAGGAGGGCTGATATGTTTACGCTTTAAGTGTATGGCCTTTTCTGAAGTAATACTTAGTAAGTCTAATGTTTGTTAGTGTATTTTTTCAACGTAAGGAATGCTTGTTCCGGTGTACTGTTTCTGAACATTTTCTACCTTAAAAACGATGTTATTAAATTTAAGGAAATTTTATTTGTATGTTTAGTACCATATTATTATACATCTAAATAATATTACGAATGGTTAGACAAACATAAAATGCATTATGCGAGGCTATGATAATATTAAAGTTTACGAGTGTACAGACGTTTTAAAACAAAATTCTTGCAATTAAAATGTGAGAGGCCTTTTACTGAAGTGGCGGACATAACTTAGCACGACGTTATATTAATTTACTGAGATAATCTTTTAAAGTATGATCCTTAAGTTTGTTACGTTTAAAAAATCCTGCGTCATCTTTCATTTACGTTAAACAACAAACATACGAGTATGTATCATATTTTGAAAAAGTAATATAACAAAATTAAAAGTAATTCCTAGTTAAAAGTTTATTGACATCAAATGTCATCCACTATAAGTTTAATAGAATGTCCTTGAACTTGAATTATCGAAAATTTGATCAAGATTATTCTTATGTATAGGGCGAGTGTGAACTAATAGTAGGATATTATTAAACTATTCTATTCTAGTAAATCATAGTTAAATATTTTTTCTTATTTAGAGTTCAAAAGAAGCATATTATAACTAATAGGCTTATAGCCAATCTTAGAAGATCTTCAACCTACTGTTTCAGTTCATTGTATACAAGAGGTTAGTTTATCATATGCAACCTAGTTAAGGCAAACTGCTCTTCCACTAAGCGATTGCTATCTAACTTGCACAACTCGTTAAAGGTGAAATACTACATAGGGAAGAACAAATTACTATACAAACTAAGCGATTTAGCAACTTTTGGCCATTCTTGAAAATGTTGACCGTAATATTTCAAAGTCTAATGATTATCTCACTAGTACTGTGAGGACGAAGCGTCCGCACTTATAGCACGGGATACTTCTATGATTGAGGAGTCTTGTGCCCAGCTGTGGGACGTTAATAGACTACTACTTATCCTATTTTAGATAAGCATTCTTGGCTTAATTCTAGTACATAATTCTGGAAATAAATAAATTTCAGGACTTCACATTAAATCTATTTTTTGTCGATGTTGCAGTTATTGATCCAACTCCTTTGTACTGTCTCAAATAATAAGTAAAAAAATAATATATTACATAAGAAGGGTCTAATTTTCTTTTCACTCTTTAATCTTTCATCGGAGAGTGACGAAATATTAAACAAATTAGCTTTCAATTAGGCTTTTTGTCATAAAGTAATGTGTTGCGCGAATCGTTCGTGTAATGTAACATTGTGAAGCGTACCTAGTGTTCATTTTATCGTAAACTTTATTCTTAATTTGCATTTTACGGTTATCTTGCACAGATGCTTAAATACAATCAAATTTCAGGACAAAACTGGTGTAACGGGCTCAGTTCAACAAAAAGCTGTGTGCGAACGGTTAAATCCCCAGTTATATTAACAAAAATCAAAACGGGTTCGCATCTTGCGCAAGTGTAAGGGGGCCAAACAAGGGCTTTCGCCAGCGGGCCCTTCCGAATTTCGACGGTGCACAATGCACCCTCCGTAGTCCGTACCATCCCCACGCGAGTTCTCTTATTATTACGCGGCTCCTGTTCCTGTCCCCACATTGTTCATATTATTTTTATATTGGGGCTTGCTTGACGCGTCTCTAACTTTCTGTGGCTCTTTATAGTTTAGTAATTGTCAGAAAAAATGTGAATTTAAAGATGTGCCAAACAAAAAATTGGACGTACGGTATAATTGCGTACAGTTATTCGAACGGTTTCCTCACTTCTGTCACCTAATATTGGTAGCGAAGGGAAGTATTAAGGTTTCGAGCGTTGCGGTCGTCTCAAGTTGCTTTTCTCATGAGTGGACATGTATGTAAAATAATAACTTGAGTCTGATAGTAATACGTGTGGAAGGAGCACTGGATGGACGGTGTTTTGCGTGCAGCGTCCACGAGGCTGTGCAGTGACCGAGTGTATCGATCGCGGACTACCTCGCTATGCCTACAATGTACTTGGTGATCGCAACAATTTGGCGGGAGCCGGGACGCCACGCCGCTTTTTGGCATGAAATTCTATTCGGTAAGTTATCTTACTACATAAAAATGTCTTATAAATCAACATTATAACCGCTTTTCGACTATTGTACTGTTTATTATATGTTGTTGCGTACAAAGACAAAAAAATTTGAAAACTATGATGATAATCATCCGTGTTTCAGAAATAAGTACATTTTTATTAATTTTTGCATACACGGGAAATAAAAATAGAAAAGCTAAATTTGGAGAATTGTAAGAAGGTAGTTATCACTTTTCACCTATAGTATTGTTTTTATATTGCGTATAAGTTGTATAGAAATATGTATACATACTTATGGATACCGTTTTTAAAAATTGTTTTATTAATCGATGCTCTGTTTAAAACATTAAACACTTGTTAGTTATGTTTAAAATATCTTTTTTGGCGCATTTGGGATATATACAAATATATGAATAAAAATATTGAGAATCTTGTTATTCAGAGATGCTATTTAAAACAATTCATATTTTTCTAATATTATTATCTTTATATCAAAATTTGCGTTATATTACGTTTGAATATTTCGAATAGAACTTCCGGTTTTTCTTTCGCTTTCTGCACTTTTATGGGGGCCAATAAACTAAGCTATAAAATGAGAAGGAAATGGAACTATTTTACGATATTCGCATAGATATGTTGATGATATATAATAATGGGTAAATGGATAAAGCGTTCGGAATATTACTAAAAAGTATGTATTATATATTAAGAATTGTTAAAAAAAACATCAGTCGAGCTCAATCGAAATTGAAAAGCAAATGAGGGTATGCGCACTAAACCTACCAATCACTTAATGTTTTTGTATCACAATATTAAACAAACACACGATCAATCAAAGAGAAGGTAAACGTAACGCCTAAAAAGGTAGGAATCACTTTTTCGATAAACGGCCAAACGATTTTAAATATTCATAGTCCTAGGACAAAATAGATAATAATTTAATATGAAAATTTAAATTAGACGTCCTTGTCAAAAGATACACTAATAAGAAAAAAGATCTGATTTAAAAATAAGTATGTAATTAAGATGGAAATAATTGTTTTGCATGCACACTTCACTTATGTTAAAGATTTGTTAATAAACTGTAAGTAAGTAGCAGCTTTTTACCGTCCCACTGCTGGGCACAGGCCTCCTCACTCCGAAGAGCGAGGATTTTTAGAGCATAGACCCTCCACGCTGCTCCACTGCGGATTGGTAGGCATAGTACACAAGTGCGCTCTCTATTCCTTCACCCTCATAGGCCGATATGATGGGAATCCGACACGACCGGAGAGAGATCAGGTGCAGGACCGACGGCTTGACGTGCTCTCTGAGGCACGGGGGTGGATCACACCGCCAACTTTCCAACTTGGGGCAAATATTGAGAAAATCTTAATAGAAAACTCAATAGTGATTTTTGAGTAGGCCCGACCCGGGACTCGAACCCAGGACCTCATGTCTGTAGTCGAACAAGCTAACCACTAGACCAATGAGGCAAATAAACTGTATGGCTTTGAAATATTCTAAAGGCTTTTCATTCAATTAATACATTTTTTTGTAAATTGTGTTATGGTAGATATGATACGTTTCATAGTAATCTGTTCAGATATATATTGGTAAATGTTATAGTGGGCTAAATAAATACACATATCGTGATTTTGGAAGAATAAATTTGAAAAAAGCCAATATTACAGAAGAGCAGTTTGAAAATTGTCATCATATCACGCTATAACATTTTGTGGTGCCATAACATCATTTTTACAGATTTCAATTTTAACGTAAAAAGTTTCAGATTCTATTATGTAAAATTTTGGTTTGTGTAATATTCATGCAAATCGGTGATTTGTATTATACATAAAGACGTGGACATTGATAACATTACACTTGCAAGTACCTATATGACATGTTAAATATATAATCACGACGTGTTTTATAAGACACTAATATCCTAGCAATGCTCTCCGTGGTTTGTTATTGATGCGATAGAAATTTCATACGTAAGGTAAAATTCCTAAAAGCTGTTTAAAATTTGTCTACCAACGTATACTGTCCCGTTTATTTTTACGATTTTAAGACGGAAAAGGAAGTACATATATTTACGCGATGCGAAAACCCCGCGTGTTCCAATTTGACCCCTCGCGCACCAGGTCAGGCCTTTGACGTCATCACTCCCACGTACGTTTCAACTCCCTTAAGACTTAAGATGCAAATGAAATGGCAATTGAATAAAATTTCCTTTTCTGGATTGACTTCTCTGCAATATTAAGATTAAATTTTTTGTACCTCTTAAATAAAATATTCTAGATTAACTGGAAATTGAATTTGTAACGTATTACATAGAGTACAAATTTACGGCTTGCGCAAACCAGAGGGCCCGTTTTCGGTCATATTTTAAACCCTCTCAGAGAATTATAAATATTAAACTTACAACTTTCTGGAATAACGACTTTCATTTATGAAATTTTCATCTCTTAAAATCCCTGAGACAACATTGCTATTACTTTTGAGATACATGCACTTTTGAAGAAATTATTTATTTAATTTACATAAATGTACTACCAATCTCGGCCACGCTAGCACCATGACACTCTGTTTAATCTTTAAGCCATATTTAAGTATTACTTTCCCATATTATAACAGAGGATACTTCTGTGATAACATATTGCATGATCGGCCTGATTTGTGATCAATGACGCAATTAATTATAATCGTCATTAAACGCCAGTTAGTGTTTAACTTTTGTTGTACACACAGTTAAAAAACAGATAAGTAGCAGCCCATTATCGTTCCACTGTTAGGCACCGACCTCCTCACTCCTAGGAGAGAGGGTTTTAGAGCATAGACCCACCACTGCGGATTGTCACACATAGTTCACAAGTACACTCTCTGTTCCTTCACTCTAATATTTCGATGAGACGGGAATCCGACACGATCGGAGAGAGATCAGGTGCAGGACCGACGGCTTAACGTGCTCTCCGAGACACGGAGGTGGATCACACCGCCAACTTCCCAACTTCGGGCAAATATTGAGAAAACCTTAATAGAAAACTCAATATTGATTTTTGAATTGGCCCGACCCGGAACTCGAACCCAGTTATTTTTTTGTTAATTATAGAGCCTTTAACAAAGGACTTTCAGGTATTGGAGAAGTGGTCCAGGTTAGGTATCGAAATAACTTCTATAGTAAAATTTTGGTATCTCCCCAAAATTGTGGGTTTTTAACTTTTTAATAAGTTATATGCAAAATGTAAAGGCTTACTTTTTAAATATGAAATCATTTATGGTCACATATTTGATAGGTATAGAAGTTACTTTGTGTTAATCTGGAAATTAAGATATGCTTCGGTTAAGAATGAAAAGTATGTCGAATAGCTTTAAATTAATACAGTTCCTTATTCGCGATTACAAAAGTAATTTGAACTTTATTGTAACATCTAGCATAAGGTTATACACGACAAAATATAACATTATTAGTATAAAGAAATACGTGTAACAACCTCATTCCTAAGGACCCTAAATAGTTATGGCAAAGTCGACATATGTACATAACAATCGTATGTATATAACAAGCCGGTGCTTGCCATTTTTTTTGCACCTATAAAATTTTTACTAATTTATTTGAGGTACCTCAAAACACCAAAATGTTTGCCTCTGTTATTCCTCTTAGCTCTCTTGTACTGAGAAGAAAAATTCGTGAAGAATGTAATATATGCCTGAGTAAGTGTATTGAATATTATTTTAAACTTGAGAAATTAACTAATCTTTTTAGTAAAAGTCCTATGTCTATTTGTAAGGCAAGGTTCATAATCTAAACTAATATTAAAGAAAGGAAACATCTGTGTTTTTGTATTTATGTAAGTATATATGTGTATGTTTGTAGCGTTATCGCACAAAAACTACTAGATTGACTTGAACATTTTTTTCCCCATTGGAAAGCTATTTTCACTGAGTGACTAGGATATATTATTTTTTCAAAAAAAGAATAGGAATCCCTAAGAAAAATGCATAAACCAAGGTGTGAGTCAAAAAATCTTATCGCGTGCGCTGTGAAAACAATTGAAGATAGAACAAAATATGTTTTACAGTTGTAGTTATTAATACGTTCTACAGAACGTAAGATAGAATGTATTAATATCTACAACCAACTACTGTACTTACTACTGTAGTTATGACACTAACTTTTTTTTTGCATTTTAAAAGTTAATATAAGCGACAACAATAATTACACCACATTATTCATACCTCTGTATTAATACTTACCCTATCAAATTATTACTTTATTAAAAACAGTTTCAATATTTCTAAAATACTATTTAAATGATTGAAATCGGACGATCCCTTTAAAAGATGATGAATTTAACAATTTCAATAATATCGCCCGAGTCGATCTCCGGGGTGTCAAATGAATATAGGGAAGTTCTGAGACAATAAAGTTTTGTAAACCTATAAATAATAAATCTCTAATGTTATAGAAGAAAGTTTTGCATTTAGAATTTTTATATTTAAATTTAGCAAATAATAATAATCAAGCTAAAAATTACTGGACCGATTAAAAAAATTAATTCAATACCCGTCCGGGATTTTTAAATTTACGGACATTCTATGTAAATGATGTAATGAATTTAAAAATGTATTAGGTATATATGTTAATATATATATATATTTGTTGTATAGCAAAATCTGTATATTGATTAGATTACCTACAGTGTGTATCTAACAATCCGAAAGAAGAACGTTGTGTTATAAAAGAAGATGTAGTGTCTAAAATTGAGAAAGGTATGCTTAGATGGGCACATAGAGAGAATGAATGAAAGGAGACTGGCAAAAAGGATTTATGAGTCAAGAGAGAATGAGAAAGTTGAAAGAGGAGACCAAGGCGAACGTTCCTGGACCAAATCCAGGACATTTTAAATGATGGCCAGGTCAAGAGTACTCTAAACCGACGAATGAACGTGGCAATTGGAAAGACGTGGTCTCTGGCTACCCCTATGGGAATAAGACGTGATGCTATGTATGTATGTAATTGAAATCTTAGTGAAATACAACTTTTATGTTAACAAAAATAAATCTATAGTCCAACTTAGTAGACTCTCCACTGTAACGAGGAGATCGGTATATCGCGGGTGAAACCGCATTGCTAGTAATAGATAAAAATAGATATACTTCAGCATTAAATTCTTTAAAAGTCAAGTCTGAAGAGAAATAAACTGCATAACCTGTTAAAAACTTATATGTATGCATTACATTGCAAATATATCTAGTGCATAAAGCGTGAATAACTTGATATGTAGCACTGCAGTTTTTATACCAGTATTAAGGACGTTGTATGAGAATGGAGGTTAGACACACGATACCTAGTTCTTTGGTTTCACGCAATCATTGCAGTTCACGTCTACGCAACAGCTGATTTTCATTTCTTAATATAGAATCCAGCTTAGTTATATATGAATCCCTATCGTAATTATGTATTAATATTACGGAATGGGCAGCGTAATTCGTCAGTGTCACTGATGAACAATTCCTGTTAAATATTACACGATATTTGTTACACTAAATTGCCTTAATATTTTAAAGAATTATATCTATACAAGTAAAGAAAATGCAAGCATTTCTTTATCAAATCTATCACCCATAGACATACCGGAACTGTTAATATGTGGCAGCTCAAAAAAGCTATGATGCTTGTCAGCCCTTTTTTGTTTGAGTTGGCCCCGGAATTTCCGTTTACCAATGATTCCACTTTAAGTTAGTTATATATGGAAGTATAGTACTTTTATTTATTTATGTATCACTTAACTTCTAAATTAAAAATAAACATAAACCTTATCCCTTATGAGAGATCACTTCCAGGAAAATATATTTTGACATCAGATATGTTTACAAATAAACTTTCACCCATATTGTTATATATTACATAAATCACACAATTCAAAATAAAAATCGTAATTTTTGTCTTATGAATGAACTAGTCAAATTTTAATAATATGAAACATGAATAAATTCCTTTTAATTTCAAAGGAAAAACAAATCTCGGCAGCTGTAATTATACCGTGTTCATAATTACCTCACAGATAAGTAGATTGCGCAAAGCTTGCGAACTTTGAAGGAAAATTTCAGCATAAATAACTGTTCACGAAAAATTCCCGTTAACAATTTTTATAGGCATGGATATCAATTTGTTACGGTTAAGCTCATCACGTGTATTCTCTTTGATGTTCCTGACAGCTATTTTTGCCTTGTGTTAACAATTTGTAACGAGATCGTTTGTAAGTATAGCAAAATTATAATGAGCTATTCTGATATTTTACTACCAACTTACAAACACACCTATTGACCTTCCGAAAATACGTTTTTACGTTAATGTTACTTTTTATTTACCAACTCCATATGGCAGTGAGGTATCCACGCTTAAACGTTAGTCACAATAAACATAATATGAGGCAAGTTATATATCTAGTAGTCTATCTGCACTTAGCATTGATAGACTTAAGATGCGATGTATCTATATATAAAAGATATCTATTGACTCATCACGATGTCTCTGAAACCATAAGGCGTAGAGACTTGAAGTTTGGTATGTAAAACTTGTACAGAATATTTTTTTGACGTAATGGAATCTATCAAAAGTAAATTTTAGGATGATCCACCTTCATAGGGCAGTGCGGGTAGGTCTCTTATTTGTAAAACAATTTGCCTAAATTAATGAAAATGCTACCAAAAAACCATTCCACGCAGACGAAGTCGCTGGTACAGCTAGTATATATATAAGAGATATCCAGGTATCTATTGACTCATCACGGTACCTCTGGAACTACAAGGCGTAGAGACTTGAAATTTGGTAGGAATATTCCTTTTGCCGAGTAGAGGTCAGCAAAGGACGGATTTAATGAAATTCCACCCGCAAGGGGGGTTGCGGGGTAGTTAACTAAAAAAAACCCATTTTTGATAAACTATACACTGATAATCTAGAGCTTGAAAGGTACTATAAACTCTTTGCAGTAATACACAGCAGATAGTTCTTTGAAGTATTAATGCGTATGTTTCTTATTAGTAAAACAATTTGCGTAAATTAATCAAAATGCTAACCAAACAACATTCCACACAGACGTAGTCGCGGGATCAAGCAGTATAGTATATAAAGACAAATGAGTATATGAAAAAAATAATTATCCCCTATTGTATTCCCAATTTTATTAACTTAAAATTAACTGCACTACATTAATGCTTTACCTTTTATCAAATTTAATTTGAATCTTTATTGAATAAAAATAATGATTGCATTAAGCTTTTTTAAGAAGTAAAACTTAAAAGAGATCGAGACTTTTAATTCTTTAAAATTTCTATCGAACATTAATTCCTATACGAATAGTTCTTTTAATTAAAATTGTTCAAGTTTGATAACTAATCCACGCTCTTGATAGATTTCGCCTTTTGTATTTATCTTTCTTCAATTTATAATTTAATTAAAACTTTATAAAATTATGCTTTGTATTTCATAAAATCGCATTGATGTAACAAAATTGTCACGCATGAAATACGTACGTTTAATTTGCCCTTTTTGGACTCCTATTTCTTCCGCACGTAAAATATTTACTAACGTTTTAAAACATTTTGTTACACCAAGCGATGCCATATGAAAAGGCGTTTTTTAAACGGCTCCGAACTTTTGTAGTATTGGTTTTATGACTACCTAAAATAAATAGATGTGGACATAAAGAGAAGAACTAACTGAAAATGAATATTCCTTACTTATACAAATTACATATGTCTAATATGGAGTATATTTACTATAGGTCCACTATACGTTTCAGCAAATTGTTAGAATGCAAATATTAAACTACAAAATAATTAATCTGCGTAAAAAATGGATGGACATTTCAAAGTATAATGTATACTAAAAATTAAATATTTAGCATAGGTGTAAAAATGTAAATATAAAATACGGACTGATGCAGTGTTTTCAAAGACTTGAAATTGCAGAAAGCCATTGCTATTTCCAGTGGTGAACCGTCACTTTGGACGTCTAATTTGAATGCGGTCTAAAGCGTTGAGGCTGTTTCACATTCTACTTTACTATTATGTACTCAATTTTAAAGCAAATTCCATTTAAACTTGAACAAATTGTTTAATAAATTTTAAATTAGCCGGGTATAATCCTCGATATTGGGGAGATAAATGATAAATTATTGGCATCTCTTAAATATTCCTTTATTTTTATCATCACCGGCCTCTTAAGCGTTATACGCTACGGAAGTTGTTTGTTTTCTATTGATTTTGACTCTTTCAGCTAAATACTTAAGTGGATTTTTTTGGCACGATCTTTTAAAATATTAATATGATTTTTTACTGAAAGAATCAAATTTCAAATGAATTCAAGTAATTTGTTTTCAAGTTTGGCAACACATATAATATTTAGACAAAGTAAAGACCATTACAAAAGAGACATTTAAATTATAATAACATTTCGCTGCAATTCAATCAAAGAACTGGAAAAATAAAAGCGCGTTTGTTTGTTACATAAACAAAACGGAAACCATGGAGAGAGGGTGAAATCCACAACGGCGCTCGTGCGTGCCTTATCTTATAACAGCATACTCAGGCCGTGCGTTTACTTTCCCCTTCTCTATTAAAAAATATAGAAATTGCGCTGATAACAGTATTAAAAATAAGTATTACTTTTATGCAAATAGCATTTCATTTTAATGAGAGAATTGAATGACAGGCTCAAACATTAAATACTCACCTAACGAAACCATAAGTACTTTTCATATATAAAGAACTAGCTGAACCCACGACTTCATCTGCATGGAATGTTTTTTGGGTAGCAATTTCATTCATTTTGTTACACAAATAAGAAACATGACATTCGACAAAAGGAATATTCCTACCAAATTTCAAGTCTCCATACGGTTCCAGAGAAAAGAGAGTCAAAAGATACCTGGATATCTGTTTTTATATAGAATAAGCCTTTCAGAGAATAAGCCGGATGAAAAGTTGTTTTTTGTGATTTCGGTACAATGCATTATTTGTAAAATAAGTACTACTTTTTCCTTATCACGTTAAATTTCATTACTTACGAACTTAACGAAGTTTTATAAATCTGTGTAGAATCGTAATACAAGCCGCAGCTTTTAAGTTATTAAGTATATAATATTTCGTCTGCCTCGCTAATTGAAAAATGCTTAGACTGCAATGGATTCCGATAGGGTGTATTTAGGAAATTCCGGTTTTACATTGCCTAGATCAGTGTTTCTCAACCTTTTTTAGGCCATACCCTCAGGTCTGGCTCATACATAGGTTTTAACCTTTAAAAATATTTCTTGTGTTAAGAAATATAAATGATAATTTTAGGGAGAAATTACTATGAAATTGTTTAAGAAAACATCGTACGTAAAAATTCAAAACATATAATAAAAAACTGAAATTCTAATTCAAAACATTTTAATATTGAATTTTGTGTATATATTTATCACGATCCTTGCCCCTGATTTTGAATTGCTTAACTATCAAATTGCCCCTCCCCCCTTTCCCTGTGGGTCGTGGGCCCCACGTTGGGAAACACCGACCTAGATCGAAACTGTTAGGAGGCTTTATGAAAGTCATACTTCAAAGCCAAATTTGTGTTCAGATAGGATTTCGCGTAATGTTTGCAAAGATAATGAAACATTTCTTCTTATTGTTTGTTTAGAGATAACTTAAAGTTGTTATTTTTTTCCTACTTAAATTTACCAGACTTTGGGTACAGGATCGGGCCCTGTGGACGTCCCCCATGTCCAGTAGCGGACGAAATAGGAGTTAAACAATTGAAATTAATGGCATATGGTGTGCTTAAAGATTTATAACTTTTTACTAGCCTCAATTGTTAAAGGACCTCCTATATTCTAAGCTTTGCTATTCTATTCTATCTATACCGAATTCGTTAAAAAAAAACGCCGGAAATGAGATCATATATTTCGAGATGACAGAAACAAGTTTCTTTGAATAAACAATGAATATAGAATTATCCAACCTTAATCTATATATTAAATGAAAAAGATTAAATAATAGAGAAAAAAGATTTATCTATAATGAAAGCTGTCAAATTATCCTTCATATTTCAATTAAACTAAAAGCTACTATTTTTATAACATGACGCCATCTTTGTTTCAGGTATAGTCGTATTTCACGCGCTGTCAAATAGGATCATAGATTTATGGCCATAGACAAAACGGATCACATCTTGATATTACTTTTTCATATGATGAATCTACCGAGTTCATTTATATTATGTATGTTGAAAATATAGGTAATTTAGGATAAAATGTTTTTTTGTTTGCAGTATATATAACAGTTTTTCCCATAAAATTTATTACGAACGTAAAATGTAATCATAAACGAGAGTAAGTTTAGCGTAAGAGAAAAACGTCACATTGATATTGAATTTGAATAACCGGATTCAAAATGTACAGCAATTAAATTTTGGTGAGAGAAATATGAAACGTCAGATTGTTTGAGTGTCATGGCGCTGAAATGGTAATTATAGATAATTTTGTCTATGTTTTGAAAATATTGGGTACGTTCACGTAGATAAAAGAATTATTTACACAAATAAGGATCGAGAGCTTATTTTTTTTTATAAAAATACTAGCAAACCAAGGCCAGACTAATAGTCAAAAAGATTTGAAATGTGGCATATTATAATTATACGAATGATTTTCGAAATGAAATTACAGCAGTATTAAAGATCTATAGCTCTTACATTTTGTGACTATTCAATTTGGTCGGATTGTGACTATTCAGTTGATTGAATAGTCACAATCCGACCAAAACTTGAACTTTGTGCAGCGGCAATAAAGTGCAAATTGCCTCTTTGACGCAACACCTACATTGCTTAGACAACAGTGAATACTTGTAATTTATTATGAACCTTATTGAATTGCAAAAAAGATCAAATTGATTCTACATCCATGTTAGAAAACGTTTGAATGGGAAACAGAAGAGGGCTGTTTTTAGGGGGTGTCCCCTGCAACTATTCGAACTTTTCTCCCCATAAAAACCATCCTTGGACTTCAACGAACATTAAAAAAAAGAATTGGCAAAATTGACTCAGGCGTGGTTGAGTTATGCGCTTACCAACACATTTCGCGATTTATTTATATATTATAGAAGATGATTGTCTGTAATGTAGGTTTAGAGTTGATAATTTTAGGTGATAGGGTTATAAAAAATTGCTGGTATAAATAAACAATGGAATTAGACCGTTGACTCCATCGCGTGTGCCGCTCTCTCGCTTGCACACTCAGCTCAGGCGGAACGTGACATGCTTTTGCGTGCATGTAGCCGGCGTTCATCGATTTATAAGACGTTGTCATGACATCATCATAAAAAATATCCCATAAAATTCACTATCAGTCGGATAACTTAGTTTCATTTATTTTAGCAACACTAGCAGCAGTGTGATATTCACGAATTTCGTATCATTTAGTATTCAACTCAGCAAAATTTAATTACGACCAGTGAATATAGATTTTATGGTTATTCAGAGCATAAAGAAATTGCTTGATAGTAGGCGACGGGCAGACGGTGTGACGCCGGTCCCGCCTTCCGCATATTGATGACTACTAAAATATAACTAACGGCTTGCTCTGAGAAATTGATGCAGATTACCCCTTTGTATAAAGTTACAAACTGTCACATAAACCTACTTTCTTATAGTTTTATGACCATCCATAGTTAATAATACAAATTGTTGTGCCATTAGGAACATCAACTCAATTCTTTGTTCAAGTAGGCTTTTACGGTGCTCGAATTGTCAAGTCTCATCATTTTATCACATGAGTGATGATAATATAAAAGAATGCTTTGGAATCCAAAGTCTCGAGGGTCGTTGCATTATTCTGAGAAGTACCCGCATCAAACTCAGTTGGGTACCACATTCAAAAATAATTTGTCTATTTTATTCAAATGGTTAAAAACCTTAAATTTATTAAGGTTTTATATAGAATTTAAGGTAAAATCGTCTTTTTTTATTGCTGACAGTTTAGCGCTTGACTAATCTCACTTGATGGTAAGTAATGATGCAGTCTAAGATGGAAGCGCGCTAATCTGGTGAGGCGATATACCTCAAATGTTTTTTACACCGCATCGTACCGGATCCCAAATCTTTTTGTTGGGCGGTACGTCTTTGCTGGTAGGCTGGTAGGGTTTTTGGTTGTAGGGTGGTAATTAGCTATGGCCGAAGCCTCCCACCAGTTCAAACTTAGACAAATGAGAAAATACGATTTTCTAAATTCTCGCATCAGTACAGTACTCGCATCACTGCGCCAGCGAGGCCGTAATGTGATTGTCCTAATAAGTTTCTAATATAATTAAAAAATATTGAGAGAACATTCATGTGAAATTAGTAAAAAGTTATTCAAATGAAAACACAATTAGGCGCGCTGCTTTGTTTATTTTATGCGTAATGAATGACAATGAGCCATCACGTTTACACTTCTGTCTAGTAGTCTTTAATACACGCTAAGTTTTTGTTTTACCCTTCAGTTATATTCATACAACGATAACCCTGTTATGGCAGATGAGTCTTAATATGCCCCTGTTCCTATAATATTGTAACTTACATAGGAAAAACTATATCCACGTTTTGGGGTCGAAGGAGAAAAACACAATTTATTACAAACAAATAAGATCTGCTCCAGTCTTCGTAAACAATGACGTAGTTCTGATGTTATCTTACGTTAATCCAATTTTGTTGAATTAATGTGCTGTCATAAAATGGAATATTATAGAAATGTTTGAATGATACCTCTAATTAATGTTCGCTTTGTGAGTGTTTCAATTTCATTTTAGGTTAGGTTTAATTTCGTTAGAGGCATGAAAATATATTTCGTAGTACGTATAGTACTTTTTTCGATTCCTACTATTACTTCCTATAGTATATATTAGAGACACACACATACACACACACGAACACACACGAACACACACACACACACACACACACACACACAAACACACACACACACACACACACACACATAATATTTTTTCACTTCTGGTGCTTTCACTAGAAGTCGTTACACTTGATGTTACAGTTAAGTCAAATATTATATCATTAATAACATTTATTTAGTGACATATGTTTCACACTAAAACTCATTAATTATTTTCTTTACTTTTATATCATTTCTAGCATAACATATTAATAACAGAGTAATGATTAAACAATGCACCGATAATAAAGTAGATACTAAAATATTTATGAAGAAATACCATAGATTTGTTATTTAGATGATAAAATGCTTGGGTATATTCATATTTTTATTTATATGTTTATACAAATAAGACTTTACATTACAGCACATTAATGATAATTCATTTAAGTTTGGCTCTGTAGTGGTACTATTAAAAAAAATTACAACAAACTTAGTTGTAATAAACAATCGTAATCTTTCTCTAAGCAATACGGAAATCGGAATTTTATATTTTCTTTAATAATATTTCAATGGTGCAATTACGAATCGTCTTTCGGTGGCGATCGTAGCACAATTCATTATTATCTATTAATATCTGAATACAGTTTGAGGAAATAAACTGTGTGGAAAAATCTTAGATACGGCGACATCGTTACGTAATATCGAGAAAATGCTATTGTAACCACTGCGAGTCCAATTAACATAGATATGCTGGTTAAATTATAGGATTTACTATGTTGTTTTTCATAGTAATATTAATGTTAAAAAGTGAACTAGTTTTTAGACTTTGTTATATGTCGCAGTACTTGACCTTTGTTTTGATAACGCTGGGAAATCCTCATGGATACCGGCAACACCACTGGAAAGTGTTGCGGGTTATGCCGGACTTCTACCGGGTAAAACGCAGCGATGCTCCGCAGATCACTCGACGAGGTCAGAGGAATACTGCCTCAGAAGGCTCATCCGCGATTCTTGCTAACGAAAGACCATCGAGTGGGCCCATCCTCGTGAGTTCCATGACCTTTCTCCTCTCTGAAGGTGGCATGCCTGCAGCACCTGGCACCTCACGCGAGCTCTCGCTACGGGACAGCAGAGGAGTCACAAGGTGAAATCAACGCCAACTACCCTAATTTATTTATTTATTTATTTATTTATTTAAAAACAATACAAAATACACTAACGGCTTGCGCCAAATCGTATACAAGTTAGCTTTGTTACAATTTTATGCTGAAATATGCTTATATAACTATTATTTTTATATCTCTTCATAATAAAATACCTTAATTATTTATTCAGATATAAAAAAACGTTCTTTATAAATGACGTTTTCTTTTGTCCGAACACATCAGTATCCTGGATTTGGGCCAGCATTTTATTCAGATGGTCCACTACGCGATGGGTAGGTGCTGCCGACCCGCGACGAGTCCGCGGCTGCTCACCCGACGACAGCAGCCGCGGCCGCCGTCGCGGGCCATCGGCCGCGTTCGCGCCGCACATGTATCGTCTCGGTACCACGAGGCCTACCCGCGCGAGGGCCTGCGGATTGTCCACTTCGCCATTTAATAGCTTATAGTAGTGCACGATAGATAATAGCTTACGCCGGAACTCTAAAGACTCTAAGCCGACCATAGCGCCAATAAAGAAAGATGGATATAAATATGGGTAATATCCATATAGTCTTTTATAAAGATAGCGTCCGAATTTTTTTTGTATTTTTTCCATTAATGTTATGTATTTTGTTTCATATGGGTCCCAAACGATGGACCCATATTCTAGTTTGCTCCGGACAAAACACTTATAAAGTAACATCGCTACCCTGACATCTGAAAATTGTGATGATAACCTAATTATAAAGCCTAAACTTTTATGCGCAGATTTACATATACTATTGTACTGATTTTTGAAATCTAGTCTTTGGTCTAATATTAAT
This sequence comes from Elymnias hypermnestra, assembly GCA_015832385.1. Lineage (NCBI taxonomy): Eukaryota > Metazoa > Arthropoda > Insecta > Lepidoptera > Nymphalidae > Elymnias > Elymnias hypermnestra. Next base: position 2,150,245 of record JACTOM010000045.1, on the reverse strand, counting down.
CCTAAGTCCCTAATTTCATTTACCCGGTTTAGTTGTTTCCCATTTATTATGTAATTATTTATTATAGGCGTTTTGGATCTTGTAAATGTTATTACTTTACATTTCTCATTATTTAATGCTAATTTATTTAGATCTGCCCACTCGGTTACAGCATCAACATCTATTTGTATGGTCTTAGCATCCTTAAAACTGTCAACCCTATTATATATTTTAAAATCATCTGCAAATAATAGACATTTAGATGTTTTTATAACTTTTGGTAAATCATTTATCATAACTAGAAATTGTGTAGGACCGAGTGTACTTCCCTGACTAACACCGGACCTGGTGAAATACGTATTCGACTCGTATTTACCGATCTTAACATACTGAGAGCGATCTCTTAAGTAGCTTGCAAAAAAACATAATAATTTGAAGTCAAATCCCATCTCTGCAAATTTTCTAAGGAGTATGTCATTGTCTACTAAGTCAAACGCTTTTTTAAAATCAAAATAAAGTGCATCTACTTGTCGTCCATTATCTATTTCATAAGCTACTGTATCTACTAGGTTAATAAGATTTGTGTCCGTTGACCTGGCTGATCGAAACCCATGTTGGGAATCATTTAAATGTCTATTTATTTGACTAGTTATTTTATTATTCAACACTGATTCAAATACTTTTCCAAAGCATGATAGTATTGCCACTGGTCTGTGCTGGGAAATCGTTGATGTAATTCCTTCTTTCGGTATTGGGGTTACTCTTGAAATTTTCCATTTTAGGGGATAAACGCATTGCTGAAGTGACTTTCTAAATAAATATAATAAAGGTTCTTCCAGAATCGCTACACAATCTTTTAAAATAAAAGGTGGTATTGCATCAGGTCCAGCGGCAGATCGTGATTTTAATCTTTTTACTGCTGCTTGTATATCAGAGAGCGATATATTATCTATTGAAATGCTAAAATATAAGTTATCATTGGATTCTGCTTGTGCTGTAATAGGGTCTAACTTTGGAATATCTTTATGAAAGACAGAGCTGAAATATTCCGCGAAAGCATTGACGGCGTCCTGTCCTCGCACGGTTTTGTCGTCAACTACGTATTCTCTAGGCTGTTGTTTAGTTTTTGTGAATAAGTGCGGTGCGAGGCTCCGCCCAGTGTCGACAGATCTCCAACGTATGTTATGCACCACCGTTCTCATGACATTCCTCCGTGAATTCCCTCCTCGCCACGCTATAGAGGAACCGAGCTGTGTAAGGTGAAAAGACAGGTGCCCGTGTTTGCTCCCGATCCTCTGCCCAAGTATAGGCCTTATGGCCTCGATGGTCCCATGCCCCGCTTTTGGCTCGCAGAGTTTATCTTGCCATTTTATCACCAACGTAGCCCACGCCCTCTGCAACCATACCTGACCTTATATAATATTGTTAAATTTTTGGGAAGGTAAAAGGTGAATGTTACTCCTAATGCTCAAACATCTAAACTAATATTATAAAGAGGAAACATTTGTGTTTTTGTACGTGTATATGTATGTTTGTAACGTTTCTACATAAAAACGAATGGACCGTCATCGCGTGCGCTGCTAAAACTATTGCTGATAGAACAAAAAAATGCTTTATAATATTATAGAACGAATTATTATCTACAAAAAGTCCAGGATACCGTATGTCCAACTACGGTAGGTATGTCTCTGTAACTACTTTGTTACATTTTAAAAGTTAACAACAGTGCCAACAACAATCAAACCATATTATACATACCTCTGTATTAATGCTTACCCTATAAATGATTATTTTATTAAAAACCGTTTCAATACATGACATGCCATTCAAAAGATATAACGACTTTTAAAATGTCAATCTAAAAAAAATTATGTTTTCCGAGTCGAACTTCAGAGCATTAAAGTATTTTCCTGCCATAAAACTAAACTACGTCATATGTTGCTATAGGGAAGTCCTGAGACAACAAAGTATCACAAATTAATCTCGTCTCTAATATTATAGAAGAAAGCTTTGCATTTTGAGTTTTGTTTTTAACAATTTATAATAATTAAACTAAAAGTTACTGGACCGATTTAAAAAATTCTTTCAATACTTTAGAGTATTTTTAAAGTTACTAATGACACACAATAAACGTAATTGATTTAAAAATGCATTTGTGAGATATATACATATTCGTTGTATAGTGAAATCCGTATATTGATTAGGTTATGAATGTGAGTGTGTATCTAATAATCTGAAAGAAAATAATTAAAAACAAAGTGAAATAAAACTTTTATGTTATCCAAAATAAATCTATAGTCTGACTTAGTAGACTCCACTGCCACGAGGTTTGTACGCGTCTGAAACCGCGGGGTATTGCTAGTATTATATTTTTTATTAATTTAATGGGCGTTTTGAAGCTATTTTCTGTAGCCCTCCAGAATCTACCGAATCTACCGAAAATACAATTAGATTTGAGGTAAAATGTCGTTTCAAAGAAAGAAAGAAACCTTTATTTGGAGCCGTGTTTTACAAATACACTTAAATTATATATATACACATACACACATATCCTCGCATATATACTAATGATTAATAATTGTTTAATTGATAATTTTAAGGAATTCCTTATTAGTACGAGCGGCCCCTTCGGAGCTACGAATTCAATTAGCGGACCGCCTGCTCTACGATGTCGATTCCATTTTATTGACTATTACTAGAAATTGAGTCATTAGATATTAACCGATCTTCTTGAAGTAGAAGGTAACGTTAATTGCTATTAAATAAACTTTAAAAATGTTCACTTTCATAGATCTTCTAACAAAGGACACCACTTATTTTCGGCGTGTTTCTTGTGCCATTTTAGCCGGTACTTCTTTTAATAGTATACTCTTAATTGTGATCTCACCTGATGCTGAGTGATGAAAACGATAGCGCATTAACCTGGAAGGAGGTAATTTTCCTGTAAATGTATTCTACAAAGCATCGTATTGGAATGCAATTTTTGCTACATGACGTTTTTAAAAAAAAGAAGAAAAACAAACTTCCTAAATTTGCTGAAGCTGAATCGTCTATTAACATAACAGTAGCAACGAAAAAATGTTATTATTATATATATATATATATATATATATTGTTGAAAGTTATATTTACGTAGAATATCAACGGGACATAGTAACATTTTGTACCTGGGTTTTATTGCATGATTGAGGGAACCTAAAGCTCCTTGGTTTGGATAGGGGAGACCATGGCAAAAAACCAAAGCACATCGTTTACGTATTCATTACGTCTATAGATCACCAGGAATCATACCATGTGACTATATTTACCGATCTACTTGTGGATTACGTACTGTAACATTACGTGTTAGTGATCTTGTTTATTGCAAAGAAAAAAATATTTCCTTTTTTAAATGCACATAATATGGTAAAGAAATCTAAATATGTATGTAAAAGATATTCTATTTTGGAAATATGAAAATCAAGCACTTAAACTTCAAGCAATGAAACAAAAGCTTTGCTCTTCTTTTAGCCTGCAATACTGCTCCATTGTACAACTTTAATGACGTGCTGATTTTCTCACGATGTTTTTTTAACATTTTTCTTCAACGGACCGAGAAAATGGGGTCGTAATTTTGAGGAAAACTTTTGTTGAACGTTTGTAATTAACAAGAACGCTAATGCAGTTTTACACATTTCACTAAAGCTTCTATAACTTCTTTCATTTACACAGATTAATGTTTGTCTATGATCTCACCTAAACAACAAGTTTCACATTTTTAAACAGTATTGCACTGAAATATGAATTTGAATGAATGATACGCATTTGGTACGATGGCACCAAAATATAGAATTTCACAGAGATACACAAATTTCAAATTATCATCTCTTAAAATTACTCTTAGGAATCGAATTCGGTGCTTTTGCAAGGTTATCGAGACCTTTAAAATATTATTATAATCACGCACATTATATTCTATGGTCATAAATTACTATACGAAATGTCATTTTATTTATCTTAAATATTAGCTGAAAGGTATTTAGGTCGCATTCCCTCTCGGGAAATGCCAAACAATTATAAGAGGACCTCATATTATTTTTGCTTTGTTAGGTCCACAGCCACGTTATTGAGTAAATATTTTTGTAAGGTCATCTGTCTGTTCAGTTTCCGATATTATCAACGACTGTATATTAGAGAAAAAACCACGTTGATTATATTTATTATAATTTATGACAGATAACGTAGGGTAAAAAAGTTTGAATCATTTTAAAATTCTAATCACTTGGTATATAAAAGACAAATTATGTATGGTTGTGAAAGCTGGGTATGGCAGCAGAATCACAAAAGTAAAATAAATGCGGTAGAGATGAGTGGGTTAAGAAGAATGAGTGGATTGTAATTGAGTGACAAAGTAAGGAATAGTGCGATAAGAGAACGTGGTATAAAAGAAGATGTAGTGACTAAAATTGAGAAAGGTATGCTTAGATGGTTTGGGCATGTAGAGAGAATGAATGAAAGGAGACTAACAAAAAGGATTTATGAGTCAAGAGAGAATGGGAAAGTTGGAAGGACATTTTAAATAAGGGTCAGGTCAAGTATACTCTAAACTGACGAACTTGAATGAAAGGTTTAATGAGAATGAAATAAGCGAAGGATTTGCAAGGATCGTGGCAAGTGGAAGGACGTGGTATCTGCCTACCCCTAAGGAAATGAGACGTGATGCTATGTATGTATCTTTCATTAATATTGTATATAGTGGTACTATTAGATATTAAATAGATTACAGTAATTACATAATAACAAAATACTATGTATGCCTGAAAGAATACATATTTAACTAGCTTCAACAATAGTAGTAGGTGTAATAAGATAGCAAGGAGATAGAAATGTTTCATCACAATCTTTTTGATATAGCAATACAACAGATGTTAAACTCTGAAAACGATAGAGGCGAGAACGAAACCGGTTAAGTCTGTATAACTTTTTTCATAATAAGAAACAAGCCTTGGCCGAGCCCTTTTGTAAAGCGTATATATTTTTAATTAAAAACCCTGAATGGTGCTATATAGTGGTAATATAGGTAATATGTACTTTAAACATTGCATTTTAATATATTGATATTTATTTTATTATTCTTTTATTTAGATTTATATAATAATAAGGTCCACCCATCTGTCTTATGGCCACCGTGGTTAATCTCAAATACGACGAAAAAAAATAGCACCTCTTATTATAGCCCTTTAGTCACGATGTGTCTTATAACGAGTTAGCTAATCTAGATATAGATATTTTTAACGCTAGAATCTCAGTTTTTTATAATAAACTTTGTAATAAAATAAATATAATTAAGATTAAGATATATGTCAATAAAGTCATAAAAAATAAAATTATTAAGCTAACTCTTGTACACTGATACTTAACTTCTGTTATTGTCAGGTGGAAAAATACTTTGTGGGAGCCCGTCGCCAGACACCGTACAATTGAGGCAGTTCACCCTGTCCTCAAAGTATGGGTGAAAAGATCCCATGGGGTGTTGTCTTTCCATCTTAAACAGATCCTTTCGGGGCACGGTTGCTTCGGGAGGTACCTGTGTCGAGTGGCAAGGACAGAACCGACGGAGGAATGTTACGAGTGTGGCGCGGTGGAGGACACTGCTGAACACACACTCGCTGCGTGTCCGCGCTAGGCTGACCAACGAGCAGCACTCGTGGTAGTAGACGGAAACGACTCTACCCGCTGTGGTTAACACCATGGTAGGTTGGGAAGTCTGTTGGGAGGCGATGGTCTCCTGCTGTGAAAATGTGATCGCAGCGGAACGTCTCAGAGAGGTGGATGGAGACGCTTCGCCATGCGTAGGAGGAGGCCGGGGCGTAGACGGGTGGCCCATGATCAACGTCTGCCTCCTTAGGCTTTCGGGCAACAGGTACGAGACCTGTTGCCCGAAAGCGAGGGAAGACAGGTAACATGTCGAGTGCTCCGGGCACGCCATTCGAGCGGAGGAATTTTATCGGGGGGAGTCTTGTAAGGCCCATCGTAGGCGGGAGCGCGAACGTATTCCGATCCCGTGCTTTCGCCAGTGAACGTAGGGAGGAGCACCGTCAGGTTTTAGCCGGTAAAAGTCCGGCATAACTTGCAACGCCTCCTCGTGATGTTGCAAGTATCCACGAGGATTTCCTGACGTTAAAAAAAGACTATTTGATCGCTTAGTAAGGGGTACCCTGAGACCTTATATGCGACCATATAGGGTATCAATGTCTATACATTTATATATTATTACTTAAGTATATCAAATATTGTGACTTGTTTTGGTCACCTTAAGAAATCTATTAGAAAAATTGAATATTCGATACAATATATTGTATAAAAAACTGTACCTGGTTGACTTCGTGTGTTCTTCTCAGAATAGAGCGCAAAGTAACCTTCGTACTTTAGGTTTAAAGTAGTTCTTTAACATCATCTTCAGATATACTGTACTTGACGATGCGAAAATACTGTACAAGCCTACTTGAATTAGGAATTTTTGATTTGGATTGAAACGATATGACAGTATAGACGTAAGGCACAATAAAATAAATGTAAAAAATAGAAAAAACAGTTAAGGTACAATTTCTTACAGACAAACTTGGATATTTAATAATGCGGGAAAAGAAAACAATAGAAATGGTAATCTCTTCAGGGAACTTTATTGTAAGTAAATGCTTTAATGGAAAGGGTTAATTATTTCATCGTAAGCTAAAGTTTTGAGTCTGAAGATCCCCAACCGGGAAAGTTTAGCCAATTTCACTTTCTAAATTTAATAACGCTATAACTGGTAGGCGACCGCAGTTTGGGATAAGCCTAGTTTACTGATATTTGTAACAAATGTTCCATTGTTTCATTTTGTTATAAACCTTTAATAAGACTTATAAATTTCGACGCTGGAAAGCAATCACGTAGAAAGTGCAAATACGAGATCATCGGAACAAATAACCATTTAAAGAAAAATTAGAACCGTATTTATCGACTAGATACATTTTTAAAGTATTATGATATTATTTTCTTGCTAAGCAGATTAAATATAGCAGCGTTATCCTAAAGATTTGTTAAAACAATATTTTGCGGGTTTCTACGTGTTTGCTTTTTAAAATCGATATATATTTAGAAGGATCAATGTATCATATTATAAAATAAAGTGTAAGGATATTATTAGGAAGGGCCTAGCATAGGAGATTAAAAGACCCCAATAATAAATAAGATAAAAAAATCTTATATTAGTTTCTAATCTAATTTTTCCTTCAATTATAATACCATGAAGAAAAAAAATCGATTTCAGATTTCTGAAGTTATACTTCTTTTGGCGCATTAGGGAAAAATTATGAGAGTAAAATTTTACGATCCGCACGCACACCGTCACCAAAACCCGACACCCTGAAGTTAGCTATAATCAATATTATAGTTTTTTTAATATTTTATAAAAAAAACACCCTTAATTATTTTATTATATTACTTGTTAGATGTATTGTGACTTTGAAACTATCGACGTGGCATTCTTATCAACATTATAACTTTCAGACTCAACTATAGAAAGAGATAATAAACTATTTATATCCAATGAAAGTTACTTTACGTTTATTATTTTCGAATCTTTGGCCTTGCATTGAGTAAACGAATAAGGGATGTATTTGATTTGACAAACAACAAAAACTACGACTTGGATTTATGGTTAAAATTTCGAATATATTAACTATTAACTGTATAAAAATGCAAAAGAATATATAAATATTCTTTTGCATTTTTATATGCATACAAGCGTGTTTTTCAATAAGACATTAAATAATCGCGCTAAAAATGTGCTATCCAATGATAATGACTGATAATATCTAAATTCCGAAACAAAGTTTTTGCATATCATTGTTTAACTAGATAATGCGTTATAATAAAACTTTCAATCAAATCAAAATATCTTTATTCAAGTAGGCATATTACACTTTTGAATCGTCAAAGAATATATTTTTTTATGTTTAAGTTATGAGAGTTCCTTCGCGCCCTGATCTGAGAAGAGCCCACAAGAAATTCAGTCGGGTATTTTGTACTTTTTTTGTCCATACCATCGTCATTACAACGTAGAATAAGGTGAAAGATAAATTTTTTGAAAAGATTTTTATTTTATTACGCCAAAGAAGTATAACTTTTAACTCGTGTACATAAATACACACACACTTTTGTTATTAGTATTAAAAGTTCTTTAAATCCCAAAATTCTGAAAAAAATATTTTCATCATACTTGTATCAAAAGTACCTATACTTTCGGCGTTATTTTGAATGACGAAAGTTGAAAATAAATGCGTAATTTTGTGCGCAAAATACTTGGCTCAAATATTTGACGCATGCGCTCTTGTTTTATATTTGGCTTATTGTTTGGTTGCGTCATCAACACTTGTAATTCACTTAACTTACTTCTTCACTTAATTCTTCTTACGATTGATTAAAAGTTAATTTCTTTAAAATGATAAAAATATTAGGATTCGCAAATTTATTGTGTTTTTGATTTCATATCTAAACTTATTTTTAGCCTATAATATAGTTTGTGTTTGAAAATTGTTAAAAGTAACTAAGCAACATTAGTTACTAGATGAAGTTTTCGAACTATTTATTCAATATCTAACTTTATTTCATATTATGTTACAATTTATGACTTACATTTTTATCGACGACAGTATGTTCACCAGCGTTTTTATCAATTATCACGCGGGCGGCGATGTCATACTTTTGGCCCTAGGTGCATACTATACTATTTGTTTTTAATAGAAACAATCGTTTGCAATTAAAGATACAAAAACGCCCGTTAGAATTGGCACAAGTATCGTCTTTAACATAAATTATGATATCAAGTTAAACTTATTAATTTCTACAATGAAATTGGAGTGTCTATTTGTATATCAAATTAACAAATTTTCACTAAATGAATCTGAAAATATATTCGATACTTGAATAAAAACGAATTGTCTGCATTAATGCTTGTTTCGGCGAATCTCAGAAATGATAGGACCGATGTTGTCGGGACTTTACCTAGCAGATAGTTGTTGTTTTAAGGAGGGATTTAAATAAAGGCATCAGGAATCACGCCTATAACAGCTAGTAAGCTAGTAAACTATATAAAAGTACTTATTACTCCATCTAAACATGGTCGCTGACTGTGGGCCTCATACGAAAGCTCAGAGTCACTTAGCGTGCAATGGAGAGGGCCATGCTCGGAGTTTCTCTGCGCGATCAAATCAGAAATGAGGAGATCCGTAGTAGAACCAAAGTCACCAATATAGCCCTATGAATCGCGAACCTGAAGTGGCAATGGGCGGGGCACGTAGTCCGACGAACCGGTGGACGTTGGAGATTGGACGTGCTGGAATGGCGACCCCGCACCCGACGACGCAGTGTAGGAAGACCCCCACAATGTGGACCGATAATATGAGGAAGGTCACTGGTAGCCGCTGGAGCCAGGCGGCGCAAGATCGGGCCTTGTGGGCATCATTTCGTGAGACCTATGTCCAGTAGTGGACGATCATCGGTTGAAGCGACGACGACGACGGCGACGACTCCATTGAGTGTATCACCTCACTCCAGAGATATCTCTTATTATATAGAATAAGCCTTTCAGAGAATAAGCTGGACGAAAAAAATGTTATAATTGTTTGTTGTGATTTCGGTATATAGTTAACACCCCTGCCAATCCCCCTTGCAGGTGCATTTTCGTAAAACACGTTCTTAGCTGACCTCTACTCGATAAAAGGAATATTCCTACCGAATTTCAAGTCTCTACGCCTTATGGTTCCAGAGATATCGTAATGAGTGAATAGGTAACACCCCTGCAACCCCCCTTGCAGGTGGATTTTCGTAAAACACGTTCTTAGCTGACCTCTATTCGGCAAAAGGAATATTCCTACCAAATTTCAAGTCTACCTCTTATGGTTCCAGAGATATAGTGATAAATCAATAGTTAACACCCCCGCAACCCCCCTTGCGAGTGGATTTTCATAAAATCCGTTCTTAGCTGACCAAATTTCAAGTCTCTACGCCTTATGGTTCCCGAAATATCGTGGTGAGTCAATAGATACTTGGATATCTCTTATATATAGATATAGATTTATGTAAAAGGTAAGTAGTAGAAATTGTGCTTTATAATTTGTTTCAGTCTGAACTGATGGTAGACTTCGGCTGTGGCTAATTACCACCACTAAAGAAATGCCCCAAACAAAAAAAATGCGTTCCTTTATGATGTTGTGTACAAAAGATCACGGTCAAGCGCTAAACTGTCAGCTATAATAGAATGTAATATTTATTTTAAATCGTCTTTGGTGTGTAATAAAGAATTTATCTGTCTATGTTACGTACTAGACATTCTAAGGGAACATGATCGATGTTAGTAAAAAAATAACCTAGTGAAATGTTGTACGCAGAATTATTACGTAAGTCTGCTCGAATAATATGTTGTGGGAGGTAATATTCGCCCAATACAACCTAATAGCGAATGAATACCCTTTGCCAGGCTATAACTCGTAACCTACATTCCAAAAAAGCTTTCAGCAATGCTTTTTCAGACGAATACGTAAAAGGCTTTGCAATATTCGCGCCTATATTGCTCGATTCGTTTTCTTGGTATCGGCTTTAGTGATACGAACGGCGGGGGATCATACTTGCAATTTATTTAAAGGTTTTACGACTTACTAATAAAATTCTATGACTTCATCCGCGTATTAGACTTTTACAACATACTTGTAGCGATAAATTGTATATGTAAAGGTGAAAGACCAATAGGTACGGGGTGAATTTCTGTTTCATTTAGTACTAATTAATCTCATAAAAAAAATCGGGATAAATTATCTATTACTAACTCCTACCAAGTTGCTCTTGAAATCCATTCCATAAAATGAGCGATCCCATTTTCACGTTTCGTATTCTCGAAAACAATCAACACGAAATAGTTTCAATGTAACGCGGTTGATACGTGAACTAAAGATTGCAATTTTAATAATTTGATAGAAATGATTGTAAATCATCATTATCTTGCCCTTGTCCCATTAGGTGGGGTCGGCACAGTATGTGTCCTTTCGCCACTTCACTCTATCCGCTGTCATTTCTTCATTCACACCCCTTACACACATATCCTCTTTCCCACAGTTCATCCACACTTTTTTTGATCGTCCTCTCCCGGCCCTGCCGCTTACCATCATATTTATGGCCCTCTTGCATACATGGCTATCCTCCTTTCTTAAGACATGTCCATACTAAGATGTCCATACTAAGATAGTCACTGGTGCTACTTCACACTTCCTCTAATATAGTTATTCCTAATCTTATCTAATTTTGTCACTCCACACATCCATCTCAACATTCGCATCTCCGCTGCATGCAATTTCCTTTCATTCTCCCCTTTGGTGGCCCAGTACTCTGATCCATACAGGCTGACAGGTCTTACGATCGTCTTATAAATATTCCCCTTTAGTTTGAGGGGCATTCTGGCATCGCATATTGTTCCCGAGACCTGCTTCCACTTCATCCAACCTACATTGTTTGTAAATGGTGCCTTGTAATTAATGACATCTTCAAATCCTTCTCATTTCGATGAAATGATCTTCAAGGGTGTCGTTTTGTCGCCTGAATTAAATCAAATTTGAACGGGATTGGGGTTAAAATGGATTTCAAGAGTAAGTTATCGTTGTTAGAATGCATTAATACTTGGCACGAAATGGGATCGTAATTAAGGCTTAATATTAACAGCAATCGCCAGAAAATAGCGTCTCCTTAACGTCAAATGAACCAATCTTGTAATCAGTTATGTATCTGTCATAATTATAATGTGTCTATGAGTAGTCTGTGACATACATATTTCCTGTCAGCATTCGTCGCTCGGGGATTAGCGTGTATGACGAAATCAACTACGTAGCTTTATATTGAGCGCCAAATTAAACAAATTTGCCAATTTAATAAAAAAATGGCTTTATAATAAATAATTCTCTAAAAGCTAATAGTTCCTAAACAAATTTTCGTATAAATATTATTCCATTTTAGTTATACTTTTGATTAAGTATTGCATAATTGTTGACCTATTTTTACACACATTAATAGAGTTTTAACGCGGCCACAGTGCAGAGACTCCAAAAGGAGTCGTAGTCACCCTATCACTCACGTCCACGACGAAAAGAGTGTTGCGTCTACGTAGCCCCTTAAATAGTTGATTTCCGATGGACTTGTGAACAAGGATTAAAATGTTAGCGTGTACTTGTGGATAAGGAACTGCTTTATTCATATGCCAAAAAACTTACGGCACATTTTTATGTTCTTGTAAATATGGCCTAGTTCAACATTTTCGAAAAATATTTATATTTTTAGTTGAAGAGAGCAATAATTATATAACTAATTGAATAAAGTTAACATGAACACTCCATTATACTCGTACATGTTATAACACAGCAATCAGTAAACATTGTTAATTTGGAAGCAGAACTGGATGCCACTTTTGAAGTTTTACCCTGTGAAATAAAGTTATGGTAACCAACTGTAACGATTAAACGAATGTTTTGTGGGTAGTTAAATAATTTAATTTACACTTTCAAATTTAAAAATCCACTCCAGTTAGAGTCGTTACAACCTTTTCAGTTTTCCAAAGGAAAATTGATAATTTTCCCTTAACAACAGCATTTTTTTTAGGTTTAAATCTTATCAAACATTAATATTACAAACGTTATTCTCGTTCATATATTTCATACACTTATTTCTTAGATATTCCGTTCCTAATGACAATTAAAAAAAAAAGAGAAATTGCTTTGTAGGTATGAACATTGCCGCCGCCGAAGCGTCGAGATGCGCGTGGCTACTGAAAATCGGCATTGGGATTATTATAAATCAAATCAAATCAAAATATCTTTATTCAAGTAGGCATATTACAGCACTTTTGAATCGTCAAAATTTTTTTTTTTTCTTTTCCACACTCTAATTCTAATGTACGTCTGATGATGATACTCCAGAACGACTTAAAATCTAAAGTTACGAGGGTTCCTTCGCGCCCTGACCCGAGAAGAGCCCACAACAAACTCAGTCGGGTGTTTTGTTTTTTTTTGTTATCATCATCATTACAATATCATATTAGTTTAACATATTTCAATTCAAATTAGAGCAGTTCGTTCACTCCCACGCGTTTCTATCGTCTAAGTATTCTTGCAACTTATAATACGATTTTTCTATCAACTTTCTTTTAACAAAGACTGAATTTATTAATTGACATTTCTAAAACGTCTTGTGGGAGTTATTTAGTCTGAGTGGTCACCTTTTCTGAAACACAAAGCTACATAAATTTATATACTTTATAGCTACATAACCAAAAATTTTACATTATTCACGGTGTGTTTTTTCTTTCTTAAAAACAAAATTGGTTTTATGTGATTGGATTGTTATATATGGGGACTGTGAACGTGTTAAGTTATATTTAATTCCCTTTATTCGATAATATCTTTATATGTATCAGCAAAACATCAATCGTGAAGTAAAGCCAATTAAATATAATCTGTTGCAACCAAAGACTTCCTACTACTAGTATTATATGATCTGTAACGGTTTATAGATGATTTTCGTTGCAAGGTCACCATGCCAATAAGGTTGGATCCCAGCATCCTAAACATGCTTGCACCATCAAAGATCGCTTTAATATCATTGGAAGTCTATATCAATGTCTCTCAATTAACTATTTGCATATTAAATTCGGGTTACATTATAGACATACATTCTGAATATCATTAATTTAAGATTGGCTCTCCACATTACCGCGAATTTCAGTTCTCTTATGATATTTCGTATGGTTGAACACATTCGTTTATATTTCACTAACAATGTCACATGGTTTCACCCGTGCAGATAGCGATGTCGTGGCATTGGAAACTCCGTATATATTTCGCTACTATATTTCGTCTACTGTCGCCGTATATATTTATTTTCGTTAACATGAAAGTTTTATTTCACTTAGTATTTAATTACTTCTTTTCGGATTATTTAATAGCATCAATGAATAATATGGTTTGATTACTATCGGCAATTTTATTAACTTTTAAAATGTAAAAAAGTAGTTATAGTGGCGTAACTACAGTAGTTGGGCATATTGTATCGTAGACTTTTTTGTAGATATTAATACGTACTGTAGATTTTTTTTTGTTCTGTCATCAATAGTTTCCGCAGCGCACGCGATGACAGACCGATTATTGTGACCAATAGTTCACATCTCTATTTTTTTTGAGAAAGTAATATACCCTATGTCAATCACTTAAAATGCAGCTTTTTAATGATAAAACAAATTTTGAAATCGGTCCAGTAGTTTTTGTGTCGAAACGTTACAAACATACATATAAAACACAAATGTTTCCTCTTTGTAATATTAGTTAAGCTTTACAATTAGTTGTTCCTAGCGGTGTGACTCGTATACCTTCCGATACCGTGGGAATATCGAGGAATCCGTACTAACCGACTAATGTTTAGAAAAGTATGAGTGAGTATCGTTGTCTAAAACCATCTTAGCATTATTGACTTTCTAATGGAAATTTCCACCACCACTAAAAATTTTTAAAAAATAAGGGATAGGAACAACATAAGAAGAACACTTCTTACAAAACATTTGTAACTTAATTTTATTTCATTCAATAAATTTACAAAGATATTTACAATAGGGACTATATACAAGGGTTAACAAATACTCAACATTTTTGAGAGACTCTTGAGATAGTTGATGATACTGATCGATTTGCATATCTATGAAGAAAAATCTGGGTCGCCTTGGGATATTTGGCTCAATGGAGGCATAATATTTTCTTTTAACCAATTTTGATGAAATCCACATAACTTCCAAGAATTTTTCATACAAGTCTTGGAAAGCGAGCTTAAATCGTGTGAGAAGTTTTGAAAATGGTCGAGCGTTCCATCCTGGACTGCACCTTTAGAGCCAGAGTCAGCTGTCTCATTTACAGGGATACCAGAATAGCTGGGAACCCAAACAAGTAAAACTCTCTGATTCTGAAAATAATGGGAAAGTTTTAAAGTCCATAAGGAACATAGGTAAAAATAATGTTTGTATATGGATAAATATTATTTCGGATGCAGTAAGCACTCACTGATTATACGTTTTCATTCAGATGCTGTAATCATAAATAGTAATTAGTTTTCAGTTAATTCAGTATCAAGACATTAATCGGAATATATTAGAACGGATTATTAACACAACTCGAGGCATCCCCAGGGCGTATATAGCAATTAGCTATTGGTACAAAGTTTATAAACGTAATTTAAATTTACATACTTTAGTCATGTGTAATAATTGACTTTGTAATAAATTTGAATTGCTGATTTATATTTCTCCAGAAAACCCTAAAATTACTACGTTCATAATAACATATATCCCGAGATTAATTTATTTTAATTAGTTGTTTTGGGAACTTTTTTCGAAAACGTTTGTAAAGACGGTATTTCCTCAAAACATGATGCTTTCAATAACTAAAGATAGAATTTACTTACTCAAATTTGGTTGAACCAAAACTTTGGTTGATTTGATTTTGAAATAATTTTTTTCTTGAACTCCTTTTGTATGCAATTTATCATAAATTTGAAACTTGGTAGTTTATGATAGTTAAATTTGCATTTAAATATAAGTTAAACTCTTAACCAATTGGTTTCGTTTTTTGCGCTAGGCGTAGTTAAACATTTCAGACACTTCACGTAAAATGTTTCAGCTCGTAATCGAGTTCGCTTTACTTAACTAAGGCACTTAACATGTATTGCGTTTAACAATTTTTATATTGCAATAATGGTTATTCACTAATTGATTATAAACTTTCGTGAATTAATTTAATATTAATATTAGGGTGCAATACCCCCATAGCAAAATATTGCATCCAAACATTTTTTTTGGAGACCTGGAATGATATTTGTATATGTTGTTTTAGTAGTTGGTTATTGTAATAAAACAAAGTCAATTTTGGCTATACCAAATGGCTATATTTATTTGATGACTGTTTAAATAATCAAACGTACAAACAATGTATATTGATCAACAACCGTTATTAATATTATTTTATATGTTACTGTGTAATTTATTAGCATATTAAATGTAATTATTTAGTCTACAGGACCTTGGTTGAGATCGAACAGTGGTTTTGTATTTAATATTTAGTTAACCATACGTATTTCCGCAGCTTATTACGTAGCAAATTAAGAGGCTTCATTTCATATCTTGTAATGATAATGCAAAACACATTTATGCCACAAAATCGACTTTAACTAAATCGTGTTATCACGTAGAATTAATGAAACCATTTATATATAGCTAATATAGACACAAAAAGTGGAACGACAAAGTAACATCGATTATAAATTACCAACATTACACGATCAGACTTATTTAGATTGAAAAATTTGATTACCAGTGTAACAGAATTTTCGAGATGACTCGCTTAAATGTGTTTTTCTACGGTCTGTATTTCTTCTTTCTTGTGATTTGTATATTTATTAAATTGGTAGAGTATTTTGCTTATTCACCCGAGACGTGATGTTTAGAGAACGTCCAAGATTCTAAGGGTCACACGGGTTCAATCATGTATAAGAGCACATAAAACCTTCAGACTTCAGGGAACAATTTCGGGAGTTACGTATAGTAAAGTGAATGTATACGAGCCTTTGTGTTCTATGTCCTTAATTTTATATAAGTCTTTTTAATGATTGTAGCAAGACCTCTTGCTCAGATCAAAAAAGTTGTATTGTGTTTAAAATGGTATCCTTTTATATTGATTATGTTCATTATCAAGCCTACGCATACTTAAATGTGGGATTAATGTACGGCGGCGCTACCTATTAGATGCTTTGAAAAAATTTGCAGTAACTCATAAAAAATAAAACCTTACCTTATCCTAAATTGAAATCTATTATTTAGAGTTATTCGCTGTCAAACACTAACAGGCATTCAAATCAAATCAAATCAAATCAAAAGTTTTTTTTTTAGTAGCATTTTCATTAATTTAGGCAAATTGTTTAACAAATAAGAAACATACCCGCACAGCCCTTTGAGGTTGGAATTTCCTAAAATTTACTTTTGATAGTTTCCATTATGTCAAAAAGAAATTCTAACCTAATTTTACATATCATAAAAGATATAGTTTCTAAATGTGAAGTTTGAATTTTTATTAAATGAGAAAATGTGAATTCTTTATATTAAAACATCCCCGCAACCCCCCTTTCGGGGGAATTCTTAGCTGACCTCTACTCGGCAAAAGGAATATTCCTACCAAATTTCAAGTCTCCACGCCTTATGGTTGCAGAGATATCGGGATGAGTCAATAGATACCTGAATATCTCTTAAATATATATATATAAGAGATATCCATCAACTTAATAATTTTTAATATTTGTAAGTGACAATCCTAAATCTCGAAATAATTATCAACAACAAATGTTAATGCTATCTTGTGGACATGGTTAAATAAATATTAAACAACCCAGAAAAATCACGAACAACTGCTAATTGGATGGCTAAAGTTATTGTTTGTAAATGAAAATCGACAGTTCGTAGCAACTTAGCTGAAGAGAGCAAACCTGACGCCCAATTAACGGGAATAAAAGCGTAGTGATTAAACTACATAAAGACTTGATGAATAACGAATTGATTTCAATTACTTCAAATTGTTGACGAAAATGCTAGTGAAAACATTTTAATTGATATACACGTGCCATCAGAAAACGTTTTTACGAATGTTAAAGCTAATTCGTTTTCATTTACGTCTCTTTCACATGATGTTATTAAAACAAAAAGTATAGTAAATTTGAAGCTTAGTGTATGCTTAAGACTACACGAAAGAAATAAAATTAAAAGTGCGTCCTTACAAAGTACACACATTAGAAGCGAAACTTCTCGGGCAAACTAATTTTTAAGTCTGTTTAAATATAATTAAAATAAATTTAAAACTTTAGATTTCCGAGATATTTTAGGAATTTAATTGTCATTAAAATATTAAAAGTGTCGAAAATTTATACAAATAATTTATTGAAATCTCCAATGACGAATTGTGAATGAAAATTCCACGTGTTTCATTGTCAATATTACAAAATATTAATAAAATTTTGTTTTTAAATTTGAAATTTAGAAAAGATAATTTATGAAATATTTTTATTGTATATTTTATGAGAAATAGTATATTTAATTATTAAATGCCGAGTGGCAAATTAAAATGCCACATGCTAGTAGGAAATATTAAAACTATCTAACTTTCAAACGAATTAGCATATAAATGTTGCACATCCTCGTGGCACTTATCACGCGTTTCATCCGTAGAAAAATTACCTTTATGCGCCAATGAAGTTTCACTTCAAAAAAAAAACGACAGTGCTAGAAACCACACAACTGGAGTAATATATATATATATATATATATATATATATACCATTTCCCCCAATCACTCTTTTTGTAACACTTACGTTCACCAGCTAACTCCCCAAGTCAAGCGTGCTTAAAGAAGGTGTACTTCTAAAATATTACGTTGTACATTTATTGGGTGTTGGATGAGACTGGGATGTATTAAGAACAGTTAGATGGGCTGTCGAAAACTAAAAGAGCGAGATAGTTTTAGTCAACGCATCACTGCTACTTTATTTTGTTTTATTAGAGAAACACGCGGTATAATGGTAGTTTTAATATTTACAAATAACATGTGGCATTTTAATTTGCCTCTCGTTATTTAATCATTTAATATATTATTTTTCATAAAATATAAATTAAATATATGTCATAGCTTCTCTTTTGGAAAGTTTAAATTCATAAACAGAATTGACAAAAAACACGTTGCATTTTTATTTACAATTCATTATTTGAGATTTCAATAAATTATTTATTTGTATTTACTTCCGACACTTTCACTAATTTAATGACAATTAAATTCATTAAACTCCTTACATTTCTTCCTTTTTCCTTCCCTCTAAGTCTCGGAAATCTAAAGTTTTAGATTTGTATAAATGTAAACAAGACTTCAAAATTACTTTACCAAAGAAGTTTCACTTCTGACCTGTGTACTTTATACACACGTAGTTTTAAATTTCTGAGATAAAGAAGCTTCTTTGATCAATATGCGATTTATCAGACGAAAACGTGGATGTTAACGACGGAGCTCAATATATGTACATATAGATATATATCGTAGCGTGTCAGGAAGCCGAGCGTACTTGATATCGTGTGGCACCAAATAAATTCGTTACAAGTTAAAAACAATAATTTGTTACAAATAATTGTGAATAAAAGCAAACCTTGTTTAGTTCTATTTAAATACGTATTAAAATAACAAGATTCCGAAAATAACAATAACAGCCTTATTCAAATGTATTCCAAATCGATGATATTGAGGTTTGAATTTATATAAAATTATTTGTAATAGAAACCAGATACCCCATTTTTTTTAACACACTAATTCTTATTCTTACACAACTAAAATTCATCAACAAATACAAACTCACAAATACACTCACTCATTCCCACATATACATATCACCCACTAACTCTTCGTAAGTATAACGAATACACTTGTTATGGCTTTTTATTGTTTCTATATTTCGACTTCTTAATCTCTGCACTGTCATTTCAAATACTATTTAGCAATTTGTGTGAGCCGTATTTGGCCTTATTTTAAGTATTTTTATAAATTAAGAACACCAAGTACTTCTTCTTCTTCTTTGTTGAATGGCTTTCAGACACTAAGTACTTAATACGTGTATTTATCCATAGCCAAATAGTCATTGGCATTTGACAATGACGGATGAAATGTCAAAGAGAACTGAAGCGCAGGCGGCGGCTCCGCAACTACCCTAGTGTGGCCAGCTAGCAACCAGTGTGGTCAGCTACAAAGTGGTGTGGGCATCTACAAATTAGTGTGGTCGTTATATTAATATGTAATTTTTTGTTAAAACGCTGTTGGATTATCAATAAATAAATAGAGTCTGAATCTTGACATGTCCATTTCAGAGACAACGACACAAGTGAGACAGTTTCGTTGACTTTTTAGAAAGTACACAAAACTTGTCTGAAGATGTTTTCATCTCAAAATATTGTACAGTTTCTATATGTATTTTAAGCGCCCTAAGACTTTATGCTTATGTATCATCAGTATATTTTATATTAATGTTGTATATGAATTCCGACATATTCTAAATAAGCATAGACCACATTAGGATATATCATCATTATGTAATAGCTGCAACTGCCCTAGTCTCTGAAATATGTAGAAACAAGGAAAACTCTAAATTGCCATGACGTTGTAAGATTGTAAATGTTGAACCCTTCGAGACATATCCAACATTTGCCATATATTCTCATAGCTCTTTGAAGTATAATCATGTAGTTTTTCCTCATATTTATTTATGGTATTTCAGCTTTCACCGAAGTGTCTCCCTCGTGTCATCTCTATTCTACGTGACATTGGCGTAATCTGTGCTCATATGCCACGTTTGAAAATAAACCGAACAGAAAATATATTATATATCACATTTTTACTTAAATAACGTGCTTAATCTAAAAAATCTCATTTTATAACTTTATAATTAAAACCTTCGTGTACGATTTTATTTTACTGAATTACCGTACTTGTAGACGTTTTAAAAAGTAATAAATGGTAAATTGACAATAAAAAAACATCCGTTTTTACAAAATCTCTAAACTGTTTCTATTCTTTATAATAGGTATACTATCTGGGTATGTGACCAATGTGTTGTGTACACGAATTTTGGGTTTTTTGGCACAAGATAGTTTTGAGTTACAGGCCTGATTTAAAAAATTGTTACAGCTATAATTTTGCCCAAACCTACAGTCAGTCGACCGTATAAGAGGTTTCAACCGAAAAAAACTATAACTTTTTACTTTATTCCTATGGAATAATTTGATCCTCAGTGTAAGTTGTCATTTCCTTTAGAACTTTATTAAATTTGATTTGAAATAGGTTGCAGAAACCCGCAGCCTCCGTAGAAGTGGGTCAATGACAGATTCGCTGAGAATAGAACTAGCGCCTGAGGGGTGGTCTATTGTTGACTATGCATCGGCGAGAAATTGAGGGACATTATTATCGATATGCTTACAATGTGATAATAATCTACTATAAATTTCAACAGCGTTATTTATTTGGATATGTAGATAAAACTCTTTGTTATTTCTCCATGAGATAGAGTACAATAAAACTTAGAAATGAACTAAATGTAACATAGAATCAGGCGGCTTTATCACTAACTAATAATCTCTGGCAACTTTACGGAAGGAAGAAAGCCATAAAAAAGAGTGTGAAATAAACAAAAGCACATATACACGTTGCAGTAAATACATAAGTAATGGACATACTTACTCTACCTACATGTTAACTCAATATTTTAGATATCTAAGGGGAAATTTAAATGAAAAAAGTTGCGTGTCACGCTCATAATTCAGACAAAAAGTACTACTAAAATTAAAAAATACTGTATGTAATGTCTTTGTATTCTATCTTATTCGCTCGCAGACAATCATATTTTTTATATTTGTGTCAAAATATAACTATACTAAAGAAGTTTTAAATTAAGAATGTTGTTAAACCGAGACAGAATCCAATCCAATCGGACTGGACTCCCGCTAAAATATTTAGCATCTGCAAATAACTCTGTAACCATAACATAACCATAAGAGGAAGAAGTCTAGGACTTCTTCTTATGGTGCTATCTTCTTCCAAACGTAGTAAAAGGATTTAGGATCTGCTGCTGTGTCTGAACCACATTCGGAGTTTTTTGAGCCAAAAGGTGCACCTTTTCCCAAGTGGTTTTCGTTCTTATTTCTATGCTTTGTATTAATATCTGAACCTGAGTTCAGATATTAATTCGTAAACCCCTAGATATTTTCGATTTGTTATATTGTTAAACGTCAAGTACAACTCTGTTATAAAAATTGTATAGGTCCAAAATTATAATTTGAATAAGCGGTACATCGGATTAAGTGTCCCTAACAAATGTACCAACGAAATTGGCGTAATAAAGGCGCCTAACGACATACAACAGTAGACATTCCACTGGGAAATGAGACCAATTCACGTTTATTATTTTAAGACGATAATTTTATTTGTAAAACGGGCTTAGGTTACATCAGTGATGCCACTTCAGTAATTAAATTAGCAGATCTTAAAATGTTTCTGACAGATTAGCGCGTGACTACAATATTACCTAATATTAATTAATTATGTTGTAGTTTCTATACATCATTATGCCGGAACGCCTTTGCTGGTAATATGGTAACTGGCCACGGCTAAAACCTCCAACCTCGATCCCAGGAACTCTGCTAGTAAAGCTAGTATTCATACCACTGCGCCAACGAGCCATTAAGTGTTTTTGACCTGATTGACATAATAATCCATCTGCTCGTTTCGTTAGCAAAAATTCTGGGTTCAATTTCTAGCAAGGTGTTTTTATTCTAATTTGTCTAGGTCTAGTGAGGTAGAAAGCTTCGATCATGGCTAATTACCGTCTTACTAGCGAAGACGTGCGCTAAGAAACTAAAAGATGTAGTCCAACTTCAAACTGATAATCTACTGTTAACAGCGTTTGCTGATTCTAATACAACAAAAATTGTCTAACTCTAATCACTTACCATCAGTAAACTGTTGTTATTTTCAGTGAAGAATAATATCGTACTGGAACCTGTACGGTTTGACTATCTAGCTATTCTAGGACATGTCTAACCGCAAATAGTGCATCGTAGGGGAGTAACCGAGGGAGCCTGTTACCAGTTAATGTGAAGTTAACATAAGTTTTATTGGTTAAATAAGAGTTAATTGTCAATGTTTGATTGATATTTAAATACCTAATAATTAATATTAATTCATCACCTCACAAAAGTATGAACAAAGTAAATAAACATCATATATCAATTAAAGTCTTTAAGATAAATAACTTTTATAAATGTGCCTTAAGATTATTATTTGACGGGTTTTTAAGTTTATGTGTGTGTGCTCATCCTGAGTGGTTTTGTGAGATATAACGGCTCTTGATTTATTTTATTATGTACAAATAACGTTTTGATTACAATTTATTGTTACTTGTGATTTATTTATTTATACACCATAAAAGAAGTCACAATAATAAGGAATTAAAGTTAGTATACACAGGATACCTTATCCCTTGGGGAGATCTCTTCCAGGAACCCGAGAATATACATAAATACTAAATATATAATAAGGAACTGGATAGAAAATGATTTAGTCTAGGGAAGTGCATATTTTTATTAATCGGTGTATAAAAGTCTCTCTAAAAATTCTCAAGTACAATCAGTAATTGGAATTTACCTTGCTGCCCTTTTGTATTCTATAACTATATATATATAAGTAACTTTTTTTTCTTTGTTATCGATAAACTTGAAAACTACTGGACCGATCGGCATGAGACCATCACCATTCAACGCGGAATGAATTGTAGACCACCAAATTTTTAAGCTTTGTTCGGGCTACTTAGTAGATGGTTTATGTAAAGTTTGCCCAAAATCGATTGAGCGTTTTTTCATTTATCACATTTTTGTAACAAATGAATTCAATAAATAGCGGATCATTTTGTTAATGGGGTTTATGCTGTCAAATTGAAACTTTTTTCATACTTACGAACCTTTTTGAACTTTATACGTAGCGAAGCACGTACTGGGCCACTAGTATTATATATACATGACACAAGTTGTCTCCACTTTTCGTTTGAACTTATCTATCTAATTTACCCCAATCTGGGTTTATTACAAGAGCAATGATAAACTAGTCTTAGATCTGTAAATTCACTCATTCTTCACCACATTTTCAATATTACCAACAATCATGATTGGCTTAATATTTTATAAAATGACTACTTTGCGATGTAGACAGTGACTCTATACGCATTTCCGAATATTCCGCAAATTTATTATACCCGGGGCAATAGCTAGGAAACTCTATTTAAAATCAATCGTATCTCTGCACCGTTTGTTTATGAAAGTGCTCCTAATTTACTTTGCATGTAAATTGAATAACCTTAATTCTAATTAAGGTTAATACACGCTCCATGTTTACAAGCAGTTTTAGACATCGGTATCATTAACAACTTTTAATCGGTCCTCTGTACGCCCTTAATTATTGTTTCGTATATAATTATATTACTTTGTTTCATATTTGTTAATCTTAATCTGTGGAGGTAGAAGAGGTTATTTAATGTTAGTTGTAAAAGTAGCATAAATTTATCACAGAGTAACTATAATTCGTGTTTGTTCATTTAATTTTCTTCTTAGTGCTTTATTACGTTATAAAAGAATCTCACAGCAAAGCCTTTATACACTATCTTCATCTAGACTTAAGCTGTGCGTTATATTTTAAGCAATGATAGTTCAATAACAAATAATATAGACAAAGAGTGTTATTTTTTCAATTGTTTCTGACATTATTTTGAAATTTGTTTTAAGAGAAAAGAAAGTAAATTTTGGACTCGTCGTTCTCACATTTATAACAAGCAAAGAACAATCATAGTCTATATATATAAAAGAGATATCCAGGTATCTATAGAGTCTTCACGATATCTGTGGAACCATAAGGCGTAGAGACTTGAAATTTGGTAGGAATATTCCTTTTGCCGAGTATAGGTCACGAAATTCCACCTACAAACCGGGATGCGGGGGTGTTAATCTAGAGCTTGAAAAAGGACTATAAGCTCTTTGCAGTAATACACAGCAAATAGTTCATTGAAGTATTTATACGTATGTTTCTTATTTGGAAAACAATTTGCCTATTAATGAAAATGCTACCCATGAAACAGTCCACGCAGATGAAGTCGCGGGTTCAGTTAGTATAACATATTATCTAAATTTTAAAATGGCTTAAAACTAAAGACAACAGAAAAAATATTTAAAAAAATTTAATGATGAAAAAGCATGAAGATAACTGAATTGTTTTAACTAGAGTAAAATAATTAAAATTATATTTTAATAATGAACATGGAAAAAACTGAGTTTGTTGTTGAATATTCTCAGAAGAGCAAAGATATTGTCATAGCATTACATTTCAAGTCGTTGTTTAATAATCATAATAAGTCGTACATTGGAAATAATAAGATGAGGAAATAATTATATTTGAGGGTTCCAAAGTGCTGTCAACACGTTTACATCAAATTTACGTCAAAATGACATTGTGCCAACTCAGAATTTACGTAAGATATCAATCACGTATGTATTAAATACAAACTAAACATATATATGGTCACCATTACGTAAAATTTAGTGATCCTTTTATAACCTGAGTAGAACACTGTTTAAAGCCTGCTTCTTAAAAAAAATAATTTAAACTGAAATTTTAAAAATAAATTTATACATGAATACTTGGTAGTGCAATTACCTAGATGATAAAAAAGCGTGAAGGTAACCGAATTGTTTTAACTTGAGGAAAATGAATCACAGTAATTGTGTAATAATGAACATGGAAAAATAATCGACTAAGTTTGTTGTTAGATATTCTCAAAACAGAGCGCAAAGGTTCTGTCGTAACATTACATTTCAAGTCGCTGTTTAATATCATCATCAGTCATACATTAGAAATATTAATATGAGAAAATGATTATATTTGACTGTTACAAAGTGCTGTGTACCCAGTAAACATGTTTACGTCAAATTGACGTCAGAATGACATTGTGCTTACTCAGAATTTACGTAAGATATCAGTCACGTATGAATTATATTTCAAACATAGTAATATTACCCATACATATGGTCACCATTACGTAATGTCTACGTAAAATTTGATGATCCTTTATTTACCTGAATATAACATTATTTTAACGCCATATGCTAGCTGTGTAAGCAGGCTTAAAATTTCAGTTCAATTTTTTTATGAAGCAGGCTTCATAAAAAAATTGAACTGAAATTTTAAACAACTACAGAATACATTAAAAATAAATTTATACATGAATACTTGGCAGTGCAATACACTATTGCACAGTGCTCGGTTCTTTGTAGACATGCTCGCAGTGAAATGAACAAGCCACGTCTAATTAAAACGAGGAAACTATCCCCCGACAGAGTTAATATAGAGTAACTTATTATATGTTTCAGCGCAACTGATATCTTATTCACAAAGCTTGTGCGAGGTAACTCATAAAACTTTATTAAATATCACTATGCAACCCAGGTGCGGTATGGAGGATTTACTTCGTTTGAATAAAGTATCGCAATAATATTTTTTCTCTTGTAATATATTTTGGGAGTCTTGCATTATTCACTTAGCTGATAATGGAAAGAGGTTTGCTATCCCCTTCGGTACGGTTCAATTCAATGTAATATTAACAATATGTTTCAATGTAATTTCCTACTTCATCTACCACGATTTTTTAAGCGTTTTCAGCACTGAGCCTCATAATGATTTTCGCAATATATTAATCAATGAATTAATTTATTATTTGATAAAACAGTAATATCAAATTTTATCAGCGGGAAGATTAAACAAATAAAAAGTATTTTACTAACGCTTGAAATTTTAGCAAGATATTTGTATAAAGGAATTGGAAGACAACGTTAGTTATCCTTATTTTATATTTCATTTCAGGTAATTGCTTCATTTTGATGTCACCTGGTGGCAAATGACGATACAGTTCGACACGGTACCCTGGTAAGAAGTAATTAATTTCTACATGGCTTATTATTATATTTTTTGATGGGCGACACTTTTTTCCTTTTAAAATTAGAGTGATAAAAACCTTGGCCTCTCCCATCAGCTGGCAGACTCTTGAAATCAATTCCGCGAAGTCAGCAATCCCATTTTAAACCTTTTGAAAAATAAAGCCACCGATTAAAAATTTGATAGAAATTTTTATATATTAAAAACGATTTGTCGCCTGAATGATGTAAAATCGCGATAACATGGGCATTTCAATGGTAAGCCAGCAGTTTAGACTCAGACAGATTGAAAATACATATTTCACAATTTGCCTCGAAAGGAATTGAGACGGAAACTTTTTACTAACGAAGCTAGAATTTTTTCGTTAGGTAGGCTGTAAAAATATAATCAGAAAAATATTATATATATACCTACATAATGAGCTTTTTCATTTTTTGTCCTATAAATGAGAGACATACAATTTGCTTATGAATGACGTCTGCGACAATCACGGTGTGAATTACATATTCAACATTGAATTAGGAGGGCGTGGCCTAACAAGCACCCAGCCGAGCCCAAAAATATCGTAGCGAAAGGTTTTTAATTTACCATTTTTTTTATTCTGAAGCTTTAGAGACAATCAATAGCTCGTTTTAGATAAAATCTTAATCCATGTAAACATGAAATACAGGATTTATTATGTAATAGCTAAGAAAAAACATTGCGAGGACGGTCTTGTTGCAAAAGCAACCCATACTCATATAAAGCTTAAATTTAACTATTCTGTGTAATTAATGTTAATTATCATTATTGCTATAGAAAAGCAAAAAGAAAATTTGATTTTATTTTATTATATTAAAATTTTTATAACAATTCTAGAGTATATTTTATTGGATGCCATGAATAGATTAGAAATTGACTTCATTTAAGAAATTCAACATATCTTGTCTGTGTTACATATCTAATGTAAGTAGAGGTATAAAACAGATAAAAATTAACACAACATACATTTGAATAAATAATAAATTAAAAGTGCGTGCGTATAAAGTACACAATATGTCACTTCTTTGGCAATGTAATTTTTAAGTCTTGTTTATATTTATACAAATCTTAAACTTTAGATTTCCGAGACTTACAGGGAGAGAAAAAAGACATGTAAGGAATTTAAATGAATTTAAATGTAAATGAATAGTCATTCAAATATTAAAGTGTCGAAAATGAATACAAATAATTTGTTGAAATCTCAAATGACAATGAATATTTTGTCAATATTAGAAATTATTTATTATATTGAAAATTAAGAAAAGAGAATTGATAAAATATTTTTATTTTCATTTAATAATTTAACATACTATGTTTCATAAAATATTTATATGAAAAATTGTATATTAAATTATGAAATGACGAGTGGCAAATTGAAATGCCACATGTTATTTGTAAATATAAAAACTACCTAACCTTCAAACGAATTAGCATAAATAACGCTCCACATCTTCGTGACGCTAATCACGCATTTTATATCCGTAATAATATTATCATCATGCGCCTAAAGAAGTTTCTCTTCAATAAAACTTTACACTTCGATATCCAAAAACACGTAGTCTTAAAATGGCATTCTTTATAAATAAATAAATCTTTATTCAGCCAAAAATCACATAGACATACTTAATTGACTAGAATAAAGTTAGAGCAAGATAAAGATTAAATAAAAAATAGACTAAATTATTCTATGCGTTCCCTAAATAATTTTTACTTTATAGACTTAAAAATACAATTTAAGGTCTCGGGAATCCATATATTTTAACAAATCACATAGAAACAAAATTTTAGATACTAAGATCTACATTGGCTGAACGGGGTGTTGCCTCAAAGTAAATGCAGACACAGGACTGAAGCGCTGATTTTCAGGCATAACCCATGGTGATTACGTAGACTAATTGTTAATTTAATTTAATTTATTTGGATATGTATAACATGTTTTTTTACGGCCTAGCTAGCGCAGTGATGTGAATGCCTTGCTAACAGAGGTCCTGGGTTCGATCCCCGGTAGGCCGAATTCAGGAAATTGTAGTTTTTTAATTTGTTTGGTGGGTGGCTTCGGCCGTGGCTAGTTACCACCCTACCAGCAAAGACATACCGCCAAAACAATGAGATTTGTGTTCCGATACGATGCTGTGTAAAAACCGTAAGGGGTATGTCGCCTCTTACCAGATTATCGCCCTTCCATCTAAGACTATCATCACTTACCATCAGGTGAGAGCACAGTCAAGCGCTAAACTGTCAGCCATAAAAAAAACATGTATATTGCAATTATTTTAAAATAATTTCTTTTGTTCTAAAAAACATGTTTTGTAATCAATATTTTAAAACTATACAGATTTTAAATTACGAGCTAGTGGAGGAAGATCATTCCAAATTTTTGCGGCGGTATATTTAAAACTTCCTTTGAAGGCTGTAGATCTGTGAAACGCCATTTGAGCTTACGCTATATTTGTTGCATGAGGCCACTGCAATTTTATGTATAAATAATAATGTATTATACATCCAAAATGATGCTGAAATGACGTAATTGTGACTTTATTTACGCTATAGCTTAATTTATGACATAATACATTCATCATAGGTACGTATAGCAGTAAAATGTAAGCCTTCTGTCAAAGGGTGTGTAATTATGACATATATAGCTCATAACCTAAGTAGGTTTTTATATAGGACAATATCAGTTTGACATAATCCTGTGTATACATCATGAAATACAAAAAAAATATTAATAGATTTATAATATAAAAATTCTATATAAAGCAAAGAAAACTATGTTTGATTTTATGAAAGTGAAAGTTTTTAAAATTTGCAATAATGAGATATAAATGTTATATGATGTTAGTGATGAGCGTTGCTATATTGTCTTGTCCGTCGCCGGCTGAATAGCGACATGCGATAGATGAATGAAAACCTTTGAGGAGATGTAAAATCACTTTCACTTTAGTGGATTCTGCTCTTTCCCATGATTTCGGGACCATCGCGTAATTAATAAATTAGCTACCCTCTAGCTACGTTCCTAATGTTAAAGGACAGCTCTCAATGAGTTCCTAAATACGACTGTTTAACGCCAACATTGTATATGCTGTGCTGAACAGTACATAGTATTATATTATTGTATTGGCACAAGGGATTAAATGAGCAAAATTTCGGCTCAAAGGGACAATGACGAGATTACAGACCTACATCAAAATTCACAAAAGCCGTTGCTTGTGAGGGCTTAAATTTGGAAAAAAGGTTGATGTAAAAGACGTAACTGCTGAAATTTTTTTATTGTTCTAAAAGCGAATTTTTAGGATATGCTGTGCGATATATTTAATTATATAAAATGGTAGTGAATTTTTACGTCTATCAACGATTTTGTGTCTACTCATATATCATATTCAAAGCGACGTAACTTATAACTTTACTACTAAAGTCAGTAACTACTTAAAACTGTATTACAACCAATTTCATCCATTGCAATTTTAAAGAAATAGATTTAAACCCAAGTAATGAATATAGAAGTATTTGGTTAACGATGGAATGGGAATGTGAACTGATAACGGGACTGTAATAATAATATTTATATAAATAAATGATGTTGAATTGACTTTTAATCTGTCTGTTCCCAATATTCTCCAATATGTTAAAAAGATTACAAAAAACATTACAGTTGCATTTTTATGCATAATAATATGCAATCAAAAATAAAAAAGGGGTAAAACTTAAATTGAAACGGCGAGTGTTACTATGTTTTTTATGTAACAGTAAGGGTAACATTTATTTACACCATGCCGTGAGAGAGGTTGTGACAATTCTTACTCTGCTATTGCGAAAACTGACTCGCAATTATCCCGAGCCATTTCTGCGAGCAAGTTACACAAAAATGGGTCTACGAACTCATAAAATTTGCATAAGTATATATGTAAAGGCTCCAATCAACTCCGCTACGATTTTTCGGCGAAACGTTGTTATTGAAGCGACCTTTGAACAATGTTTACTTGGAAAATTCTTAATTTGATGGTTTTTTTTCGTGAATTTAATTTCCAAAAAAAAAATGTTGTCTACAGTAAAGCTTCTCTAGGTGCTGTACACTTTGTTTTGGGGGTATTAAATGAAACTGAGCTGAAACGAAAACTATATAACGCTCCTTCAAGTGACGTTAACTCTCGTCGAGTAAGGGAGCGAGAGTTCCCATGTCACTGCTATATATTAATTAATCATTTTTAAGAAAAGCTAAGCAAGTGGAATAAGAGGAAGAGAGATAGATGCGTCGGAGAAAGCTAAAAGAAGAGAGATAGAAGCGGAACTCTTAGGCGGAACGAGGCACATTTTCCTGGGTATGCAGCTGGCGTTTTTCGATTTATAAGCTGTTGTCACGTTTATTTAAATAAGAAAGGAAACTTAAAGTAAGAAATCAAAGTAATAAAGAAGGTAACCTTTGACCATGTATTCAAATACTTTAAAATTCTCTTTTTAAAATATTTCATATTAATTGTCAATAGATCAATATTACTTGCCTGATTAGATTTCAGAAAAGCATATATTTTACCAGCAATACAACTACATATATTGTAAATGTTATTATTTTATGAATATTGAACAAGTACAAGGTGTGGATAAGAGAGTTGAGAAATATGAGTAGATTGAAACTGAGTGACAAAGTAAGGAATAGTTTGATATGAAAACGTGGTATAAAAAAAGATGTGGTGACTAAAATTGAGAAAGGTATGCTTAGATTGTTTGGGCACGTTGAGAGAACGAATGAAAGGAGACTGACAAAAATGATTTATGAGTCAAGATCGAATGGGAAAGTCGGAAGGTTGGAACGTTCCTTGACCAAATCCAGGACATCTAAAAAAAGGGCCAGGTCAAGAGAACTCTAATTCGACGAACTTGTATGAAAGGCTTAATGAGAATGGAAGAAGCGAAGGAGATATGCAAGGATCACGGCAGGTCGAAGGACGTGGTTTCTGTTTACCCCTATGAGAATGAAGTGTGATGCTCTGTAGGTATGTACAAGGTAGTATTTCGTATTATTAACCTCGCCTTGCTGTCACATGTTTTAACTTCTCTCATGTGTTCTTAAGAACACACTTTTTTTCATTATTACAAAATAAAAGTGGGGTACCTATTGTAATGTGTGCGTGTTGGCACTCTTATAATAAACTACGCTCTAAAATCGACCTTATCGGAATGATTTATGAACACATTTTTCCTCGTATTCCTACATCGGATTATCCTCAAGACAAAAATTCGCTATACGACGGTATATCACTATGGTATTCTTTTGTGGGATGACTGTACCCTTGCTTTATCCTTCCTGACATAAAAAACGGATTTGTGCTAAAAAATAATAACATTATCCGGTTACTTTGTAAACAATCACCGATGTGTTTGTATTCGCTTCTTACTTCCAATAAAAGGTATATTCTATTACTTTACTCCCACTTAATAGTGAACTAATGATTACACTCTCTATACATACATCTACTTCCAATTTAACTTCAAATACCTTATTATAAACTTGTAGTGATTCAATAAAGTTGGGTATGGCAGAATAAGCATAAAAGTGAAATAAATGCGATAGAGATGAGAGCGTTGAGAAGATTGAAACTGAGTGACAAAGTAAAAAATAGGGTGATAAGAAAATGTCGTGGTATAAAAGAAGATGTAGTGACTAAAATTGAGAAAGGTATGCTTAGGTGGTTTGGGCACGTATAGATAATGAATGAAAGGAGACTGACAGAAAGGATTTATGAGTCAAGAGAGAATGGGAAATCCAGTACATTTAAATAAGGGCCAGGTCAAGAGTACTCTAAACGACGAACTTGTATGAACGGTTTAATGAGAATGAAAGAAGCGAAGGAGGTATGCAAGGATCGTGGCAAGTGGAAGGACGCGGTTACTGCCTACTACTATGGGAATGAATGATGCCATATATGTGTGATTCCTTAATTATTTTGTGAAAGATTCAGTAAAAGAAGTTCATACTGGGTGCCGTAGGAAATAGTTTTAATATTTATATTACTTGTTTTTTGTCGAGTTTTTGTAAATTTTAGTATATTTCCTTTACTTAAGATCGCTTCACATAGAACGATAATGGACTGGCAGTTAGAACGGCGCCTTTAGCTTATTTTACTTCTCAAACTACGCATGTAGAAAAGAAATGTATTCAAACAGCTTAGTCGCGTGACTCGCCCCCATTTCTTTGCGTGAGTTATCCTTTATGTGGCATCATAAATGCTAAATCATGCCTAACTTACCACAGTGGTCTTATGTAAAATGTAATTTTGCATTGGACGACATATAATCGTTATTTGTTTGAAGTATCTTGTTCTATTTAGCTATTCGTAATAGCAATTTTAATTAGCGTAATATTTAAACGCTATACACAACACATTACAGAGTATATAAACAATAGGCCCGGACCTCAACTGCCAACTCAGCGCTTCGAACAGCTCTTTCTTCTTCCTGCAGTATCACTAAAAACAACTTCGAATTTTCAAAAATCACTTTACTACCGCATTCTAGACATGTTAAGAAAACAATTTATATAAAAAAAATATTTTTTGAGCCCATTTCATGGGATGACCCCCATAAGTCTTATGATGTAGCATGTTCAACTGGCAATTGGTCTGTTAACATACCGAGATAATTAACTCCATGTTAGCATACTTCACAAATCCAAGTGTGTTTTTAGGCTAATAGATATAAGAATTACAATGTAAACTTTTAAATAAAAAATACATAAAAATCTTTGGTTATTCGCAAAATAAAACCAAGCATAGATACCCTTTAGAACTAATTTAGTTTATACGTGTTTTGAAGATCAACTTTTCGTCCAAATAAACACCAAGTACCTTAATTACAATTACTCTATTAAAGGGAATATCCCTTCCTATTAATATATGTTAGTATGGATTATAGCTGAAAATACTATATTTTCTATTATGTATACACAAGTTAAATCTAGCGTATTAAACAGAAACAATTTCACTAGTACACAATCATCGTGAAATGGCACTTTATCGTAACAAAACTCGCATCATACGGGTCGGTGACGTTTGTCGACAGTAACAGCTCTGTTCATATCATAAAGGTTATACGAGTATTTCTTGTATAACTTTTTACAGGCCCCTTACAACGGGTATGCTGAAACGTTTTATAAGAAACAAAGACTAACAACGCTTATTACTAAGTTAGTTCTAATATGAAGTTCTATCGTAATGACTCAATGATGTTTGGACCTGTAAATTGTAATGGAAGTCAAGTCTTAGTGTTATATGTGATAATATAATTAGTTTCATATCGGTTACTTATTAATTAAAAGTGCACCTTTTTTATGAAAACTGGTTTTCTTTGCTCTTTACATTTTCTAGAAGTTATCGCTATAAATCTATACGACCGCCTTTTGTTTAGTCACTACTCAATACAAGTTCAGCTGTATTTTGTTTGGAAAAGTGGTGTACAATAAAGTGAATAAATAAGTAAGTAAAATAAGTTTTTCGATTTGATTAGAGTATTCTTTACATGTTTCAATAACTTATTACGGCTATTTTCCGTTATTATCTCATATTTCCATACTTTGACAGTAGTTTAGGAGCGGACATTCAACAAATCCTGGATCATTAAAATCAGTCCAGTTATTCTGGAGTTAGAAATGTTTAAATTTTTTATATAAATTTAGATAGCTGATCCACCCAACTCCGTCTGCGATAGAATCTTAAAAGATAGATCTGTGCTATGCTGGACTTTTTCATATAACATTTAAAGAGGATTAATTTAGTACTACATGGTTTTTGTGAAACGTTAACCGTTTACGCAGCGTAATCGCTTAAAAGGAAAAACATCTGGATTTTAAAACATTTATATTGATGCTCCTATTGGTCATGTCGTAATGGTGTAGCCTATAACATTCCTCATTAGCATTCCCACTAATTCCTGACATTACTGCGCATAAACTCTTCAGTTTCATAATATTAATATAGATAACGATAAGGTAAGTAAAGGTATTTGAGTAATTTACAAATTGTTTTAACAAAATTTCCTTTTATACCTAAAATTGCTGCTAGTAATGGTGGCGAATTGGCCACGCGACTTACTACTGAAATTGTCACGAACACCGTTTTGTGTGAGACATTGCAAATTTATACAGGAAATGACACGATTTACTTCCTTGCTACTATTTTCCTACCTTTGTACTTTTAAATCTTATTTTTTAGTCGTTTTATTCTCAAATATGTTTTGCTGTGATTTAGTTGCATACTATTTATATCGAAGTACAATATAAAACTAAATGAGAAATGCAATTTTTATAGCAATAATTTATCACATGCAGTTGCATTTTTTAAACTTCTTTGTGTCTTACTTAAACGATTCCTGTATAAAAGTCATCTATCTTTTCAAAACTGCCTCATTGGTCTAGTGGTTAGTATGTTCGATTACAGACATGCGGTCCTGGGTTCGAGTCCCGGGTCGGGCCAATTCGAAATCGATATTGGGTTTTCTATTAAGACTTTCTCAATATTTGCCCGAAGTTGGGAAGTTGGCGGTATTATCCACCCCCGTGCCTCGGAGAGCACGCTAAGCCGTCGGTCCTGCGCCTGATCTCTCTCCGGTCGTGTCGCATTGCCGTCACGTCGGACTACGAGAGTGAAGGAATAGATAGTACTCTTGTGTACTATGCCTGCCAATCCGCAGTGGAGCAGCGTGGTGGGTCTATGCTCTAAAAACCCTCTCTGTCCTGTGAGTGAGTGAGAGGAGGCCTGTGCCCAGCAGTGGGACGTTAATAGGCTGCTACTTACTTTTTTTTTACTTTTTACCTTTTCAAATAGCTGACTTTTTGTATATGCACTTGTTGTTTCCCGCGGAATTATATCGTAAGTGACAGTCTCAATTACCAAAGTAGTTAATTTCAAGTCAATCGCTAATAATTTTATAGAAACCCTGATGAGTAAATGAAAATTCTCTAAAATAATGACGGAATTATTTCATTTTTAACGTAACTGTTCATCGGTTGGAGCATCTGTAACAGACACTGATAGAAAGATTTATGTGTTTCCTATATACATAGACATATAGACAATGATAACAACCTGTCGCTTAGACTTAGTTTATTGTGTATAAAAAAGTTTTATAAAAAAATTTCACAGGTTAACTCAGGACTCAGTCATAGAAGAAAGGAATATTAGAGCATAGACCCACGCTGCTTCATTGCAGGTTGGAAGGTTACAAATACCCTAGAACTACTCCCAGGCTTCCCCATGATGTTTTCATTCAACGACAAACAATGATTAATTGTAAAGCACAATTAAGCACGTAAATTTCTTTTTTTAAAGAGAAACTTAAAGGAACTTGCCTAGGGTTCGATCCCGTGAGCTCTCTGAACGAGAATCCACGTGCTATATCACTAGGCTATCAAGGGTCTTATGAAAATAAATATTCAAAATAATTATATATACAAAACTCATCTCTATAAAGTTTATTTTAAAATGTAGCCCTCATAAATTCTAGACGCGTTTCCAGGCGGTTGTCTATTCGCATTTACAGCGAACAATTCCCTCCTCCCTGACCTCCGAACTTTGTGAAGGGCGAACTTTAGGTAAAATTATATTACGCTCGCGGAGAACCCTCTCATCAAAGGACACACCCAGTAAACCAAAACGTGTTCTTTTCCCAGAACATTTTCAAATTGGAATGAAAACGTAAAAAAGTTCAAGGTTTTTATAGATAGGGATAGAAAGGTGAAAAATACTTTACTATCTTTTCTCTAATCAATTGATAACGAACACTATATGACACGAAATTTGTATATTACATTCATTGTTAAACAGAAAAATAGCTTCAGTAGTTTTATATGAGTAGTGCTATGAAGTAAATAATGTAATTCGCTCATTTTAACAAAATACGTTACCTAAATTGACTCTCACTTAAAAACTGTTATAATAATAACATAGAATCATACAATAATATTTTCTGATAGTAGTTTTAAAATATTACTAAAATACTTGTATATTGAAAAGAATCGGATAAAAGTAACGTAAAAGTTGAACAAAATAATCGATTTCTTAATTTCATTTTTAAACAATATTTCCATAGTTTCATTTATGCAGTTGAGCTAAATTAATAAAATAAATTTGTAAAGTCAAATAAGCAAAAAAAGAACTCTTCTTTCTGGGAGATATTGTTAAAAATGTTCATTCATTTGTATAAATGAAATGGTACCAGTAACATAAAATAAAACCGACATATTTCATTATTCTTCTATCGATGGATGACTTCTATGACCTGTCGTAGACACAAATGAAATTTAAAAGTAATCTTTTTGGTTTTAAATGTCAAACGTTTGAGGTTAGTACCGTCTTTCAGAAATCAAATTAAATTTAATCGAACACATTTGTTTTTGACATTTAACACTGACAACTAACAATTTCTTATCGATTGATTATTTGACAAACATTGGCGGGAATCTGGGTGTTAATGTCGCGTTATTTTCATTACGAGATTTTTTGTTTCGATTAAGTTTAGTCCACATTTTTAATTTAAATTGAAACATTCTGTAATTATCTTTCAGCTTTTTTATTTATTGATTTTGTGGCGGTAAGAAGTTTGCCGGGTAAGCTAGACAACGTGTTTTTCAGGCCTGGAATCATAAGGTGTTGTTCTCGCTGTATTCACATTCAACTCTATTAAAACACCTTCGTCTAAACAGAGATAACTGTGTGTAAGTAAATGCGAGTTAGAACGAGATAGAATTGTTAGTCTAGTTATCTAGACGTCGTGTGGGTGTTGGCTTATTATGGATTTTATATAATTTTCTGTACAATGGTACTTACCGTTGAAACGTGTTCTAGTTTATATCAACAAAGGACGTATTTTATATTCAAAGCGTGTTATTATTGTATTATTTAATGTAGATGCATAAAGATATTTATTTTTAATGTCAAAATAATATCATTATATTCAATAAAGAATGTTTACATGAAGCCAATACTTAAAAATGGAAATGAGAATTTTAAAAAATAATTAGATTTTTGACAAATAGTATAAGAAGGCTGTAGTTTAATTAACAAAATTACGATAAAACAATCAACTAGTAACATTAAAAAAAACTGGAAAGTAAATAAAAGTTTAAAAACATACTTAAACAGAAAATTAACTGTGATTAACATGCGTGGGGTGATTACAACCATTATCATCGAGCACCCCACGCTTTTAAACAATACTATGAAATTAAGCATAAAAAGCTATTTTTTTTTGTTGACAGTTTAGCGCTTGACTGTAATCTCACCACATGGTAAGTGACGAAACAGTCTAAGACAGAAGCGCCCTAATCTGGGTAAGAGGCGACCTACCTCTTACGGTTCTTACACAGCATCGAAAGGGAATACAAATCTCTGTTTTCGCGGTACGTCTTTGCTGGTAGGGTGGTAACGAAGCGAATTTAGAAAATACAATCTTCTAAATTCGCCCTACGGGGGATCGAACTCGGGGCTTCTGCTAGCAAGGCGAGTACTCGCACCACTGCGGCAGTGAGGCCTTAAAACATTGCGTACTTTTTACTACTCTTCTGTTGAAGCCTTCTTAGTTTTTTATATTACTTTTTGTTATTATTTCAAACAAAGAAATCTAATGACAAAATATTATCGATTACAAAGATATCTTGTTTATGCTGTTTGCAGTAACGAGGAAACAGATTAGTTATTCACACCGAATGGTTAGAACAGGTTAGGTCTTTTTGCTGTTTTTGTGCCCCGATTAAATACAAATGTTTGCTTAGTGGAAACTTATATCATTTTCACTGTTGACTGTTATGATTATTTGTCTAAATAAGACAACATTTAAAATGACTTGGTTTATTTAATTTAATGGAAACATGTTTGATCTTTGTAAAAATAAATAAATTGCCTGAAATTTGTTCACATTCTCTTGAGGTAGCTCCGATTATAACACATAATGTTGATCAAGTTTGTTTTGAATTATTTGTCTGGTTGGGCATATGCATTTTTAATACGACACCCGAATCACTTCTGGGTTTGCCTCCACATAGTTTTAAGAAATACGTTAAAAACTTCCAATTACAAACGGCATATTATAATGTTGAAGATTCTTTAAGCGACAAAGATTTTTGGACTTGATTCCACTTCCACACGAAAGCTAAACACAGCTTCTTGCCGGTTTCTTCTCAGCGGAATTAACATTCCGAATCGGTGTAGATTTGTTACCAAGGGACAGACTGCTGACCATTCAAAAGAGCTTTTTGAGCTTACTTGAACTAAAGAATATTTTGATTTTGATAGAATTCATAATTCGTGATTACTGCAACGGCCTTTTTGGACCGTTTTAGGTTAAACCAGCAGTGGACAAGCATCGGCCAAAGCCAAAGCGATGACAACGACAACGAATGGGACTGTGTTTCTTCTTTTATCGTTGGAAGTCTTAAAGTAACATCAGTGCATATAAATTCTTCTACAGTAATTGGTAGTAATTTAGGCGTCATACTTCATAATTATTCGAGGGTTAGTGTAATATATAAATGCATGTACACAGTGGTGAAATTCAGTCAAATCAAATCAAAAATATTTTTATTCAAGTAGGCATATTACAGCACTTTTGAATCGTCAAATTATATTTTTTTTCCACACTCTGATTCTAATATACATCTGATGACGGTACTCAAGATCGGCTTAAAATCTAAAGTTACGAGGGTTCCTTCGCGCCCTGATCCGAGAAGAACCCACAACAAACTCAGTCGGGTTTTTT
This sequence comes from Elymnias hypermnestra, assembly GCA_015832385.1. Classification (NCBI taxonomy): domain Eukaryota; kingdom Metazoa; phylum Arthropoda; class Insecta; order Lepidoptera; family Nymphalidae; genus Elymnias; species Elymnias hypermnestra. Next base: position 2,110,853 of record JACTOM010000045.1, on the reverse strand, counting down.
TTTTTACCATCATCATTACAATAACAAATTAGTTTACTATATTTTAATTAAAATTAGAGCAATTTGTTCACTCCCAAGCGTTTCTATCGTCTAGGTAATCTTGCAACTTATAATACGATTTTTCTATCAACTTTCTTTTAACAAAGACTTTGAATTTATTAATTGACATCTTTAGAACGTCATGTGGGAGTTTATTATAGAAACGTATACAGTTACCTTTAAATGAGTTGTTAATCTTATGCAGCCTACTAGAATTTATATCAAGTTTGTTTTGGTTTCGTAAGTTATATGATGTCTAGTTACTCTTTTTATTAAAAGAGTCAATGTTTTTATGTACATACAACAAGTTTTCTAATATATATACGCAGTGAACTGTCATTATGTTACAGTAAATAAAGTTTTTGTTTTAAAACAGGTAGCTGAGTATCTTGTTACAAAAGCTACATTCGGAGAGAGCGTACGTTTATTGATTTCTCGTTGGTATGCATTCATGTTACTCTAAAACTACATATATTTATGATATTAAATTTACTTGTAACTACGTTATACAAATGGATACAGAAACAAAGGAAATATGATACGGACGAGTCGAGCCAATAACTAAATCTGCTGTAATTGGATCAGTATATAACTGCTGTCATAACCCAAAAAAGACGTGTTTAATGATTTTCTGATGCCAGAAGTTAGGATCGTAGGTAAATTTTCAGTTTACAATAAGTAATTGCAAAAATTAATGTTCTCGATGTTAAGTACTCAAGTACAAGTGTAATTTAAGTCATTGTGCTTAACGACCGAAGAAATTGTGTTTGCTGGAAGCCGACTTTCCACCAAACCCAAAAAACTTTTCTAAAATCGATGGCGTAAGTCTGTGGTTTAACATTTTGCTGACCTCAACAACGGCGTAATCAATAAAGCTAATTAAATACTAAACAGAATTTTACTGTAAGCTGAAAATAATTTAGAACACATATTTTTGGTGAGCTTGCAGGTGGAAACCACTTTTGTTTGAAGCGCCTCTGCTGTAAGAATCTGTTTTTCGTTTTAAAAATATGGCATCTATAGTTTGTTCGCGTTAAGAATGCAGTGAGTCATCATTCTAGACCAGATTGGTCATTGTGAACTTGACCTTGTAATTTGAGAAGATTCAATTGGTTAGGGGGCGGGGTTAGAAAGATGACTCACTGCATTCTTAACACCAACAAACTGTACCCCAATCGGCGCAGTATTCTAATTAAAATCCTTATAAAAACCTATTTTCGGTTTCTTGAGACTTACAGCAAATACATTTGCTTACGTAGATATAATCAGCTGTTTTTGATTCCTTTTGCAAAATATCTTGCTTGATTTTATTACTAAAGCCTATCGATATCTAAATATTATAACAAAAGAAATTGTTCGCTATGCACCTCGGTCTTCTGGATAACCTAGCGCAGGGCATAAATTACTCTCGGAATTGGTTTGTAGTCATAACTTATCGCTGAGATAGGTTTATTGATAAATATTTTGGAAAGCAGCACTACCACATTCTATATCTATAGTGTGTAAGTATTTACAAACATATAAAAACATATTACAGAAAACAAATCTATCTTTAAAATCATTTTAATGCTCTCCAGAGTCCAATGTTAACTTCTAAGAGCGCTCTTAAGCGTTTCTATTATGGAAGCTTAAAATGCTCTGAAGTACGGAAGCGTGGAGTGAGAAGTTCCGTTTTCAAGCGTTCCTTATTATTTAGTCATTTTTTAACATTATATTACATTACTTAGATAAAGGGTCTACACTCTTTGTTTTGTAAATTAAATATGTAGAATGTGTCTTATCTATTTTTTTACTATCTCACTCGTTCGTCACTTTAAAACAGCTTTTTCGTTTTTTCACAGATATACATATGCAATGTATACATATAGAACAAAAACCACAGTGAATCTATAAATTTAAGCGACATATAAAGAGCACTTTTAGATTGCATATTATACAGTTGACAAGTATCTGAATAACAAATACGTCGTTATTCTAAAATCAACAGTCAAAAGATTATCTACTTAGTTTCATGCTGGTATCTCCGTAGAATCAACTTTTCGAACCGCTGGTAGATTCCTTACCAATCGCATCTTTCCAAGTATTATAAATATGAAAATGTCTTTGTATCTGTCGCGTCGTCACGCCAAAACTACTGAGGAAATTTTAATGAAATTCGGTACACAGATACTATATATTCAGAGCTTCATTTTTTGAGCTAGAATTTTGAAACTTAATTTGTAGGCTGTTGATTCGATATAAATAAAGGTGACATTCAAAGTTTGTAAAAGTTTTACCCTCAAGGGTGTAAAATAGCCATCCTTACTAATATTTTAAATGCGAATCACACGGTCTGTCTATCGTAATTTCGCGCCAAAATTACTGAACCGATTATATAAATATTCTATAGCCCGAAAACGAACAATAACCTCGTTGTGCCTAGTTTTTAAGTTTGTTTTATTTAATTGTATAGGTTTCTTTTAATTTGTGTGTTTGTCAATAATTTTTTAGATTGTATTTCTCATATGTACAACGCAGAATAAAAACCGTTTTCTTTCTTTCTTTTCTCTTTGCAGTGGAACACTGCAAATAGCTCATTAGTATTGATACATACGAGTATATGTCTTATTTGTAAAATAATTAGCCTAAATTATAAAAATACTATTTCACGTGAACGAAAGCACGGGCACAGCTAGTGACGAATATTTTTGAGTTTGTATAGCAGAGATTACATAGACGTTTAACTAAGAAATGTTAAGCACATTATGATGGAGTTTAATGTAATACATAAACTAATCGAATTCAAAATTTCAGACGCGTGTGTAGTCTAATACAAAAATCAAAATTTCAATAACGTTCCCCAAACAAAATAACTCTTTCAGTTGTGACTAAAGTGACATTGTGTGACCTTCAACAGTTCAGTCGGATTTCTTTCTCATAAAATTGCGTTGCTCTCAGATAAATTTTCTGTCAAAGACATGTTTTTTTTGCCTTTTGTAGCCATTTTATAGACTATTGTGTACGAATAATTGTCATTCAGAATGTTATTAAATTGTGTAATATTGTTGTCTATCTGTGATTGCGATTTTCTATTAATTCTACGTTATATCTGCATTAATAAAATCTCATGTTGGTATTTTAAATTATTTAGTTCAGTTCAGATATCAAAGGGTAAGGAACTTTAGAGTTTCAAGAGACATTATTCTCAAAGCCGTTACTTAGTTTCAGATCTATTAATATTTTCTAAAGTAGCTAAGTTTTGATTTCTCTGTGCTCCTAAAATCTATCAATATTAATGATACATGTATATAAAGACAAAATTTAAAACTTGTTCTTTTGTTTTTCTCTCCTTTTATTTCATCACAATTTTGACAAACTATTCACATTTAAAGCTTACGTAACATTATCTCCGCCATTTTCTGAAATGGGTCTTTTATGTGCAGACAATTTTCTGGCTCATCACAATATTTACACAACAAGAAAACGTTATTCATCGTATTTTGAGTGAGTTTTAACCCAGATAAGAAATTTTATGACACGTTATACTATGTAAATTGTCTATTTGTTATGAAATTTGCATAGTGTGATTGAATTTTGTCAAGAACTATATAGCTTAAGACATTATCATAATTCATTGATTCTAAGTTGTAAGTTAATTTGAAACTGTATTTTTTTAATAAGAATATATCAAAATATATAAAGTTATTATTTATATTATTTCGTTAATTTTATCAGAGTGGTTGCTTTTCAATATTTTATTTTAAATCTCAATTTTGTTCACCAAAACGATTGAACCTTAATAAGAGATGTTCCTATACGCTTCCCATTTTATATTTTTCATACTTGCAACACTATAATTTTATCGGAGAATAACTAATTGAAGTTTAATTATACCTAACTTGTCGCAACAATATAACTCGTTAATACAATTTCAAAATATAACATCTTCACTGATTTATATTTTAAAGTGCTTTAAAATAAAGCGTTTCCGAACGCTTATTTACACAATTACAGAAATAAAATAGCCAAATATTTTACTTATTCATGAGCGGGCATAAAGTCCACTTTTTAAATGCAGTCCAAACTCTCGTGCTTTATTACATTTCAGACGCTTATTTTACTGGGTCACAAGCTGACCGGTCGTGTTTGGACACCCAACCATTTTTATAGCATGTACGATTAATATAAAATCAAGCAATATTCGTGCTTATCGTCATTGAAATTAGGACCAAATTGCTGTGGTTTTTGCTTACTTTGAATTTGTACCAGTAGTTGAAAGTACACCATGGGGAGTGGGTGTCTAACACATATGCATATTGTAACACTGGTCACGCCAAGTATGTAAATAAATGGTGATGTATATTCAGAAACAGGAAATAAGCCAATTCCTTTGTCAAATAACACAAACTTTTTAAATTCACATATTCTAAACATGAATAACGCCTGATCAATCTCCGGTCGTGTCGGATTGCCGTCACGTCGGATTACGAGAGTGAAGGAATAGAGAGTACACTTGTGTACTATGCCTGGCAATCCGCAATGGAGCAGCGTGGTGGGTTTATGCTCTAAAGGCCCTGTCTCGTATGAGTGAGGAGGCCTGTGCCCAACAGTGGGACGTTAACGGGCTGCTATGTAAACATGAACTTTCAATGGATGGAGCTTTGACAATTTTTCTTAAAATAAATTGAATGATTAATTAATGAAGTGCCATCTATTACAACTTTAAATATGACTTTTATTAACGATAGGATATTTTAACAAGATATAATATATACATGGGGGGAGGGGGGTAGGAATAAGTATTATGTTTATGCCTAACTAGCAATGCCCTGCGGTTTCAGTCATGTAGACAACGATCTCGTGGCAATGGAAAGACATGTGAATAAAATGGTACCTACACTGCAACCAAAATGAATATAGCCATCGCTATAATAACATTATTTTATTTCAATGGACATTTTAAAACTCGTTATATCTTTTGAATGGAACTTCCAATTTTAATAATTTAATAACTTTAATTGGATAAGGATCAATACAGAGGTATGAATAATATGGTTCAATTATTTACTAATTATTGAAATGTTAAAAAGTAGTTATTGTGGTATAACTACACTAGTTGGACATTTGGTATCATGGACTTTTTTGTAGATATTAATACGTTTTATAATAATGTAAAACATCTTTTTTCCATCATCAGTTTTTACAGCGCACGCGAAGACAGATTTTTTATGACTTATTTTTTCAAATCTTCGGTTACATTAATGTATGTTTATAAAGGATCCCTTTTTTAAGAAAGTAATATACCCTATTTCACTCAGTAAAAATGCAGCTTTATTAATATCCATACATACAAAAACACAAATTTTTCATCTTTATAATATTAGCTTGTGTCTATTTTGTAGAGAATAACTCTTTTATTACGGTATATTTAAGTTAAAATAACCTATAAACGTTTTCGTTTTTACTTGATACAAACTACAAGCGCAATTAGTACGAATGAATTAATTTAACTTCTATATGAATTTTTCCAATTTCGCTATGAATATGTAAATGGTTCTGTGCCATAGCTCTTAACTTTATGGTCCCATAACTCACGAAATAGAAGCCTTACAACGAGACGTATAAAAAACAACAAAATTTATTTGGCAACTGCCAACTTCAATCATGTTTATATCTCAATTCTTTTTTATATGTGTCAGCCAGGGACTTACGACAAAATACTGTAACTATACCTATTAAAAAAGAACCATGATTCAGAGAAGTCTCGGGTTAAAATGATGGGCAGGCGCTAAGTTTCTCTTAATAAAAAACATACTTTAATTTAATTAACATTAATAATAATAACCACAAACAGGACTTAAATAATATTGAACATATAACAATAAACAATAAAATAATAAATAATCCACAAGACATTGCAGACACTTTTAATAACAATTTTATTGACTTACTAAATTCTCATGACAAAATTTCCACAATCTGTACTAATACAATAAATCCAATTGAATTTAATATTTTTCTTTATCCTACTGACATTTACGAAATTATTAAAATAGTTAAATCTCTTAAGGCAACAAACTCTGTAGGTTACGATATGATTCAGACAAAGATAATTAAGGCAATTGTAATGCAATTAGCCCCTGTACTAAATTACTTAGTAAACTTATCTTTAAAAAATGGAATATTTCCGGAAAAAATGAAAATCATCGTGGTTAAAAAAAGGAAAAAAAGGCAATATTGATAATTATAGGCCCATAGCACTTATTCCCATACTATCTTAAATATTTGAAAAAGCCATGCACACACGAATGATAAACTTCTTAAACAAATATAATATTTTGAAAAAAGAGCAGAACGGGTTTCAAAAAGGCAAACCAACTACTATAGCAATATTTACGCTTATTAAAGATATATTAAATTGTATTGATAATAAGAAGCCAGTATCTGTCTTGTTTTTTGATATGTGTAAAGCATTCGATTATGTTTCGCATAGAATACTTCTTGATAAATGTAATAGCTATGGTTTGAGAGGAGTAGCCAACGACTGGCTCAAAAATTACCTTAGTAATAGGAAACAGCATGTACTAATAAATAGAATAAATAATCGTAATGTTGAAGAAACAGTGAAATCCGAAGTAAGATTTAAAAAAGTAGGTGTAATATAAACATAAATTGAAAAAATGGCTAATATCTAAATGTTATTACTGTACTCGTATTAAGGACTACTTAAATGAAAGTCAAAATAAATAAAATAATTCATACGAGATGCAGTTTTTAAGCTCACTCATACTGTTTTGATACGTTTTCATATAAAACTGTCATATTTTTTATTAATGTGAATATTATTTTAATAATGTAAATACCTGCCATAAGGATGAAGCAATTATTTCAAAATAATATTATTTTGTCCTATTATAGATGTTGCACGCCATTGTATGGTAGATTGTGTGTTGTACACTTGATCTTGCAATAAAATATATTTGATTCGATTTGATTTTGATTTACTTGTTTGATTTTTCGATGCAGGGAAGCATCATGAGGAAACCTGCATATTACGGTATTAATTTTGGGGTATGTGTAGCCTCCCAATCCGTATTAGTGGAGCATGGTGGATCAATGGCCTAAAAACCCTCTCTCCTATGATCTAGGAAACCTACTTTCGTTACCTTTACCTAAATAAAAACTTTAATATTACAAATTTATATCACTTTATTCAGCGTCTATATGTGTAATTGTCAATATATTTTCATAATAGACCACGTTGAAGTCATAACTTCAGTTAAAAATACAAATTGACTCACATAGACTCTAAAAAAAACAATAATTGTAATTTGTAAAACGTAACAAAAAAATTTAGAGAATAAACCTGCCAAGCTATTCCACTGCAGGTTGGCAGGCATAGCACATAAGTGCACTCTATTCCTTCACTCTCTCTAGTCCGACGTGACGGGAATTCAACACGAAGGGAGTGAGATCGACGGCTTAACGTGCTCTCCCGGTGGAAACCACCGCTAATTTCCCAACTTCGGTAAATATTGACAAAATCTTAATAGAAAACTCAATATCGATTTTTTAATTCACCCGGCCCGGGACTCGAACCCATAACCTTATGCCTATAGCTGAACATACTAACCACTACACCAATGAGGCAGTCTTTAATTTATCATCTGTTACATATTTAATCAAAATCGAAACTCGGGACTTGAAACGTTGAATTTAGTTCCTTGTATTATTTTAATTACAGTTTATATTTTTGAAATCAGCAGCAAACATTTAAAATCGTAAATGTAAAGTTTCAACGCTCTACAACAAGCTTAAACAGAAAACACACATTAAGCTGGGAATTTGCAACGCATTTATTTTTCCGTTTGTCCAGACGTTGCTCTGGTTAGCAAATATGAAACAGATTGCCGCTGTAGGAACCTTTTAGCGAAAGTTCCATCTCAATCCGATTAGCAGCTTTCACGAAGGAATGTTCTAAGTAAACTTTTCTCTTTCATTATATAAGTATTAGGAAACCAATCCTCTTAATTAAAACACAATATTATAAACAACTTAAAAGGAATAGCAAAAATGTATATTATATATGTCGGAGAATAAGAGAGAAGGGGAGCATAAAGCATAGAGGCGTAGGGTTCTCGGCCGACATTGTCATTAATGGCATCCATATTTCAAATTCCATAGTATGGGCTTTGGTGGGTAATGTTGGTGCAAACACTTTATTAATTAACTCAGATTATAATGTCCAATCATTTAATGTTTCCGATAACAATTAACACAAAAACATTAACAATAATAGCTAGGAACGCGACAGTTTCAATAGTTGACCGCTTTGGTGGATCGTCACCCGAGAAATGGAGAGACACGCGCCGCATTGGCACTATTGACTGCCCCACGCCGCTAGACAGATGGCGCCAGCGTTCCACAGACTATTGCACTCCGATATATTACCTCGTGCAACAATGTAAAAAGCGAAGTATTGTAATTTTAATTTTCTACGACATAAATTGAAAGAAACGCTACTGTCGCAATATATATTGAATAATATGTTATATATCCGTAATAATATTCACTTATACAGCAAAAAAGTGAAATACACCATTATAATACAAGAAATTAAAACAAACTTGTAATGCCATATTTAAAAGTGAAGAAAGGTCAGTGTACATTTGTCGGGTTGAGCATACGCATTTTTAATAAAATACCGCAATTAGTTTTAGATTTGCCTCCACATAATTTAAATAAAAATGTCAAACACATACTTTTACAATAGGCATAATATAAAGTCGAAGATTATTTAAGCGACAAAAATGTTTGAACTTGATTCCAGTTGCATACAGAAGCAAAATATTACACACTGTAATATACAAAACTGTCTTAAAAAGAGTAACCGCCGAGTTTCTTCTCAGCGGACTCATCATTCCAAACCGGTGGTGGATATGACCAATGGGCAGACTACGGACGATTTAAAAGTCCCTTTTGTAGCCCTACTTGAATAAGAATATTTTAATTTTGAACAATATTTTTATAAATTTCACCAAGGCATAGGTAGCAATATTTTCCTATGGACCACAAATGTTATGAAGATATTGGTTCGGACCACAAATATTATGTGAATATTGTGCTGGCCACAAATGTAATGAAGATATTGGTGCGGGCCATAAATCTTATGAAGATACTGTTGCGGGCCACAAATGTTTTGAGGATATTGGTGCGGATCATAAATATTATGAGAATGTTGGTGCGGGTCACAAATGTTATGAAGATATTGGTGCGGGTCACAAATGATATGAAGATATTGGTGCGGGCCATAAATGTTTTGAAGATATTGGTTCGGGTCTACCACGAGCAACAATATAAAACTCGAAGCACTATAATTTTTTTTCGGGGAACATTATTGTAAATTTTTATACCATAAGTCATAATAACCTTTTCTTACAGAAGGGTCACAAATGTTATGAGTATATTGGTGCGGGCCACTTTTCATCTATTATTACTCCTGTTTGTATGACTGTTATAGAGTATGACAAAAAGATTGAGAGACTAAAAAACAAGGAGAGATTTCTGAAACATCGAATAATTATTATGACTGGTATTGAGCATTTGCGTGGCGAAACGTGCTCTTTTGAGCGGCTTAGTGGTTGTTAAATTAAATTAAGTAAAAACATGCTATTAAAAATTACATCCACCTTTATTACCTGTTTTTTGTACTGACTTGCGTCTGTGTCTATTCTAATAACTAACTCCTTTAATGTAAAATATTATTTAAGCCCCCAGTATTTCAGGAAATTGAAGGAAATTATTAAGTCTGAGGGTGATGGATTCTTGATTGCACTGTATACGGAAGAGGTAAAATATAACAACTAAAATCTGTTTTAATTATGTTACCTTTCAAGTTAGTTTTCATTAAAATCTTATTATATTAATTAATAATATTTTATAAATTATAAAGAATAATTTGTATGCGACATATACGATATTATTTTATTGTTTATTTATGAAGTCTGCGATTACAATTGCAGATGCATTTGTTAAAGAGTGTATGATGTATGTACATTTATTAATACGACCTTCATAATCAGTTTCGATTAACCTCTGTCGTTCAATATAATATAGTTTATATAAAATAGAAATATTCCAAACACATTCTTGGTATTTGTCGATTACTACTAGGTATTCAGATCTATTTATGTCCAAAGTTACCTTGTAAAAATGAGAAATTCATTAGTATTCCTTTTGCATTCTTCACTCTGGGCATTAAAATCACATTTTTCGTTAATTATCGAATAATAATGCCATTATTATATCTCCTTTTAACACCTTTGTTACTATAACCCTCACTACATACCAAAATATATTACATAAATCATTTTTAGAAGAGAATTTTGTAAATAGACTGTCATAGTCCACTTGTTTTGTAATGGAATGTTAAACAAAGGATTTTTTTTTATCGTGTTAAATCTGAACTATCGCAATAGATTATATTAAAAATTAGAAAAGCTTAGTTGGCGTGTTTTACAGCACACAAATTAATTTCCGCGCGTTTCCAGGCACTTTGACCTTTCTCTTTTAATTTTAGCAGAGCTCGACTCTTGAAAATGAATAAAATCAACGTGTAATGTTTCGAAGTAAATACGGGATCGTTATTAATTAATTGTTTTAAAATTGAGTTTGATTAATTTCAAAGTATTCTTAATTCTTCGTTCTCTTGTTTTAATATTAAAGTACTTCAATCAAAACTATTATTGCTACTTAATCTTTTAATATAACAGCAATTTGTATAAACAGTACCCTGTTGATGGGCATCAAGGACAAATGGCGTCTTTTACAGAAGTCGCAAGTCAAATGTTTGTATCGGGAAATCAGAAAATTATCTCGTTGTATAAGTTTCTAAGATTTACTAACAGAAATTTCCCGACATTGCCTTTTGATGGCTCTTATATGAAAATGAGATAATATTTTGGTTTAAAAAAGGTACTATTAATTTTAAATTTCCGAAAGTTTCCTAAAACGTAACTCTTTAGATTTATGTATTATAATATATCATTAGCAATCTGAAAAAGGTTTTTGTAGTTGTCCATAATAGATAGTCGATAAAAATCCAATTTATATTTATAGCGTTATAAATAATAGATAGCTAACCCTGTATCGTTTTTTATGTCCAGGCTCGTATGGTGACGCAGAGAAAATATGGTTGTCTCCAACAGAAATTTACTCATATAGAATTGTTTGCATTAAATTGTGACTTTTCATTGAATGTACCATAATAGTTTAGTTATACAATCCTCATTCCAAAATTTTGTAGCTTTACCAGGAAAGTTTTCCAAGTTATATTAAAAAGTCATGACATAAACAGTATAAACTTTACACTAATATTGCAAATACATCTTGCAGTCATAAAATGAATAGGAAAAATTACGTTATTAAAATATTGGGTGCCAATTCGAAAAAAGCACAGTAAAATCTATAAAGTTATCCATTTTCATATCTCGTAGAAAATCAAATAGGCTCACAGTTAAGTTACCTACCTATATTTATTTAAAAAAAAAAGTCAAATTGTTTATTTCCTGATAATTTGAAACATAGAACTTCGATTGCATTCGAATACGCGCATGTTGTATACTGTTTTCTTTGTTATTCACTTAAATAGATTGTGAAGAAGATTCAATAAAACAGATATATAACCTAGAAAAGGACAACCATTACAAGACATTTAACATAAGCGAAAGGACGACTATTACTCGGTACGTTGTGTTTGCAAAACTTCTTTCGCCAAGTTGGACGTTTACTTTATTAAATAGTTGCGCCATTCCTTAGTAAAGTTTCGTCGACCTATTTACTGAATGCCCAAGGAATTAATGTCACTTGTATTGCCTTTAACAGAGGTTTATCGGAGGGCATTTAGAGGGTACCGCCGTATCTCTCTCGTACTTTGTAAGTGGAGTTGACAAGTCCTTTCAAACTTCTTTTAAATAGGTACACCCTGCGGTAAATTGTAATGCTTCAGTTATACGAATTAAAATTTAGATTAAAATCTATTTATAAAATCATTACAATTTCAAGCGTGTTTCCTTTACTTTAATTTTTTGCTATATACCTCATGTCCACATGTCGTTATTAATAGTTTATAATAATTGACTTTTTACGTAGAGGTGGTAGCGAGTCCATATAAGATATTCCCCTAATACCATAAGCTCTGCATCGTATTTCTCTCGTTAAAATTATTTGTTGACATTATGAACTAATTCGGCTAATTTTGTAATTAAGATCATAACAATAGTTTCAATCTTATGCAATTAAATCTTTATGTATTTTTGTATTATATATATAAAAATTCACAGTCACAGCGTTTGACCGCAACATACAACGTACTAGTCAATATTTTATTATAATGCTGAAGTTATTCAAATTTGTAATAATTGTTTTGCATGGGGCCGAATCTAACTCTGATGGGCTGCGTTCGGAAAACTACGGGACATCTTTTCATCCACAATTCCTCACTGCCTGACGACTAACGATACACTTAGAACAATGGGTGTTGCCAGCGATTACATATGATTCCGAGACATGGCCGCCGACTATGGGGCTCGTAAGGAGACTCAGAGTTACTCAGCAGACAATGGAAAGGGCTATGCTCGGAGTTTCCTTACGTGATCAAATCAGAAATGAGGAGATCCGTAGGAGAATTAAAATCACTGACGTAGCCGACCGAATTGCAAAGCTGAAGTGGCAGTGGGCAAGGAACATAGTTTGCAAAACTGATAGACGTTGGGGCCCGCAGGTGCTAAATTGGCGGCCTTGCACCGGAAAACGCAGCGTCGGCAGACCTCCCCTTAGATGGACCAATAACATCAGGCGGGTCGCTGACAGTCGCTGGATACAAGCGGCGCATGATCGGGCCCATTGGAATTCATTACGAGAGACCTTTGTCCAACAGTGGACGTCCATCGATTGAGACGACGATGGCGCCGTACTTTATTGATCATATATAAGAGTACGCAGTTATACAAACATCAGCAAATTTTACATAGGCATAACGTAATGGTGATTTTACTTACATACATAGTAATATTACGTAAATCTTACATCAAAAAGTGTGCAAAAATGACACATCTTACCCAAATTCTGACATCATTATGTTCAGTGAGTAGAGGTTATGATATTTGTTATTAATTTTCCAGAAATAGGAATTTGGGTAAGTGACTTAAATATTGTTTCTCGCATTTTTACGGAGAAAAGTAATTTCGCCTTTATTTCATTGTTCACTGTTATAAACAGTCGGAAGATAACAAAATCATTATCTCTACACAAATAAATAAAAAGGAGTTTCATTAATATCAAAGGCAGGAAAAAATAGCAATTCGTCTTTTTTTTTTGCTTAATGTACGGAATGAATTCACTTATTACTGGTATGTTTAGGAAAAATATGGATATTCCATGTCTGTCAAGTCAGACTGATCCACGGAAAGCGTCACGGCATTAGCTAGTATTAAAAATGAAGACAAAACTCAAAATATCTTTTTTTAATTAGGCATTTACAGCACTTTTGAATCGTCAATGCACTAATGATGACATTAAAAAATGACTTACATTCTAAAGTTTCAAGGGTTCTTTTGCGTCCTGATCTGAGAAGATACTACGACAAACTCAGTCGGGTGTACGTTTTTTTTTGTCATCATCATTGCAATATATATTTTTAATTTATGCTATAAAGATAAGACCAATTCATTCGCTCCCACGACGTATATAGTCACGTATAACCAGAAGTATAAAAAAAAATCAAGCTATATTTCGTCTCATTGTTAAAATGTTCTTCTAATGCGTACCTTAAAAGGATTGTTTCATAAATACTGTAAGAATAACACAGAAGAAATGTTTCTTGGAATAGTTTTATAAGGCAAATTGTTGATAATGAAAAAATTAAAGCAATACCCCGTTTTCTAGTTCCGGATAATGATTACCTTGAAAATAGGGCTTCTATAACGTGCACATAAAAAATATGCCACAATAGTATACAAGATATTCAGGTTCACTGAATGACTTTATAAATAGAACTTATTTAGAATAAAAAAATTCATAATAGATCTTCGTCATTATAAGAAGTGTGTAACACTGTATTATAAACCCTTAACTGACGTCTAAGAAACACTCTTGGTAGTTTTCTACCAGTCAAAGGTCGATTCTCATCGAAATAATTCTAGTCACCCTTACCTTTTTATGAAACCGGGTTTTTTATGCAATTGTATATTAAACTGCAGATTTAAATTTGACGTACGTTACTTATTATAGATGCAAACAGCTGCATTAGTGTACACGACCTTTTGTTAGCCAAAGTTATTAGATTTTGAACTGCTCAATTTTGAAATTTACATTTAGTTTTACATTAGCATTTACATATGCATTAATCGATGAAATAGTAGTAAAAAAACGTCTCTAAACTTTTATTAAATACAAATAGTTACCTAATTTTTTTAAGCCGTCACGTAAGCATTAAGAGATAATAAGCTAATTTCGAAAACTAATTTCCTTCCTATAATGAATCTAAATATATATTCTTAAAAATTAAGTTGAAAGTTTTTAAATTCTTACTATTAGTTCATACTCTTCATATATCTGGTTTAAAATTTCAATCGTTAATTTAACAGCTTTTTATTTGAACACTCAAGATCAAATGTTTTTTTACTCATAGTGGATGATATTTACTTTAATACATTTATATGTGGCATTTTTTCATGGGAGCGTTATTTAGAAAAATATAGCTATACTAAAAATATTACTATAAAAAGTGTACTCTGTTAATAAGATGGAATAACTTACAAGTAAGTCTCAAGAGAAATATCATCCGATGGATACCGGTTTCTGACGTCTGAGAAAACTTATTTATTGCTTCAGTATCGTAAAAATATCTGGAATTCGGAGAATAGGATAATATAAAACTTAATTATTCTCCGCCATTTTCGCACAGATTAGCATGTAACATAAACTTCAGAATTGCTTTCAAGATAATCAGGTTTTCTGAAAAGCAAAATTACGTTCTTTTTTAAGTTTCTAAATTTTATAATATATATTTAGGGAGGGTAACATTTTTACGGATGAAACGCGTGACGTCACGAATATGTGCAGCCTTTTAAGGTTTTGTACCTTTTAAGGCCTTTTAAGGTTAGGTAGTTATAACATTTACAAATAACACGTGGCATTTCAATTTGACACTCGTCATTTAATAATTTTATAAACACTATTTTCCATAAAAATATAAAATATAAATATTTCATTAATTCCCTTTTCTAGATTTTAATTTAAAGAACAATTTTTAATATTGACAAACAACACGTGGCATTTGACATTTAAATAAATTATTTGTATTAATTTTCTACACTTTTAATATTTTTCTATCTTCTGTCTCTTTCTGTCTTTTTCTATCCTTTTTCCCTCGGAAATCTAAAGTTTTAAATTTGTAAATATAAACAAGACTTTTAAATTGGTTTACCAAAGAAGTTTCATTTCTGACTTTGTACACACGCACTTGTACAGGAACCGATCCGCGACCCTCAAAATGAAAGTCCACCAGGCTTAAACCACTAAGCTTGCATGTCATTAGTAGTGCAGCTTTTAAATTACCCTGTTCAGTTCCACAGCGATATAACAAAACTGTAGGATCTCGTTATACCAAAAAGTTGTGCAATGAGGTTTTGTTATATAAAGGTACGGTTGGACTACGATTCGTTTTATCATAGTCAAAAATTTGTTACTTAGAATCAAATAATAAACTGTCTTATAATTTACGTGAGAATAATTGATAGGATACGTTATGGAATAACAGAAATCTTTAAATTTAGGTCAGATAATATAATCTGCAGTTAGTAGTTTTGTTCAGAAGCTTTTTGATTAATGTATACATAACGAAAATATGTCTTGTATTAGATTTTGATTTTGCAAAGTTCATGAAATCGAAAGATTCATTATAATAGTTTTATCAAGCTTATAAGGATGTAAAATGGTACCATATATAATATTTAAGAGCTACTGCGAATGAAAACCGTTAGTATAAGCACTTATCAACACAAGCGAAAAATCAAGACAAAATGTTGGGCTCAGTATGTTTCATAGACTTAATGACTACATTTTTCCTCTTTATTTTGTTCATTTTTCACGTTTAACTGGAATTTTTCATGGAAGATATATTTTTATTTGTAATCGGATTACGGTTCAAGCTTGTACGTTTTTTCTTTCATCATAATAGACTTCACTTTGGCTGTGTTTACGAATAAGAGAGCACAATTAAGATTCACTTAAGCAGTCTTTATTTATTTATTACTAGCTTTTCCTCGCGTTTTTATCCATATTTTTTAAAAAAAATTACCAATTTCATATTTTCCATTAACATTTACAAGTATCGCATGCACATCGTATTAACTCACAAACATATACTCCAAATTTAAATATTATCATTAATTTTTATTCAATTCCAAATATCAGATTTTAAACAAGTTAATCATCAAAATAAGTTTTGTTACAACCACAATTGTTTAATATGGTTTTTTGAAATATTTTTTTATTCATGAAATATATTTTTCAAGAAATTGTACAGTGTTATTAGACAATAACTGACCTAAAAGGCTTAAAGAGTCTTCTATCTACTGAGTTTGAGAAGTTCGTGTAAAAGGAAGTTCTTATTTAGAAGATGAATCCACTTTAACACCTACTGATCAATGTTACATGCAATACTTAAAAACAATCAGAAGGTGGCTTTTATAATAATCTTTTAAGCAAAAAACTGTTTGAGATTGTTTAAAAGAATGGTATTGAGAATTCTAATACATAATTTATTCTTTCTAAAGGACAATTTCCTAAATGTATCCAGCCGGAAATCGATCTCAGGGAGCCTGCTTACAAAATGAGTACCAGGAACGAAATTCACGATTGCGTTTATTGATTTTAAAATCAATTGGAAATAACTTATTGTAACTTAAACTAAATGTTTTCTACAGAAGGAATTAAACTAATGGCTTTTTTGCATGGATAGTATTAAATTACACATCTGAAAATTTATATAAAATTGACGTAGTTAAACGGATTTATAACATTAATAATTATATCAAAAAACGGCATATGATTATTTAAGAGAATGGCATTGCATTCCAATTGTGCATACTTTCTTTTTAGTATAAACGAATCCGCAGAGTACCTTAAGGATTAAGGTTAGGTTAAAGGTAATTTAAGTTATAAAATATCTTGACTTCTTTATCGATGACTAGCAATGCCACGCGGTTTCACCCGCGTGACACAGGAAAATCTACTGTAAGTAATGTAAGTCGGACTATAAATTTATTTTTCTTAACATAAAAGTTTTGTTTCACTTAGTTTTTAATTAATTTCTTTAGAATTATTAGATACACACTAATATTCATAATCTAATCAATATACAGATTTTACTTTACATCGAATATAAATCTAATACATTTTTTAATTCGTAACATCATCTGCGTAGATTATTCGACATTAGTAAATTAAAAATACTCTATATGTATTAAAAGATTTTTTAAAATCGGTCCAGTAATTTTTAGCTTGATTAATATAAATTAAAAATAGAAACAAATATTCAAATTGTAAAACTTTCTCCTATAATATTAGAGAAAAATTTATTTGTAATATTTAATTGTATCAGACCTTCCATTTACACAATATTTGACACTCTGGAGTTCGACTCGGGATACATCTCCAATTTCTTCAGATTTTAAATATCTTTTGAAAGGGATGTCCGATTTTAATAATTTAAAAAGAATATTACAGGTATTGAAACGGTCTTTAATAAAATTGTAGAACATTGTTTGTTCTATCTTCAATAGTTTTCACAACGCACGCGAAAACAGGTTTTTTGTTTCACACTTTGGGTTACTTTAATGCATTTTTCTTGGAGAATGTAATATAGTTTTAAACTTAAATTTTCGTGGTTTATTAACATATTGACTATTTGAACGGGTACATTAAAAATTAAAAATTAAAAATCGCCATCGTGATATGTACCCGTTCAAATAGTCAATATATAGAATGTAATATAGCCTATGTCGCTCAGTGGAAATGCAGCTTTTTAATGATGAAATATTTTTTTAAATCGGTCCAGTAGTTTTTGTGTGAAAACGTTATAAATATACATACATACACATAGAAATAAGTTTATATATCCGCGTGTAAAAAGCTCATTTTCTACACGGGGATATACGCGTCCCTGGAATGTACTTTTTTCACGTCTTTCTTCTAGTTATATGTTATATTTCATTAATAGCTTGCTATTCCCTGTCAGTTTCTGCTAACAAGAATAGACTTCTACAAAAAATAGTAGGCTCTTTACCGAAGGATAGGCTATGATATATAATAGGCCTTTCGATTGTCGGTAGTTTAAAACATATTTTGATTATGAAACTCGTAAGAGAAATGTTTCCCCGTGTATAAAGACACCATATAGAAAGCTTCGTTCTTTCAATAGATCGTTATCGACTGTATTCGCATGGGGACGGAAGTTTCAACGTTTATTTAACTTATCTATAGTACCCACATTTTACATAAAATGCTCGCGAAAAGGGCCTATCGTATTATGATAATATCCTGATTTTTCTATATTGGAACCGTTGAACGGATTCGAGGACTGGTACGTGTAACGAAGAACGTTTATTTACTTTAGCGTTGGAGTTTACTCTAAAAAGATATACTGTTTTATATATATTAACTTATACAAATTATTATAATACACAAATAAAACAAACACTATTATCTAAGATTTTTAAATGATGCGAATCTAAAAACTACTCGAAGCGAGTCTAAAGCCGACACTTTAACCCAAATCGATGTCTGACAAATTGTGCCTGTATAGACTAATCTGTGAAAGACATTGAGCGGCAGTTAGATAGATAAGATAACACAAATTTAACTAAATAACACTAGTTTTTAGTACTGAAATATTTTTTTTTATATAGGTTCATAGGCTATTGAAAATAGTTATCAGTAAATGAGTGAGTAAGTTTACTAGTGAAGACCACTTCACTTTGTAGCCTTCTAATAAAACTAGTTTGAGGCACATCATTTTGATGGTTTCAAAGATTATATAGATTACAAAATTACACTCAGATAAAACGTACAACGCCTCATTGGTCTAGTTGTCAGTATTTTCGACTACTGACATGAGGTTTGGGTTCCAGTTTCTGGTGGGGCGAACACAAAAAATATTTATTGAGTCTTCTGTTAAGAAACTCTCAGTATTCGCATGAAGTTGGGAACCGGTGTGATCCACTCCCGGGCCTCAAAGAGCAAGATTAGTCGTCGGTCCTACGCCAGATTTTACTCTGGCCATGCCGGAGACTGCCTCATTAGTCTAGTAGTTAGCATGTTCGACTACAGACATGAGGTCCTGGCTTCGAGTCCCGGGTCGGGCCAGTTCAAAATCGATATTGAGTTTTCTATTAAGATTTTCTCAGTATTTGCCCGAAGTTGGGAAAAATTTGGCGGTGTGAATCACCCCCGTGCCTCGGAGAGCACGTTAAGCCGTCGGTCCTGCGCCTGATCTCTCTCTTCGGTCGTGTCGGATGGAATAGACAGTACACTTGTGTACTATGCCTGCCAATCCGCAGTGGAGCAGCGTGGAGAGTCTCTGCTCTAAAAACCCTCTCTCATATCAGCGAGGCGGCCTGAGCCCGGCAGTGGGACGTTAATGGGCTGCCACTTCCTTTTTTTTGTGCCGGATTACCGTCCAATCGGTCTATGAGAGTGAAGGAATAGAGAGAGCACTTATATTAGCATATACAATTGTGTACTATGCCTGCTAATCGACAGTAGAGCAGCGTGGAAGGTACGAGTATATGTTCTAAAATCTCTCTTCTATAAGTGGAAAGTGGAAGTGTGGTAGCCTGTGCCCAGCGTTGGGAGTTAATGGGCTACTTACTTTTCTTAACATGCAAATAAAAGCAAAATGCACTTCTATTAGACAATATGTTTTTTAGCATGGTTAAATAAACTAATTTATTTTAAATACGAGTACTCTTCTGGATGACGCACGGTACAAAGATGTTACGCAATGAAAACAAGCCTTCCGTGAACGGTATCGCCTTTGTGTTTCTTGAATAACAAGCGAGATAAACTCCTTTATGAAACTTAGACTAATGTTCTATTAAACATTTCTAACCTATTTCAATTTGTGCTGAAAAGTGCCTTAAATATATATCAAATAATTAAATTGCGATTGTGATAAGAAAACAAGCTTAAATTCAAATTAACAAATTATCGTCAAATATAGGTTTTTACACATTTCTAATCTACAACTGATGATGATATTAAATAACCCCTTTAATTCTAAAGTTACGAGAGTTCTTTCGAGCCCTGTTCTGAGAAAGAAACCATAAAAAATCAGTGTCAGTGTAAAAAATTACTATTACAACGAAATTTTAATCTATCCTATTTCGACGCAATTATATAAAGCAATAAATTCACTCCCACACATTTTACTGTCTAAGTGATCCTTCACATTATAGTACGATCTTTCAATTAGCTTTTCTTTTTAATAAAGTATTTAAATTTATTGACTGACATCTCTAGAACGTCTTCTGGGAGATTCTTATAGAATCAGTTACTGTTATATGAATTACTAGTTTTATTTATTTATTTATTTTAAATATAAAGTAATAGCAAAAATTGAATAACTTGCTCACTGTAGTTACTGTTTGCCTGTTTAATAGTACATTATAAAGAGGAAACATTTGTGTTTTTGTATGTATCTATGTATGTTTGTTACGTTTTGATACAAAAACTACTGGAACGATTTCAAATTTTTTTCTCCATTAGAAAGATGCATTTTCACTGAGCGACATAGGCCTTATTATTTTGTCAAAAAAATAGGGATTCTTCAGAATAACGCATTAATGTAACCCAAGGTATGAAACAAAAAAATCTGTTATCGCGTGGGCTGTCAAATTATTGAAGATAGATCAAAAAATGTTCTACAGTGTTACAGAACATATTAATATTCATAAAAAAAGTCCATTATACCATATGTCCAACTGCTGTAGCTATGCTACTATAACTATTTTTTTTCATTTTAAAAGAATAAAAGTGCTGACAATATTAACACCATATTATTCATACCACTGTATTAATCCTTATCCTATTAAATATTTTATTAAAGACCGTTTCGATATCTGTAGAATTCTCTTTAAATTATTAAAATCAGATATTCCATTCAAAAGATAAAACGAATTTAAAAATCACAATCTAAAGTAAATAATGTATCCCGAATCGAATTCCAGTGTGTATAGGGAAGTTCCGATACAATAAAGTATTACAAATAAATCTTCTTAAATAATATAAAAGAAAGTTTTGCATTTAAAATTTTTGTTCTTACTTTCAACAATTTATAATAAGCTAAAAATTACTGGACCGATTTAAAAACTTCTTTCAATATCTGTAGAGCATTTTTAAATTTGCTAATATCAGGCAACTTACGTAAATGATATGATTATTTTCGTTAAAATAAAAGTTTTATTTTAATGTAAGTGAAATAAAACTTTATATTAACGAAAATAAACCGCGGGGCATTGCTAGTAATTATATAAAATGCGGGTTTATTCCCATTCAAGAACTCTTCCAGTCACCATTTTACTTATTGTAAACGTAAATTATAGAAGCTAGATTTAACTATAGTAATTTCAGTGCAAATTTATGTGCACACTGTCTATTGGCTCACAATAGGCTCAAGCAGAATAGGTATTATATATTCTACTGTAAGCTACGTCAAGTCAGTTCAAACGACTGCCAGGACAGCTTTACTGCGGCATTTTGCGGTGCTCGGCCTCTACTTGAAGTACCTAACTTCAAGGGATGACGCAAAACATCGTGTTATCTACTAAATACTGGCAAGGGTTTGCACCGACAACATTTTCAGACGTGCTTTGCACCTTATCATGAGGAACTGAGACTGAGCTGAAACGCATGGCTATGTAACGCACGTTCGAACATTTGTTAATTATACATTACTGACTTCACTGATAGTCATTTATACACAGCTATATTTATACTAGCGGATACATGCAACTTCGTATCACGAAATATACATAAAATGCTAAAAAATTGGTCAAACTTCGAAGGAGTTCGATTAACACGGTGACACGAAATTTTTATACATCAGATATGTAGTAAATATAATAAAAAGAATAAGGCTAGGATAGGCTCTCGGAAATATTTGGAAATACGCACTTCATGACCGCCTTCATTACGAAAGGATTCACTTTACTAATTTTGAAATCAATCGTGAATAGTTTTGAGGGTTTCGTGATGATTTCGTAAGTGTAGGAGTTTAGTGGTCTTATACTATTTTTGCATTTGGGTGTATCAGTTGGATCGTTACAAAGTACAAATACACAAAGGACATAAGTACAAATATTATACTAGCTATTCCTCTCGGTGTTACCCGTATAGTTTTCGATCCCAGCGGAATATAGGGAACTCCGGAAAAAGTATGCCGAATTTTAAGTCAATCGGGCGAATAATAATTATTGAAATCTCAGAATTTATGAGAAACATAAATTCACACAATTTTTCCGATATTTTATCAATTAGAACTCAAATGAACAAATGTAATATATATCAAAGTTCTTTTTTGTATGTTGCACTTCATTGGTAGACAAAGTAAAACTACGCATATAACTAATACTGTAATAATAACAAAGCCTGTCTAAATAAGAACGAAAACGGACTAAGCAAACAAAATCATTAATATTATGGTTAAATTTGACCAGTTCTATTTATTCAAATGGTAGTTATAGTAATCTCTTCAAATTATATCATATTAATACAAAATACGCCTATGCTTCGTCTTTCACAAATTTATAAGTATTATTCACACCTTGACAGATGTAAAACAAAGTTAAATAAGCGAAGTTAATACTCCCATATATTCTAAGCCATATCAACACATACCCACTTCAAAATAACACCCTGATGGGATATGGTCACCTGCAAAAGTAAAAGACGTGTGTTCAACTTCGAGTACTGATTTAAAATAAGGCATTTATTCGGTCGTACAGCTGTAGGCATTAAGAAATGTCAACGTTTAAAACACAAAAGAACAAATGTCACTCAAAAAAAGAAAGTGAAATATTATGATTTCCCTGATCTAAGAGATGCTATGATTAATTTATTCACTTTAGAAGAGGAAAACTACACTGAAAACATCCCCAATTCGATTTGCTTAGATGAGTCAGATAGCTCTAATTACATGTTTAGATCAACCACATTGATAGAGTTTGATCCTGGTACTTCACAAAGGAATGACAGGTCAAGAACTATAAATTCATCCATTGGACACTTCTCTTTGCTTCTTTCAGACCTGACAATCTTTTCAGAATCATTAGACAGAAACATAAGTTACAATAGCTTTCAAAAACCTGCGATAGAACGTTTATCCTTCTATATACAAGTACATGGTATAAACTTGTCAGTTAGTGAAGAAGAAGAGGTGGACAATATACTATTTCACTGCCCATCAATACGAAGACATACGAGTGAGTAATGACGTTGTAATGTTGGCAGGCTTGGATTTTTGTATTACCAACACGCACAATTTCTGATTCCTACACAACTCAAATTCACCAAGAGAGATAGGAGATATTCAAGTAATCATCACGATATCTCTGGAACCATACGGCGTAAAGACTTGAAATTGTGTAGGAATATTTCTTTTGCCGAGTAGAAGTCAGCTAAGAACGAATTTTGCGAAATTCCCACCGCAAAGGAGGTTCCGGGGGCGTTAATTAAAAAAATTCAAATTTTCACATTATAAAAAAATTCAAACTTCGCAATCACAAACTATATCTTTTATGGTATGTAAGACTTGGTCAGAATTTTTTTTGACATAATGGAATCTTTCAAAAGTAAATTTTAGGAAATTCCACCCACAAAAGGCAAGGCGGGCATGTTTCTTATTTGTAAATAGTAGTAGTATTAGTTAATAGTATTATATATAACAATGTGTTTTAACCGTAATTAGCCTTATATTAGGTATATCTTATGTAATAATTTGTTACCATCCTGATTAGCTTACTCTTTTTTTTCGCCACGATATGCTTTTATGCACTGGCCTTAGCAAGAAGGCCTCCCAATACCCATTAAAATCCAGCGGATCCCTCTTCATCCATGAAGAAGGCACCAGGGGTTGAATTCTTGCATTCATCCCTGCTGTCTGTTAAATATTCGACAGAGGATTCACAAAGGCGAGAGGAATAATGCAAACAGGCGCTGCCTTGTAACTCGCCTCCTCCAGCAGCTATTCGGAAATGAGTTCAACAAATCAGTGATCATTAAAATCGTTCCAGCAGTTATTAAGTTATTAATGGCGTAATGAACACGATATTATTATATATATACAGATATAGATTTCGAAAACCCATCTCGTGCCGGCGTGGTGACACTAGATTCAAATAGATATCTTGTTAGAGGAAGTATCCCCTTACAAGCTTTGTCCGCGATGTGGTACAACGATGCACCCGGCATTGTCCGGGATCCCTCACCCGGAACCTCTCCAGCCTTTAAATAACTATGCCTGCAAGAACGCCAGCAGTCTCTTGACTAACATAGGGGTTCTAATAGTGAAGTGTCATGTGGTGCTTGCTTGTAAGTTATCTCTTATATAATTTATCCTAACTAAACTAATATTATAACAATGAAACATTTGTGTTTTGTACGTATTATTATTAAAGCTTTTTTTCACTGCATAGGGTATATATATTACTTTCAAAAAAAAAAAAAAACAGCAACCAGTTAATGTAACCTAAGGTGTGAAAAAAATTGTCACAAAAAACTGTCATTGCGTGCGCTGCGGAAACTATTGATGATAGAATAAATAAATGTTATAGAATGTATTAATATCTACAAAAAAGTCCGTGATAACAAATGTTCAACTACTGTAGCAAAGCCACTATAACTACTTTTTTACATTTTAAAGTGCCAACAATAATGTAACCATATTAATCATACCTCTGTATTAATAATTATCCTATTTAATATTTTATTAAAGACCGTTTCAATACCTATAAACTTTTTATTAATTTATTAACATCAGACATTCCATTCAAAAGATATAATGAATTTTAAAATGTCAATCTAAACAAAATAATAGTATTATAGCGATTTGCATATTCATTTTGTTTGCAGTGTACCATTTTATTCAAATGTTTTTCGACTGCCACGAGATCGTTATCCAAGTGGGTGAAACCACAGGGCATTACTAGGGCTATATATAAACAATCACAATTTAAACAATACAACCGAGCTATTGAATATAAGAGAACTTTGCTTATAAATGTTTCAATAAACGTAATCCGCGAGTTTTAAAATAAATTCGTGTTTTTCAAACTTTACGTCTAACTTCTTTTAAATTAAAAAATGGAATTAAAAGTTGAGTATTGAAATTGAATATCATACTATAAGTCATGTTAAGAAATAAAATGAGTCCAAAGTGATATTATAAATTTTCAATTCCTACTAATTGGTT
Source organism: Elymnias hypermnestra (assembly GCA_015832385.1). Classification (NCBI taxonomy): domain Eukaryota; kingdom Metazoa; phylum Arthropoda; class Insecta; order Lepidoptera; family Nymphalidae; genus Elymnias; species Elymnias hypermnestra. The sequence goes on along the minus strand of JACTOM010000045.1, from coordinate 2,085,304 downwards.
TACACTGACTTTGTACACCTTATTGACATTTTCAATTAAAGTTTAAATACATTCTTTAAACTTGATGTTAATATAATTTCTAAAATATCAATTCTCTATTTTATTGAAAGAATTCTTAGAAGCTGTAGGGCTACAGAACATTTTTTGAAAATAGCCACAGAATTTAAATAATATCTCTTAACATTAGGACTACTTAAATTAGAAATTTTTTATATTATTTGTATAAATCATATTATAACTATAAGGACGTGTAATCGACTAATTTTTGTATTATTTTGGTTTGAAACAGTCTCAAATTTGTCAATACAAATCTTAATCTTATGAGTTACTGTATTTACAATATCTATAATATTGTACATTACAGAAGTAATTTGGAAAGAATCATACAATGTGATAAAGGAGAATGTATTTCGAATTCACAGCCTGTCCTTTTTTTATTTATTTGTGTAGACATTTTTTATTTGTTTGTATTGTAACCCTTGTCATCATTCCTCAAAGAAAACGTTAACATATTAATCTCTTGTTGATTTGAGTGTTTAGGGACATTATATTCAATTCCTTCAGTCATTTGTAATCTATATGTATCAAAAGCAACACCGCTTTTAATTAGTTTCATATTTTCTTTTTCACATCTTTAAATTGTTTCAGATTTCACCTCATAGCATCTAGTACAAAATTTTATAGAAAAAAATACACATTGTAATAAATTGTACTTGTGTGGAAAGATGTTCATTTTACATTTTATTTATCTTCATGAATTTCGAAATAAAATTTTATAACACTAGATTTTATAATACGAAATTTTATGTCTACTCTTCCATATTTATTCTTCTGTTATTACGTGTATGGCTTCAATATATCATAGCTACGATTCACAATGATTATGCAACACTCACGTAATTAATCCGATTATTCACGTCATAACGGTTCAATGTGACCCAAGGTTAAATAAGGTCATTATGGTTACGCGTGGTGTAAATTATTTAAAACTAGTATGTAACGGCGATCATGTTAATAATGCATTGCTTTTAATATAAATTTTCTTGGTTTAATGACAATACATAGCCACACACTGAAAAAAAACTTCATAATCTAGACTATAATGCAACTGAAAATATGTTAATCTAATTTCACACACACGTGAATTAAGTTTATATTATGAATTAGGTTTAAATTAAGTATTCATTTATTACTTTTCTCCTAATTGTGTGGACTAGACATACCATATATAGTAACACTGGACATTGACTGCACCTAAGTCATGGACTTACCTAGTTTAGGTGTCCAGGGTATTTTAATTATGTATTTTTCATTCTATGCCCAAATAAATAAAGTCATTATTATTATTGTATTTAAACTATATTAAAGAGTGCATACAAAGCTGAGCTTCGTTGAATTGTAAATGTATGCCGAGAAATGAATGTGGTACCTGTAACAAATAAAATAATAAGACGTAGGGTAGACAGATTCTGCCCCTGACAGCATGATACAACCGCCTATAGCAGTAACGTCGTGAATACGATCTATGCAATTGTGTCGAAATATCGACCAAATATATAATCGCCATAGTGATATGTAACCGTTAGTATAGTTTAAAAATATATTTGACGTTATAATTTTAATTTAGGAGGCCTGTGCTGAATTAAATTAAAATTTAACAGGCTTCCGATAAACTTACCAAAGGGAAGGGAGTGTGTGCAGTTAATTTTAATGTAAGTAAAAATGATTTCACATAAAAAATAATTAAATAGGTATTGCAAAAATCAAACCGCATGAAATTAAAATATATTTGACGGCTTTGAAAGCATAATCGTGCGAGTACTCGCCTTACTAGGTGAGGTTTCGAGCTCGATTCCCGACAGGGCAAATTTATGAGATTGCATACTTTAATTTGTTCGAGTCAAGGCTGTTGGAAGGGCAAATACGTGTTGTCAAGCAAACATTATTCTTTCCAGTTGTACGAGATTATGTAGAAACTATCTTTTACCAGTTTGACATGCTTCTATCTTAGACTGTATCATCTAAGACACAGATAATATTCTATTCCCAATATTATACTTCTCATAGGCAATAGGGTAATAAAAATCTATTTCTCTGAAGATTCAAGAAACCGACAACAATGCTACCGAATAGCATGCACTTAATAAGCACTGTACTCGTACAGTGTTTCGCAAAATCAATTTAATTGAAAACCTCTTGCCTATCAATAAAATAGGAATTTATTAGCGATCGAAAACTAAAGAGAGAGTGTAAACTAATGAAGGCCTATGTCTGTATTATAAAACCGAGAAAGAATTTGTGGGTAATAAGAAATTATAATGGTAATATCATGTAAGCCAGCGCTTAAAAGTCCATAAAACATTTAAAATCGTTTGTAATTGCGCATTTTGTATTAAAAGAACCCTTGCTACTGTCTATACTGTTTTCCGCTATACAATAGACACACTAGACAGTTATAAGACTTTAAGAGCATTATTTACATAAGTTATGTAATACCTATTCATATAAGAGTATGTCTTAACTTACAGACACGAAAGCCGACGATAAGTAACAGCAGTTCACTCACTTATAAAGCCCTTTTAATTCCATTATTTGTATAACACGTGGTATGCATAGTTTTATACGCTATCGATTGTAATGGTTTACCCACACTCCACCCAGTAGAATTACATGTTATTATATTGTACTGTATTGTACATGTTATTCATAGATAGATAAACAGATGTATAATTGATTGCACAGTGTAATATCTTCTAAGATATCTATTTTAATGAATGCTGTTAAAGGCTGTTTTGATTCACATGAAATATACAACATATATAATGTATTTAATTTGATTATGAATAATCCTGTATTGTATAAAATAGTCTGATTAATAGCGCATTGTTTTATAATTTGTAAAAGATAAAAATGATTATTGTGGGTTATACTGTAGAGATAAACATGTGTATATCGTCGTCATCGTCGTCGTCGCTTCAACCGATGGACGTCCACCGCTGGACATATGTCTCACGTAATGACCTCCACGAGGCCCGATCTTGCGCCGCCTGGCTCCAGCGGCTACCGGCGACCCTCCTCATATCGTCGGTCCACCTTGAAGGGGTCTTCCTACACTGCGTCGTCCGGTGCGGGGTCGCCATTCCAGCACCTTCGGGCCCCAACGTCCATCGGTTCGTCGAACTATGTGCCCCGCCCATTGCCACTTCAGGTTCGCGAGTCGTAGGATTATGTCGGTGACTTTGGTTCTACTACGGATTTCTTCATTTCTAATTCGATCACATAGAAAAACTCCGAGCATAGCCCTCTCCATCGCACGCTGAGTGATTCTGAGCTTTCGCATCAGGCCCATAGTCAGCGACCACGTCTCAGAACCGTAGGTTATCACTGACAACACGCATTGTTTGAAGACTTTGGTTATTAGTGATTTTTAATTCGAATTCTTAAATTATTAGTGAATTTTCGAGTATTTTAAATTCAGGGTTTCTTATGTTCAATATACAAATATAAATTTAACAGTCTATATACATTTTATTCAAACCATGAAATATATTTACACAAATAGACCAATTATTATAGTTTTTTTTTGTTTTAAAAAGAATGAAATAACAGAAATTATATCGAAGGAATAACAGAATTCTAAAAAAAATAAAATTTAAAAATATGCTACAAATTTTTGTTTAAAAAGAACAAATACTATATTGAATCGGGTGATGATTGAATGAAGTTAGTTTATCAGTACGAGGTATTCCTAAATATTTTTTATTTTTATATCATTCGTACGTCGAATTTTTCTATTCACAATTTAAATTATTCGAATCGTTTCGCGAATAATTTGAATTCGCACACCCCTAGTTGTTCGTGTGTATACGTAAATATTAAATATTTGATGCAGATTAAAACAGACAAGATTTCTATTATAGGCAATATCTTCATACTTTATTTACGAAAATTCACACGGAAACTTAAAATTCAAAGCGTTTCATGTTATTTAAATCAATTTAACAGTATATTTTTATATTCCTACCTTCTTAGTAATCAGTTATATAGGAAATCGTTGCCATTGTTATTATAGCAAAGGTAATCCTGTATATGACTATAATATATATTCAAACGGGCTACTTTAACATGCGTGAATTTGACTCGTACATTGGTTTGTGGTTTTACGTAACGTAAACGGATATTAAGCGCAGAGACACGAAGCAAACGTTTGCTTTGTTTACAGAATATATCGCTATTAAAGCTAAATATTTACGAATTATTAATAGAAACATGTCCCACAATAAAGGTCATAGAATTCTTAAAACTATTCTAGTCTATGATTTCATAGATACCTATCTAAACATTCATACACTATAATTTAGGACAGGGCGCGAAGCAATCCGCCTAACTTTACATTATCCTTTAATATTATCATCGTATGTTGGAATTAGCGTGTGTAAAAACCTATATTTGAAGATTCAAAAGTGTTGTAAAGGCCTTTTTTGCGCTGGAAAATGCTTTTACGCACTTACCCCGACCTGAATGGGTCAGGAGTGCAGGACTCGGCGAGGTAGGAGATCTTTCAATACCCAATAAAACCAAGCGGAACCCTCTTCATCCGTAAGTAAGACACCAGAGGTTTAGCTTGGGCATTCTTCCCTGGTGCCCTAGATGAGTCCGACTGCGGATTCATGGAGGCGGGACCTGTTGCGCAAACAAGCGCCGCCAGTTATCCCACCTCCTTCGGCGGTGAGAGGGAGCATCTACTGCATTCTTCCTATCTCGCTTGCGGGCCTCCTTTAGCGAGATTACAGTCTCGCAGAAGTGCTGTAAATGCCTACTGAATATTGAAGAAAGAACTTTTGAAATGAATTATTTTGATGGCGTATGATAAACAATAGTCTCTTAACTTCTAACTATTGGCCACAGGCTTCCTTAGTTAAAGAAGAAACTGGTTTTAAAGCATGTAATCCAGTAATCCAACTTCAGATATAGCTGTCATATTTTATAATTTATTCACCTCAGGTTATCAATCATTTACATTAATGTAAAGTTGCGATGAGCCTGACGTGTCTAGTGGACAAAATACCCTAAAACATTCTAGATTAAAAAAAGGCGTAGAATCACTGCAAAGGTTGAAGCTACACATATCGTAGTTATTGTACACTACATAATTACTTTTTATAATATCAACTACCTGATATATTTCCGTTGACGTCAGTCCAGCCATTTTAGAGATTTTATTTTTACGCTGGGAAATAATTACGCACCTAATATGGGACTCACCAACAGAGGAAGAATACTCACTAAAACCCAGCGGGACCCATCGTCATCCTTGCCAGAGATTCGTTGAGGCATTCGTCTCTGGCTCACAGGATGAAGCCGCTTCATAAATTCTCTATAAGGGGAGAAGTTGTAGAAACCTTCGTCTTCTGATTCCTACTCCCCTCTGTTGGGACTGGAGTGTTCCAGCGGCATTCACTCTCTCCCGTCACCGTGCCTCTTTTAGAGAGATGATGGTCTCGCAAAAGGAATCATAATTCTTTGTTGGCTTTCTGTCACACAGCCTTTTTAGATATTGATGCAATGAAAAAAAGAATTTTTGTATAAGTATCTTACAAACTTTCAAAGTATTTAGTGAAAGTTTTAACATTTTTATGGCGCGACCTTGGACTATGAGATTGGATTGGATTGCACTTGTGTACTATGCCTGGCAAACTTCAGTGATACAGCGTGGTGCTGTCTATATACCCTCTGCTCTAAAATCCCTCGTTCCGATGAGTAAGGAGGCATGTACCCAGCAATGGGACATTAATTGGCTGCTACTTACCCTACTTGCCATAATAATTTAACATTACAAACAGATTTTATTTATTTGAACGTTTGATGTATATAAATATTAAATCATTGACCTCAAGTAAAGTGTGGTTGCGTTTACTAGTATCTGATATTATAGAATAAGTATCTCTGAAACAGTATATAGTTAACAGGCAATTATTATGCGTACTTGAAACCGCAGCGAATCGAACGTGATCTCCTAGTTAGTTAGTTGTGAATAGCTATCATTATAATCCCTTTTAGAGGGAATTAAATTAATAACCTGAAATATAGGTATTTATTTAAATAAACTCCAATAAAATAATGTTTAAATTGAAATTTATAACACTTCGATCGTCTAATTTACCACGTACTATGAGTATGTGATTCACGAGACGATAAAAGAAACCTTGAATTTATAATATCATTTTTAGAAAAATATATATTAATGTTACTTTCGGATCAAAATTTAAAAGTAAATACGTGTATATTTTAATTTTCCAGCCACCTTAGTCAAGGTGATATTCTAAGCACGATAACGCAATGTCGAACGACTAGAACACCACAATTTGTTCATGTGATCACGTGACATGTCGATATGATACTTCATTACCACACATTTTAAGCGTACTTAGAATTTCACCGAGTTTACAGGCCCATGTACTATATTTTAGAGATTTTTCCAGATTACTAATTTGTATACATATCTTTATATTATAACAAGTTAAAAACTCGCGAATCACTAATATTTATAAAGATGGCGTCTTCTCAGTTGACACTGATCTGAGTTCAGTCAGCACTGGGTTCTTCTTTTACCAAATTATGTCCTTAATTGGTAAAATTAATCATTGTAAATGTTTTTGACGGAAATATCGAAAGAATCCTCTTTAGAAACAGTTTCTTGTATACAGTGGCATGACCTAAGTTCCGCAATTCATTGTTATTTACTTCCTATGCGTGAATTGTCAGGTTTTATATTTGCGTTTCATTCTATTCAATTGTTTGAATTTTTTTCTATTTTTCTAGGTCTGATCTCTCGAGTGGCGTTCATCTTATCATTTCGCTAGAAGAAATCCTTAAAAGCTGAAGTAACCAGTCATAGTAAAACATTTTCAATTTACGAGGTTAGTACGCTTGCATTCAAATACACAATGAACGTTAAGCTGAGATCGAACTATATTTAACCGTTAATACACATAATTATCATCAAAATATATTTATAATCATAGCAAACTTTTAACAATTAAGTTTTTCTTTTACTATCGTCTTACACACAAAATATACGTTCGTATCCACAAATCTGGCCATTTTTCGCGATGTTTTAATATTTTCTAAAGTTTTTGCACAAAAGTATAATAATTTTTTTAATTCAATTAACCCTTCAATCAATCTTTACTGTTGCGCTTACCCTCTCACAGCTTTAATTTCGTAAAACCGTCTCATAAAAAGAACATGCCAAAGAAAGTATGTATATTTTGTTAAAATGAGTAATTAATCGCTACTATGTATTCTTTAGAGAAATTTTACTGAACCGGTTTAACTGGTTTACCCTTTAAGGGCCTGGTCGGTCAGATTTTAATCTGTCCTCTAAATACTTGCGTAACAGGTTTTTTTTAATTATTTATATTTTAGGGGTTCGAATAATGACCCTTTGTTAAGACCTGCGAACAATGTAGGCTTTCTATAAAGTATTGTGTTTTGTTATTTTTTTTAATAAAAACTCCCTTTGAAAGAAATATGGACACATTTATATTTTCAGACGGTTGATGTTAACAATGGCGATTAGTAAGGGTCGCTCAATATTTAATCTGAATCTGAGGATATTTGAATAGCGTCAGGATTATATGTTTTATTTAGGGATAAAGTGGTACAATATATTGAAATTAAAAACACATCTATACGACGATTTCTTTACGGTTTATTTAAACATTAAATTTATAAAAATCTAGCACAAACTTCTTCAGCTCATTACATAGAAACTTTGAAATCTTTTTATCTTTTCATAGATGCCGCTTTACAAGTTTATTGAATACCACTATTAATTATAATAATTTAATTTAATTACTGAATAATAAGTGAAAAAAAAAACATTATTAAAATCAAGTGACACTCCATGCAATAAGTATTATATTAACGAAAATTGGGTTACGATATATAAATGATATACGATATGTATATATTGTGCGAACTAATAGTAAGAATTGAAAAAAAGTCTCCCTAACTTAACAGTTTCACAGGTTTTTTTTACAAACGTCTGTTTTTTAGTATTGTTTATTTTATAGCAATAGTTGCATTTAGGTCGGATAAGACACATTTTTGACATGTAAAAAAAAAGCGCGTATGCGCCGAAAACTTGAAGCAGGCGCACTAAATTACGCATTATTTAATCGGTTGACAATGTGTAATTTAATAAAACTTTTAATTTCTATATAGACAGTGTTCATTTCTAAATGTCGTCTAAATATATATATACAATGGCGTTTTATGTCATGACTTCCTTAAATCGCTCAGTCCTGACTAAAATTATATAAAAGGCATGAATTCTAAAATGTCATAACCAATTTCAATCATAACAGACAAGGTGGTTAGACATCGCTCCCGAAAATAATACCTGTGACCTTTGATGATAGAACAAAAAAATGAACCTGATTTAAGAAAAAAAACCATATTTTAAAAGGTTTTGTTGACATTATTTACGTCATGTTAGTACAGGTAAATGGCACGAAAGTTTCATTAAAAATACATTTCTTTATTTTTAAAAACCAACAATGAAACATAAACAGCTGACGCTCGGGTCACCGTACGCACGGTCGCGGCGTGGCGGTTTTTCGCACTTTCGCTCAGATTAGATTACACGCACACCGATGCCGACGTGCTTTACTAGTGCTAATAAAAAGTTTTAAAAATATGACCTTTTTTTTAATCAGGATGATTTTTTTTCCGTTCCATTATCAAAAGTGTCCTTAGTACTATCTTCTATCTTTGTTTTCGGAAGCGGTCTTCAAATAATTTGTATATACACATTTGTGCAATACAAACAAATTTGTTTTTTATAACTAAGTTAATATAAAACTACGAAATCTGTAAACTAAATGCAAAACACACTGCATAAAATTAAAGTTCAGTTGCATTTACCATTAATATTTACATATTACGTCGTATTAATATTGTATAAGGGCACATGTATGTCTAAATCACGACCTAATTATTCGCTACTCACGAGGCCTTAAGTAGCGACAAGGTCGTCTGCACGTGACGTAAATGTATAAGCTAATAGTACAGTGTAGTCGATTCAACTAATTCATTTTTACCATTAATAGTGTAAGAAACAATACATAAATGTTTAAAATGTATTTACAAGTATATATAACGACAGAAATACCCTGAATTTTGCCGATATTTCGACCCAGTTACATACATAACACGGAATTACGTCGAGATCTCGAACCGCACATTTCCACCGTCGAATGTACCTGAATACATTTAAAATATGTTCTTTGTTTCAAATAAATAACAAATATATATTCATAACTTATAAAATGATAACTGTTGATCGATTTCCTTAAGAGAAAAATTCAAAGAAATATCAATTCTCACAATACTGTCGTAATATATATTGAATAACATTTTATATATCCATGATAATTCATTTATACAGAAAAAGGAGCGAAACACATAATTTAAATAAAAGAAATAAAAAACTTGGTGCTATATTTTAGAGTGACGAAGGTTCAGAAATCATTTCACCATAATAAGATATCGGAATCACTTTTGGATTTGCCTCTACATAGTTTTTAAGTGATAAAGATGTTTGGACTTGATTCTAGTTGCACATGAACGCAAAATACATTGTAACCTACAAAAACTACATTTAAAGGAGTAACTGTTGAGTTTCTTGCCGGTTCTTCTCAGCGGAATCAACTTTTCGAACCGGTGGTAGATTTATTACCAACGGACTACCTTTTTTAAGTTAGAAAAGAATTTACCGAAGCTTTTCTCTTTTACATATTATAAAAGAATATGTGTTATATCTAGCTATTGTATACAACACAGTGTTATACCTAATCCAATTAAATAAAATTGAATAAGGTTAGTTAAAACCCGATTCAATTATTACTTTTTATGTGCTCAGCGCAACCCTATACCTTCATAGGAAAATAAATTTCTTTCATAAAAATACACTTTATGTAGTAATATCGCATCACATTCATGACATATTAAATATATAAGGGATCAATAGGAAACGGATTCCCGTTTACAGTCGACAAGCACTCTGAGAGGAAATCGACAACACAAGATCATGTTTACCTGACTTTGAATGGGTGCTTGTGGCATGCGATCGACAAGGCTTAGTAAATACACAGATTTGGAATTTCAGTGTGGTTTTACCTTGACTTTATGTATAAATTCTCTTAAATTTTCTTTTAAACCAACAATATATGTAATCCGTACTACTATGTCACAATCTGAATATATATACAAGGTGTTATGAGACCGTTTCCGAAAGCAACAACTGACGATTGCACTATTGACTTTTGATTATGGCACACCGTAAAAACACATTACTTTACAAAAAAAAACGAGCAATGTAACACCAAAATAAAACTAGCTGGTCCTCGAACGCTCGGGTCAATGAACTGAACAACGCTCTTGCGCCCGTACGTACGCTGATCAGTCAATGACTGGTCTTTACAACAAGTAATGTGTTTTTTATGAAATTATCCTTTATTTTTTTCCGTCCCATCAACAAAGGTGTCAATAGTACAATCGTTGTCGTCGTTTTCGGAAGCGATCTCCCAACACCTTATAATATATTCAGAGTTCATTTAGCTGTATCAGTTAATGAAACATTTTAAAAATATATTTCATTTAAGTCAGGATAGATTTTTTCCGTCCCAACTCCAAAGATATCATTAGTACTATCGTCTGTCTTCGTTTTGTAACACCTTGTGTATTTTTAAAATTTACACATAATACGCCGGGACCGGTTTTGACGAGATGTCTATTTCAAGAGTATCTTAGGTTACCTTATTTTAGAAAAGTTATCCGGAATTACGCAAGTAACACCGCAGGGAAAGGGTAGTCGTTAATAATATACCTTTCTTATCATCCACCAAGGTTGAAGTACATTTTGAAGTGAAACTTCTTTAGGCGCATGAGGCTAAGGTTTTTAGGGATGAAACGAAGATGTGCAGCGTTTTTTATGCGAATTCGTTTCAAGTGTAGGTAGTTTTAATATTTGCAAATTACATGTGCTCAAATAACATTTTAATTTGCCACTCGTTATTTAATAATTAAATATACTATTTTTCATAAAATTTGATATAAAAATATTTCATAAATTCTCTTTTCTAAATTTTAAATTCAATAACTATTTCTAAATTTAATTTTCGACATTTAGTATTTGATTGACAATGAAATTTCTAACATAGCTTCCCTTTTCCCTCGGTCTCGGAAATCTAAAGTTTTAGTTTTCGATTTATAAATATAAAGAAAACTTAAATATTAGTTTGCCGAAGAAGTTTCACTTCTGACATGTGTAATTTTTTTATTTATAGTGAATGAAACTTGAAGTTAATGCAATAGTTTTTTCAAATATTCGACAACAAATGAAATAAACTAAACGAAAATAAATTAAAAGGCTTCGCTTTCGCTGTCGTGTAAACTCTACTCGCTTTGCTTGCAGAGGTCCCTGGTTCAATCCTCGGTAGGGCGAATTTAGAAAATGATATTTTCTAAATTATCTGAGTTATACCAATAAAGATGTAACCGTCAAGCAAAGAGATTTATGATCCATTAGGATGCTGAGTATAAACCATATGAGGTATATCCGCTCTTACCAGATTAGCGCACTTCCACCTGAGACTGTATCATCACTTACCATTAAGTTAGGTCACAGTCATCCTGTCAGTAATAAAAAAAACGTGTACAACGAGTTATAGAAGCTCAAGCAAAATAGCGTAGTAATTGACTTGGATTTTTTAAAATTACATATTCATTACTTAAATAATAGAATCAACATTGACATTTTTCTATCATGTATTAGATGACCCGTGGAACTTCGTCCCACTAAATGTAGGTATATATCGGCAGTGGCAATTCCCAAAGAAAATTTCCATTTTCGATTTTATAGCCGTTCCTTTGGGCTTTTCCTAATTTGCATTTTTCCTAACCCCCGCTTCTATTGACGCGAAAAAAAAACAGAATTAAAACTGACCGAGCAATTTTTGCCTTTTTGCGAGAATAATGCTTGGATATTAGGTGTTCCCGGCGGTATCGCCATTTTAAATTAATAATTTTTAATTATTAAGTACCTGTCAAAGTAAGAAATAGCGTGTAAGAGAATGTTGTACTATAAAATAAGATTTTGTCACTAAAATTGAGAAAGGAATGTTTAGATAGTTGGGACACAGAGAGAATGAATGAAAGGAGAAATACTAAAAGGATTTATGAGTCAAGAGTGAATGAGGAAGTTGGAAGGGGAAGACCAAGGCGAACGTTCCTGGTCCAAATCCAGGACATTTTAAATAAGGGTCAGGTCAAGAGTACTCTAAACGGACGAACTTGTAAGAAAGGTTTAATGAGAATGAAAGAATCGAAGGAGATATGCAAGGATCGTGGCAAGTGGAAGGACTTGGTCTCTGCCTACCCCTATGAGATTGAGGCGTGATGTATGTATGTAAATTGTTATTCTAAACTATTCGTGAATCCACCTCAAGGCATCCACAAAAATTTGGTTAAAATCGAAAGAAATATATGTAAAAATAGATAGAATAACGATAAAGATGCGATACCGATGCAGAGACTTTGATTTCCTCTTTTTGTTTTTTTTTATAATAGTTTCTGTCAATTTTTGTATAACATTTTAAAATACCATTTTTATATCAATTTACGAACACATCATATCCATTTTATTCGTTAGTTTGTTTTTACCAAATTCTATCAATATATTCTATCTTCTAATTTGAACAAAGGCCTTCTTAGTATTCTAAAACTTTCTACGTAATACTTAGTGATGTAATTTGTAGCCAATTGGAGCATTCAAACCTAACCAAAAGCCAATTCAAACTTTTAGAATGTCTGAAAAACTTTTGTCAACTTAAATATTCTTTTGATATGGTAATACGATGAGTGATATTGTTTATTACAAGAATAGAAACCGACACTTTGTATGGAAGAAGACGACCTATGAAAGGATTTTAAAGTTATGATGAGTGCTAAATTGCTAACAAAAATCAATATAAATCAAAATATTCAGTAGTCTGTCCGTTTCTAACAAATCAAACGTAGGTTCGGAAATTTGAATCCGCTTAGACAAAACACAGCGGTTACTCTTTTAAAATTTTTTTTAGCGCCGGTAAATCCTCGTGGATTCTTGGAGTACTCGGGAGGATGTTCTAGGTTGTGACGGCTTCATACCGACTAAAACCTAGCGGTGCTCCTACATCATTCGGGGGGGAGTTGGAGAATACGACTGACAGACATTCGCAACCCTGCCAGCGATGTGCCCGTTTAGGCCCAACTTGGTCAATGACCAAAAACTTACTCCGAAGGTGGCTTGCCTGGAGCACCTGGCAAGCCATCAACCACCTCGCGGGACCTCTCTTTGTTGGGCAACGGACTCCGCATCCGTTACCCAAAGGTCACCGCTAAGGCGGCAGACGGCGATCGTTAGCCACTAGCCTCCTTCCCGGCCATCCACCTCCCTCAACCGTTTTGCCATCTCCTTCCGCATCATGACATCCCCGCAGAAGGAGAGCGTAGCACACCATGCTCTCTCGTTGCTCACCATCATTCTAATGACTGTGGGGAGCAAGAGATCCACACCGATAACCGCCACGAGCGCGGCATGCTGAGCAGCCCAGGCTGGGCACGCCTATATTTTAGACATACTTCTTAAAACTATGTGGAGGCAAATCTAAAACTGTTTGCGGTATCTTATTTGCCGACAAATGGTTTCCGAACCTTCCTCAATCTAATATGGCAAAACAAATTTGTTTTTATTTCTTCTATTAAAATTGTTCAATTTCAAAATCTTATTTCAAAGCCTCTTCGATTAACGAAGTTTACCAGCTTTCAAAAGATTAAATTTGAAATGATTTCGTATTCAATCACATAAACTGCTCGCTTCTTTATTCGTTCATGAGTAGCCCTTTTTCACAAAAAAAAAACAATGCTATAAAGATTTGTAGTCTAAATATCTTGCCAATATAAGCAAATATATAACTGATATTACGATCGTATTTTTGTTACTTGTGTACTTAAATTAAATCAATAGCAAATATCGCTGCTTTAAATGAATAATGATACAAAAAACATTACGCTGTGTCATCACAAGTTATGGTTATTTTGCATAGTTTGTTTGTATTTTTAACAGTCCTCCTGTAAAATTGACTTTCGTATTACTGTACAGTATATGTAAAATTTCAGTTATTGTACCAAAAGTGTAACAAAGCCGCATGATGTTCATTCAAAACAATCCATAACAATTTGGCATAAGAACTAATTTGGCTATTTAAAAATGCCAAATTTAATTAAATTTTGAATATACATCACGCCTCATTCCTATAGGGATAGGCAGAGACCACGTTCTTCCACTTGCCACAATCCTTGCATATCTCCTTCGCTTCTTTCATTGTCATTAAACCTTTCATACAAGTTCGTCCGTTTAGAGTACTCTTGAACTGGCTCTACGTACCTAAACCATCTAAGAATAATTCAATTCAACCATTCTCAATTTTATTCGCCACATCTTTTATACTACAATGTTCTACACACACTTTCTTACACTTCTTTGACACACAGTTTCAATCCATTCATACTTCTCAACGCTCTCATCTCTACCGCATTTATCTTACTTTTGTGATTCTTCTGCCATACCCAACTTTCACTACCATACCATGTTGGCACCAACATTCCAGCATGCCCAGCCAGTCTGGCCCTTTGAGACACCATGTGGCTATTCATAAAGGCGCACAGAGCACCATTTACTTTCAATATCATTTTCACATGTTCCATCGTTTGTAAATTCAGATAACAAGTATACAAATTCTTTTGCCTCTTCCACTTGTTCTCCGTCTATCAAAATATTATCATTAATCATAAATTCATCTCTTTCAAAAAGCATAACTTTCGTTTTGTTTTTATTCATTTTCATTCCTTTCTTTTTCAAAGCTTCATTCATAACATTTACCATCTCCTGTAGCTCATTAGCAGATGATGCAAGTATTACTTGATCATCAGCGTAGAGTAAACATTTGATGAGTAATTCATTCATTCTTAACTCATACATATTTTATTTCAAATCTGTCAAACAGTTATCCTTGAATAGGTTGAACAGCCATGGTGACGCAACACATCCCTGTCGTACCCCTCTTTCGACAGGAAACCACTCCGTGTACGCCCCGTTTATTCTGTCACAACCACTAGAACCTCTTATAGGGAGACTTCAATGCTTGAATCAGTTTACCGCTCACGCCATACGTAGATAACGTTGACCACAGCTCATTCCTCACCAGTCGATCATAGGCTTTTTCTAAATATATGAAAGCGCAATAATTTTAAGCGAATTTTGATTTTATTTTCAATATTGTCTCTAGAACCTTTCTACATGTAGTATGTTCAGTTATACGTTAATAAAATAATAAAACAGATGGTGTATATATTGAATTTGCTGAATTCTATTATACTAAGTACCATTATTGTAATATCGTCTTTACTAGTCTTCAAAGGGGTAATTGTTTTAATGGTATAAAAGGTAGTCTTAATTTATTCATCCTCCGAGCGATACCGATGTTTGTGTCTTATATTATCTAACACGTAATTCATTTACTAGAATTGCTGGCATTAATGCGTTTTCGTAGTAAAGGTTGTCAGTCACTTGTTACGTAATTATTGACCGTGTCGGGACCGCGACGGAATAACGAAACAATTCTTTTTTCCTGTTAAATACCAAATTGGTCAAATCAATTTTCAACATTGTTACCAAAGAATACATTGTTTTACCATTTAATTATATTGTACCTTATTATCGAATTTTCAAATGGAATAAATTAAGGTAAACCTAACAACACCTCATTAAAATAACGCCATTTTGCGATGTCGTTAATTTTTTTGTATTTGCGTAAATTTATTACCTAGTTTAATACAATAAAAACTTTTTTAAACTATATTGGTTTATTTTAATCTGTTATTATAATTTTGCACGTAAAAATAGTTTCTTTATTTCACATGTAGGTAAATACAACATCTAAAACTGGATAAACAATTTTATATAGATTTCACGTTTTGTTTTATGATAAAATACATGAACATTTGCAGTTTTATTTTTATTGAAATTTCTTTAGGCGCAGAGGGTAAAATTTTTACGCGTTGATTAGCATTACGAAGATGTGCAGCGTTTTTTATGCTAATTCGTTTGAATGTTAGGTTGTTCTAATGTTTACAAATAACATGTGGCGTTTTAATTTGCCACTCGTCATTTAATATTCTCTTTTCTAAAGTTTTTAGAATTGAATAAATATAAACAAGACTTAAAAAATTGTTTTACAAAGAAGTTTCACTTCTGACGTGGATATTGTACGCACGCACATTTAACTTTTTTATATACAGATTAACACGTACATGTTTTGATATTTTTTTAATCCTAGTTATGGAAGAGCGAGACCACATTACAATGGTACAATCGTACTTACTAAGATGTTTCAACACTGTCTATGTACATTATTTGTTTATAGAGAATAGCAGTTGTAACGAAATAAAACTGCTTTATATCAATCATATGATCTTTCAACAACATATTGTTAAATGCATCATGCATGAGGTAATCGGTTCAGTTTTAAAATAAACTTATAATTAGAGAATAACTTCTTTTACTTGTACAGTAGGTAGAAAGCTTAATTTGCTGTATTATTAAGCTAGAACACTCGCGGAGGGAGGCGCGGGCCGATCGATACACAGGTTATACGAGACTTAACGTAAATAATGAAAGCGCTCAGAGTTCTCCTACCGGACTGTTATCGTAGACCATTCCGTATTACGTGCATGTAACTTTTCTTCTTTCACGCAATTACGACTAGAAAATGCCTACAATTTTTAAATAAATACATTGTAAAACAACATTATAGTTTTTTATATAACGTAAGCTAAGAAAAATCTCGTTACATTTGTTTATTTAGTTGATAATACCGAACAATTTTAAGCAGTTGTATGTTCTTGACAATGGAAATGGTATAATATCTGACTGTAAGACGCAGCAGAATTCTTTTTATATTATAGCTCATATGCTCAGATACGTTTAAAAATATTGGAAACTGTAAACGCCTTAATAGGTAGGTAGTATGGATTCTCGTATTTCATTATTTTTATCCTACATAAGTAGGATGAGGATTAAGAAAGACGAGATTCTGTATTGGAATACTAGGTCAGCTTCATAAGTCAAAGTATTGGATTTCGCTTCGTGTTTGACTGAGGTAAAAAGATTGGTATGGAAACTTCCTGTAACCTGAACTACAAAGCTGTTAGTTCCTATCGTGTAGAACCCATTCACGAATAAAAGATAAACAATGCACCATTGTTAAGTGTGTGATTAATGAGGTTTGAGGGAAATTTGGTCTACTGAGGATCGTCTTTCATCTTCTCCGTCTATGAATCCTTTACCCATAAGTTTTATTCTCAGTTTAAAATCATATAACTGTTCATTCATTTTCTTGTTCTGTCAGTGTCAATATTTTAATATCATATAATGTCAGAGACACGAAATAACTCACTAAACGAATGCTGCTTATACTTATCGATTAGAAAAAAAACTTGTTAAGCTTTACATAAATAACAGCGACGGAAATGTCGTTATAAACCTTTCCCCTCCGTCGACGCCCGTTTTTAATTAAAGATGGCTTATATTTTCTTAAAGTCAAAACTTCTTTGATGTCAGGGAAAATATTTATGCTTTCTGTGTGAATATGTAATATATTTCATAAGTATTCCGCGACTAGTAAATAGTAGGCCTTCTCCTTTTTGTGTAAGTGGTATAAAAAAGTACATTTTTATAGAATTAATAATATGTGAATATTCAAACAATTTAATATACAATTTGCTTTCCACTATGATGCTGAAAACCATAAGAGATAATTACCTGTAATCATTTAATTGAGCTACCCTTTTAGACTGTATCGCTTACCATTAGATAAGATTAAAGTCTCATATATCAGTTATAAAAAAAATTATATCTTAGCTCTAAGTTAACCTAGTAAGGTCTTAAGCTAAGTGTGCCAATATTTACTTTTTAACGTATGAGTGTGTTTTTTTTACACGTTAAGCATATATATTCCCTCGCAAATATGTCTTAAAAATTCCTCGACATTCAACGTCTTTCTTTTCAAAGGCCTTTACCGTTTAAGTTAGTCGTCTTTGGAACTCATTGCCGGATAATATAAAATATGTACAACCTGATAACTTATTTAAGAAGATGGTGAAAGAGTACTTTCTTTCCAAACAAGATGAATAACATAAATGTAAAAGGATACTGATGGCACTACCTTACAATGAGTGTTATTTTTATGATTATGTACACCTCTTTCCGCTTTCTTACCAATGAAGACATTTAAGCAATTTTTGGTTGCCTGAATGAAACCGCTATTCAAGCGACAAGGCGCTCCAATTGTAAGGTCCGTATGTCTTTTATGTTCTATGTTTTAAGTATTGGATGTACTATAAAGGACATTGTATTGTACGTGTTGGGCAACGCATCATTACTCTTTTTTTTTAATCAACCCGCAAACGGGTTTACCCTATATTATTTCCGAAATATCGTCGCCTATAGATNACTCTTTTTTTTTAATCAACCCGCAAACGGGTGTACCCTATATTATTTCCGAAATATCGTCGCCTATAGATATTTGTAGAGCCAGTGATACTTTTTTTATCAGCGACAATGCTTTTGCGCACCCCGAATGAAGAACGAATTCTTCTAATCGGAGGTGTGGGACTCACAGCGCATTTCTCGTCATCCAGCCAGAGGAACTGCTCATGTGTTCGACTTGCGCATTTCTCACTTAATTATTATTAACGTACCAAAACAATATTTCACGCCAGGTAATTATGAGCTGCAGTCATTGACTAAATACACTGCTATTTATAATTGAAGCTCAAATAAATAGTTTAGACAGCCTACGCTTCCAGATAACCTTTTAACATAAAAACGGTTTTCTGAAAGTGAATTCAGTTTATGGTGCCTGCCACCCCCTATGCCAATGTACATATTTTATTTACAGTGTTACGTTGAAGGCACAGTCGTATGTAGTAGGCGGGAAGCTTTAATTTGTTGTATTATTTCCCTGAAACACTCGCTAGGGGAGGCGCGGACGGATCGATACCCAGGTTATACGGGACTCGGGTAATACGGGTAAATAATGAAAGCGCTCAGCGTTTTCCTCGCGGACTGATATTCGTGTCATGGACCAATCGGGACCGCGTTGATTTTTATTTATTCTCCCCTCGGTAGCTTTGATGCAATATTCCGAGTCGCTTTCAAATTTTACACTTCATTGTACTTCGATTCGCATTCCTTCTTTGTTTCCTTCGCAGCCATAAAGAAAATTGCTAACATAATATTCATTTCAACAAATATTATATTTTTTTTCACGAGGGGGGGGGGTGTGAAATTTTCTATAGATACCCGGCTTTTTCGGGGGAAAGGCCAGATTATGTGGGATTATACCCCCTAAAACCTCCTCAGTGAACCTCTTCTGCCAATGTAAGGCGACACCAGGCTCTCCAAGGAACTTTCATCTGGTGCCGCCCTTGTGCGATGCCTTACGCATCCCATGATCTTTTTTACTAAAATGTAGCCTAAGCGTTCACGTTCAGCTACTTTCTTCTCGGGGTTTTATACTAAAGAACGGTGCAAGCCCCTCATCTAAATATTATATTACTTACACGATATACAATTTAGTTTTAATTTATTTCAATATATTAAGTTATTTCAACCGTTCTTATCTGGCGGTGAACATTGAAACTATATTTATTTTACAAAAAATAGCAATATGTGCCATATATCAATTAGGATCTTCTGCTTCTCTAAGAGATAAATTCAAAGAAACATTAATTCTCACAGTACCGTCGCAATATATATTACTTATACAGCAAAATAAGTGAAACACACAATTTTAATACAATAAATATAAACAAACTTGTAATCCAAACATGCAAAACTATCTCTAAAAGAGTAACCGTTGAGTTTCTTGCCGGTCTCTTTTTAGCGGATTCAACTTTCCAAACCGATGGTAGATTTGTTACAAACGGACAGACTACTGACGATTCAAAAGTGCTTTTTGAGCCCACTTGAATAATGAATATTTTGATTTTGATTCTGTGTTGTTCGAAGACGAAACAGATTTAAAACCACACAAATTTCTAGATCTTCCTCTTACCAGTTTAGTGCGCTTTCACCTTAGCCTGTATCATCACTAACCATCTGGTGTCAAAATAAATATAAATAAACTCTTTATTGCATACCAAATTAAGAACACCATTTTATTAGATAACATTATTAGGTTTCGAAAGTATGACATCGCCGTTCACTTCGGCTCGGGTGATATAAACGCAGGTGGCAAAGTCATATTTTCGTCACGTGATGCGTATAAAATTTTTTATCCGATCGGATCGAAGGTTTGACAAAAATGCAAACAATAAAGTTTAAGATAATATAAAATATAGTTAGATATTTAATCAATAGCTCGCATGCTTCAACCAAGTAACTAAGCAACAAGTTGTTTACTCATTTATTTATGTAACTTTTCAAACACAAACTATGCCTATAAATAAGTTTAGATATGCAATCATAAACGCAAAGTTAAAGAAAACAAGTTCTAATGAATCATAAGTGAAGAAAAAATAATTACAGATTTTAATGACGCAGCAAAGCAAATTGCCAAATACTTTAAAATATAAACAAGCGCGCATGCGTCGAAAATTTGAGGCATGCGCATTTATTTATTTGAAAAGCAATGTGGCACTTTCGTCACTCAAAATGGCTACGAAAACACGAACTTTCGATACAGGTATGATAAAAAGTATATGATACCATCAAAGCATGCGTTTTAACTATTGAAAATGCAAGTACAAAAATAGTCTAACAAACATATTTATAATATATATTATCAAACACCTGTTAACTTTCTAGAGCCAATTTTTAATAAGTATAATAGGTTGATTTGTATTGTCTGATTAGCAAAAAAATTTTCTTGACTATAACTAATTTTATCTTTATAGGCTATTCTTACTTTGAACACCTCAATTTTTGTCCTATTATTTGTTTTCTTGTTTATTTGGGCTAGACTCTAAAAGTAAATAAAGTAACCGTCTTATCCTCTCGCTTCCATAGTGGCTGAACTGAATAAAAATTGTCGCATTATTACTTATGATAGACAATGTGGCAGTCATATATTAGCATATATAATTGACTATAAGATCTGACTCGTTATTTATGGTTAAATATAACAAAAATATCTTACTTTATTATTCTTAGAAGTTATATACGTATACGAATGTAACTTCTGAAAGTAATCTGTATAATGGTCGTGCGAATTACGAGATACGTCGTAATAAGATTTTGACTAATGAAGCGTATAGAACTACGTTATTTTACGTACAGTAGCTTGTAATGAATAGATTGAATTACCTTAATTATATACAGAGTAACATTATATTTAATACTTAAGAATATATCACACAAAATTATTTCCAGAACATACTTTCTTAACAATGTATAAAGTAAATTCGCATCCGCTGTTTGTTCGCTTATGGTTATATATACGAGTATAGCTTTTCAATTATTTAACGGATTTTTATACAGTTTCAACAATGGTTAGAGTGATTCAAGATGAATCTTAAAGTTCAGAAAAATAAAAAAATATAAGCTTTGAAATGTGATGTAATAAACATATCTATTGTGCTTAAATCGTAACCGCTGGCTGAACCTTACGAGATAGATCAAATTAAGTTGATTCAGAATATTTTAAAAAGATTGATCGATCCTAGTGGCCATTTTTATCTTTCACATATTACAAAAAAACATGTGTTATTTACCAAGCTATTTTATATAATACGCTACTCCTTATCCAATTAAATTAATTAAATACGTTGTATATTTCGTTAGCTCAAAACTGCCGTTGACAACGTTTCAGTAAAATGAATATCTTAGAAAATATCAAAGAATTAATAAACGGAGGCACAGCGCCTGGCTGGCCTTTCATTTCGGTTGGCATCGGTCATGGGCGCGAGTTGTTGTAAAATTATTTTAGAATCTAATTATAATTCAAAACCAAAATTCAAGTGTATGCATATTGAAGTGAATCTTCTTTAGACGAATGAGGGTAAAATTTTTACGGGTGAAACGCTTGCTTAGCGTCACGACGATGTGGAGCGTTTTATATGCTAGTTCTTTTGAAGGTTATGTAGTTTTAGATACATAAAATAGAAATATTTTATAAATTCTCTTCTAAATTTTAATTACAAAAACAAAATTACATTAATAATGTCTAATTCGAGATTTCAATAAATTATTATTATTAATTTTCGACACTTTAAATATTTTTATTAACAATTAAATTCATGAAATTCTTAACATATCTTCCTTTCTCCCTCCCTCTAAGCCTCGGAAATCTAAAGTTTTAGATTTAAATAAATATAAACAAGACTTAAAAAATAGTTTGCGAAAGGAGTTTCACTTCTGACATGTGTACTTTGTACGCACACACTTTTAACCTTTATTGTATCAAATTTGGCAGAAATTCTCTAATCCAGTATTAAGAAGATGGTAATGAAGGAGTGTAACATCATATAACAGTTTATTATCGTTAATCAAAATTTTATTGCAAAATACGTACAATTTATTATATTTATTTACTCATTACTTATTAATGTTTTTTTTTTCAGATATTTGGAGGCAATCAGACATACAGACTGAAGAACTATCATAGTATTGTCTTAATAAAGTAGAGTTAATAATAGAAGCATAGAAGCAGTACCACAAACTATATGAAGTTTAAATGTACTGGAGTTAATGGGCAAGTTTGTAATATGAGATTAAAATAAAAAAATGTAGAAACAATGGTTATATACGAGCCTTTCTAGAAAAAAATCCTCATATACAAGGTATTGGGAGACCGCTTCCGGAAACGGAGACAGACGAAAATACTAAGACACTTTTGATGATGGTACGAAAAAAGAATTGATTGTGATTTAAAAAATCATATTTTTAAAACATTCATTATCATTATTTAAATCCAAATGAAACGATAGTATTATAAGGAATACCTTACTTTACTCTGCCGCGTGTTTTTTCATCAGTTCGTTGACCCGTGCGTTAGAAGATCAGGTGTTGTTGTTCTTGAGGCGCAGGAGGGTACAATTTTTACGGATGAAACGCGTGATGTGCAGCGTTTTTATGCTAATTCGTTTGCGGGTTAGGTAGTTTTAATATTCACAAATAACATGTGACATTTTAATTTGCCACTCGTCATTTACTAATTTAAGATATGTGTCATAAAATATAAATACTTCATAAATTCTCTTTTCTAAATTTTTAATTAGCCATTCATGAATACTGATCTTATTATCAACCGCTAAGTTATATACGGACGATCAAAGGCATTTAATATTCGTATATGTATTGGGTCAGTAAAATTGTATTATGAGATTTTATTGTCCATTTTGTACTAGTATTTTCGCTTCTATGCAATGTAAAATTTTATTACGTATAAGAAATGAAAAGGCTAGTATCAATTCAATATCAATTCGAACAGCTTTTCAAAGTATTTTTCAATACTTTGTGTATTCTATCGTCTATAAAGGCAAACGGCTTCATATGGAATAATAGTTTCGTTTGTCCGGTCTATCGTTATAACGGTTTTTAGTGGAGTGTCTCTGTATATTCCAATATGCGTTATTATAAACAATCCATATGAAAATATATTTTTATTTCAATACGCTTAACAATCTCTTTTCGATCACCAAACCTGTCCATTGGTAAAGGATATATCACAGGTTGGGAAGGATGATTCTATAGAGAAGATATACATACATAGCATCGCGCTTCATTCCCATAGGAGTAGGCAGAGACCACGCCCTTCCACTTGCCACGATCATTGCATATCTCCTTTGTTTCTTTCAATCTCATTAAACCTTTTACACAATATCGTCGGCTTAGATTACTCTTGACCTGGCCCTTTTTAAATCATCCTCAATTTGGCCCAGGAACGTTCGCCTTGGTCATCGCCTTCCAACTTTCCCGTTCACCCTTGACTTATAAATCCTCTTTAACAGACTCCTGTCATTTTTTTTTATTGCTGACAGTTTAGCGCTTGACTGTGATCTCACCTGATGGTAAGTGATGATACAGTCTAAGATGGAAGCGCGCTAATCTGTTAAGAGGCGATATACCCCTTACGGTTTCTACACAGCATCGTACCGGAACACAAATCTCTTTGTTTGGCGGTACGTTTTTGCTGGTAGGGTGGTAACTAGCCACGGCCGAAGCCTCCCACCAGTCCAGACTCAGACAAATTAGAAAATACAATTTCCTAAATTCGTCCTACCGGGGATCGAACCCGGGACCTCCGCTAGCAAAGCGAATACTCGCACCACTGCGCCAGCGAGGCCGTCAAAAATTCATGTCATTAATTCTCTCTACGTGTCCAAATTATCTAAGCATACCTTTTTCAATTTTAGTCTCTACACCTTCTTTTATACCACAACGTTGTCTTATCACACTACTTACTTTGCTACTCAGTTTCAATCCACTCATACTTCTCAATGGTCTCATCTGTACCGTATTTATTTTACTTTTATGCTTCTTCTACCATATCCAACTTTCACTATCATACATAAGAGCATCGACACTCCTCTATGCACAGCCAGTGTAACCCTTTGATACATCATCTGGCTATTTATAAAGGCGTAAAGAAGATAACTGCATCAAAACCAGTTGTTACTCTTTTTATAACAACTATATAAATAACATTATACAAGTGAATTCATTGAGCCTATACGCATATATGGAACTGGATTCAAATCTATTTTGTCATTGAGATATATCTGAATCAATAATTTTACCAACGAAATTAATTAAAGCCTCTACGTGTTGCTCTACATATGCAAATGTAAGATGATATTTAAAGTTTTTCCTACTATATTCAAGTACAGTGATTTGACGTGGTTCGTTTGCCGAATTTTATATACCTCGATAACCTTACGTCCTAGTAGCAAAGTTTTTCTATTAAACAAACTTACATTTCAGTACGTTGTTATAAATAAGCGGTTAATCCAAATAAAATAATATTTTTACCATACCGTTAATAAATTTGGCCAACTACGAGTCGAACCCTGGGGCGAAGCCAGTGGCGTAGTTATACAATCGAAGCCTTTGAAATATTCATGAATTGACCTTCAAATTTTGTAACTTCGCTGACCTATAAGTCTCATAAATATTTGAATAAATTATTCAAAAGACCTACAAGTGGAATGCTCTAGCAAAAAAATTATATGTTATTATAAAACTAGTGTTATTACCCTTTTTGTATAATAGATCTATATAATGATGGTAATAAGCTTGCAAAAAATATAAGATGGATTTTACGTATAATATAATTTTAGTCGTATAATAATATAACTTAAGTATGTATATACGTTTCAAAAATGTCACTTAATAAATTTAAAATCTTTACTTTTAAAGAGAGCTCATTGAAAAAGTATCTGAAGACATCCTGAGACGACAAAAAACGTCGAAGTCAATAATTTGGATGACTCTGTTTCAGTTTATTATACAAATGAGCTGGGGTCTTATGTTATCCCCGTTCGGATCACACATAGTTTTTTGTTAACGGAAAGGTTAATAAAAACGATGATCTAGATTGAGAAACGGTGCGATACAATTATCAAAGTTATAAAATAAATTAATTGAAATAGTATTGTTATAATGAGGATAATAAAGGTAACCGACTGAGATTATTGTGGGGTCTGCTTATAACAGGGCACTAAGTAACTTTAGATTTTTAAGTCGTTATTTATTATCATCGCCAGTATTTGAAAAAATATGACGAAATGATTGAAAATTGTTTTGTTTTGTTTTTATGTATTTATTATAATACCGTTATTTATACAATATATGTAATAACAGTTCAGGACATTCATTAGCATTTGATTTGTTTTTATGTATTTTTAGAATAAATTTGATACCAATTCAGGACACTAAGTAACGTTAGATCTTTAAAGCGTTCCTTATTATTATCACTAGTCTTACATTGAAATAATTGGCCAAAATGACTGTGAATTTCAAAAATACTCTAACATTTCATTTGATTTTATATAATTTTAGAATGTATATTATAAGAATTTTTCCGGGATATATTTAATACCAATTCAGAACTTTAAATAACATTACATCTTTTAGACGTTTTTTATTGTCATTACCAGTCGTACGTTGAAATAATAGGGCAAAATGACTGAAAATTTCAAAGATACTGTAACAATTTATGTATTTATAGAATATATATAATAACATAGCTTCTAAAATATGTTTAATACCAATTCAGATTACTTAGTAATATTATTATCTTCGTTAATCGCACCTTGAAATAATAGGGCAAAATGACTGAATATTTAAAAAATGCTGTAACGTTTGATTTGATTTTATGTATGTAAAGAATATATATAATGATATATTTAATATCAGTGCAGGATACTATGTAACATTACATCTTTAAGGCGTTCTTTACTATCATCATTAGTCTTACATTGAAATAACAGGTTTAAATGACTGAAAATTTCAAAATTAATGCAACATATGATTTGATTTTATGTATTCATAGAACATATTTATATAATACCAATTCAGAAGCCTGAAGTGTAAAATCAGAGAAGTACGAAGTTCCCGAAGATAACAAAAGCGTAGATTCGCCGCTGAGCCATAATTTGACACTGCATTCGAGTGTGTGGATAGAATTGTCAATTATCTAGCACCATTCGAATTCAGTGCTCGAATGTGGACATTCGACCCGACTGACGAAGAGAAGATTGGCCGTATTGATCTTTACAATTGCTGGCGTTTATTTTTAGTACCATTGTTAACTAGAGGAATTGTTACTTGTGTGTGTTTATATTTATCAAATAGTCACTCTTTTCGAGCGTGGACAAATGCGAAGAGAGTGACCATCAAACAAAAATAAAACGAGTTTGCTTTAGATCCCACGACTAAGCAAAACACAGACGCACGCATGTTTTTATTTAATTTCCTACTCATTTTTCAATTTATTAGTCTAATCCGATTACACTTTTCGTAGCGGTCTCGTCACGTATCCACCGGCTTACTCCCAAAGTCAAGAAGTTTTACTTACTCGATTTTTTAAATCTCAGATATTTAGTTCATATTTCACTGAGTATTCTTCAATTTCGCAATCATTAAATATTTTTCAAAGTGAAATTTCTTTAGGCGCTGATTTAAAGGGTAGTTTTAATATTTATAAATAACATGTGGCATTCTAATTTGCCCCTCGTCATTTAATGACTTAATATATTATTTTCATAAAATATAAAGTAACAATATTTCATAAATTCTTTTTTCCAAATTTTAAATTCAAAAACGACTTTGTATGAATAATTTCTAATATTGACAAAAAACATATGGCATTTTCTTTTAAATTCGTCATGTGAGATTTCAATAAATTAAATATTATTGACACTCTTAATATTTTATTGACAATTAAATTCCTAACATATCTTCCTTTTTCCTTTCCTCTAAGGGTCGGAAATCTAATGTTTTAGAATTGTTTAATTATAAAAAAAAAACACTTAAATAAAGACTTAAAAATTGTGTTTGCCAGAGAAGTTTCATTTCTAACATGTGTACTTTGTACGCACACGCTTGTAATTTTTATTCATATACTCAAGGTCAAAAACTTTTTTTAAGTTATAGTGAATGACAATTGATATGAATACAGATTTTTACAGATATTAATTGAATTTATCAAGAAAAAATTGTACAGGGCTTTCTACTGAAAGCTCACTTAAAAGAATTCTTACTCAGCGTGCGATGGAGAGGGCTACGCTCGGAGTTTCTCTACGTGATCGAATCAGAAATGAAGAGATCCGTAGTAGAACCAGAGTCACCGACATAGTCCTACGAATCGCGAACCTGAAGTGGCATTGGGCGGGGCACATAGTCCGAAGGACCGATGGACGTTGGGGGCCGAAGGTGCTGGAGTGTCGACCCCGCATCGGAAGGAGCAGTGTAGGCAGACCCCCCACATGGTGGACCGATGATATAAAGAGGGTCGCCGATAGCCGCTGGAGCCAGGCGGCGCAAGATCGGGCCTTGTGGACGTCATTACGTGAGGCCTATGTCCAGCAGTAGACGTCCATCGGTTGAAGCGACCACGATAGATAAAGAAATTATAAGATTTAAACGAAGTTCTAGGCTTACAAACTAATTAATAATTTAAGTTTCTTCTACATTCTACAGCCTATAGTATAATTACAATATTCTTAGTTTACATTAAATGTATTTATATAAAAAGCTCGCCCTGTATTATGTTACTATACTTTTACTAACTTGAAATATATATATTTTTTTCATTTATTTTTGTTGTTCTATGTTGCCGAGCTCCAAGTTTCACATAATGGTAAAGTCGCTGATGATAAACTGTTATGTAAATTTTGCCATTGAGGAATTTGTGTAGGTCTATAATAGAGGTATATTGCACCCTACATTGTTTTGTTAGATATCTAAACGTTTTTGATTAAAGCTTCCAGACTGCTTTTTTTTCCGTCACATCCAATAACAATTGCTATATTTCAACACAAACTGCTGTTTATTTATTTAAACCTTTCTCAAGAATTACTCTATCTATTGATGAAAGCCGCATCGAAATCCGTTCAGTAATAACAGACATACAGGGAAGGCGGTCTTTTATTATAAACTTATATTATAAGGAGGAAAAATTTGTGTTTCTGTATGTTTGTAACGTTTTCACACCAAAACTACTGGACTGAATTCAACAATTCTTTCACTATTAGAAAGCTGCATTTTCACTGAGCGACATAAGGCTTTATTACTTTCACAAAAAAAGGATCCCTGCTAAAAATGTATTAATGTAACCCAAGGTGTAAAAAAATTTGGTCACAAAAAATCTCTCATCGCATGTGCTGCGTAAATTATTGCAAATAGAATATGACAATGTTCTTCAATATTATAGAAGGTATTAATATCTACAAAAAACCGCAATACCATACTCGCAACTACTGTAGTTATGCCATTACAACTACCTCTTTTACATTTCAAAAGATAATAAAAGTGTCGACAATAATCGAACCTTATTATTCATACCTCTGTATTAATTCTTATTACATAAAAGACCGTTTCAAAAACTTTTGAATTTTTTTTAATCGGACATTGCATTTAAAATATATTACGAATTTTAAAATGTCAGTCTAAAAAAAATTGTAGCGACACTTATGACTGGGCCTACGACTGGTGAGTTCACTCATATTCCAAGGATACAATGATCAAGCTAAAAATGACTGGAAAATATTCTTTCATTACCTTCTTGAAATCAATAATTTTTCAATACCTGTAGACTATTTTTAAATTTGCTAATTACGGACATTCTACGTCAATGATGTTACGAATTCAAAAATTTATTCGTTTTATATATGTATATGCATTAAAAAGTAAAATCTGTATATTTATTATAATATGAATGTCAGTGTGTATCTAATAATCTGAAAGGTAATAATTATAAACTAAGCGAAATAGCTGGTCTAGTGATTAGCATGTTCGACTACAGACAGGAGGTTCTGGATTCGAGTCC
Organism: Elymnias hypermnestra; assembly: GCA_015832385.1. Lineage (NCBI taxonomy): Eukaryota > Metazoa > Arthropoda > Insecta > Lepidoptera > Nymphalidae > Elymnias > Elymnias hypermnestra. The sequence continues at coordinate 2,055,644 of JACTOM010000045.1, read as the reverse complement.
CAGGTCGTGCGAATTCAAAAATCAATAATGAGTTTTCTATTAAGATTTTCTCAATATTTAGTCGAAGTTGGGAAATTAGCGGTGTGCTCCACCCCCGTGCATCGAAGAGCACGTTAAGCCCTCGGTCCTGCGCCTAATCTCTCACAGGTAGTGTCGGATTCCCGTCACATCGGACTATGAGAGTGAAGGAATAGAGAGTCCATTTGTGTACTATGCCTTCCAATCCGCAGTGGAGCAGCGTGGTGAGTCTATGCTCTAAAAACCTTCTCTCCTACGAGTGAGGAGGCCTGTGCCCAGCTGTGGGACGTTATGGGCTGCTACTTACTTTTTTTTACTTTTAGTTTAAGCGAAATAAAACTTTCGTGTTAAATTAGCTGAACCTGCGACTTCGTCAACGTGGGATGTTTTTTAGGTGCATTTTCATTAATTTAGACAAATTATTTTACTATATTACAAATAAGAAACACACATATAATACGACCGCAACCCCCTTGCGGGTGGAATTTCGTTATCCCTTTCTTAGCTGACCTCTACTCAGCAAAAGGAATATTCCTACCAAATTTCAAGTCCGACTTAGTAGACTTTCCAGTGGCACAAGATGGGTATCTACGCGGGTGGAGTCTCGGGGTATTGCTAGTAATATATAAAGGTATAGTGAAATCGCTGTCTTTTCTCGGCGTAGAGCGGCTGCCATTTGACCTCTGTAATTTATCAAGGGCGGGCCGGTAACAATTAGGTTCGCTTGATTGGCCAATCAATATTCTAAGGTGTTTCATTTATCAAATTTAGGCTCCGATAAAGATTAATGGTTTAACCTCAGAGTTCAGACAACAGAAAATCAGTCACGTAAAGGTTGTAAACTGTTTTAGATCACGGTTTGATTAAACGCGTGTGACGGGATAAATTTAATTTACAAAGAAAATACGTGGAGACATTTTATTTTACTTGCTTTTTATGTGTTACTTTATATTTCATTTATTTAGTATAGATTTATATGTTGTTTAAATGTCGGTCTATTAAAAATGTTTTTTATATATATATTTTTGGGCGAATTTAACTATTGATGTTTGTATAACGTATGAAAAAAAGACATCAATTGAAAATTATTTTTTTATAGTTTTCAGATACATATTTCCAGAATTAGATTCTTATACCCACAATCGAATTGTGTGCATAAAGGTGTTTATAAATTGACATTTAAACAAGACAAAAAACATCATATATTAGAACGTAAGTTATGTTTCAAAAAAAATTAAGAACTAATTGTTTTGCACTACTTCTTTATGTTTGTAGATTTAGTCATCCACGCCCACTTGAAAATTTCTTTTGTGTGGTGCGTCAGTAATTTAATTTGTATTTGTATTAATTTGTAATTGTAAAACATATTTCTTTTAAAGGTTAGTTTAGTTTGATATTAAAAAAAATTAATTGCAAATTAAATTATGACCTTTGAAAATGGTGACTTTTTGAAAAATGAAGTCCAGGAAGCAGTATTAATTTTTTTTTACTAACTTTGCCGTATAACAGCGGTCGGGGAACTCAAATGGGGTAAAATAATAAAAATGAAATTTTTTGAGTAAAAAGTATTTTTTTTTTTTCATATGGATACAAGAAAAATATCATATGGATTAAAAAATAACAAGAAATTATCTTTACTTATATTTTTTGTAGGGGTGATTTTTTTTCTTCAACTGTATATTACATATATTACTATTTAGTAATAGTAATATATGTGTAAGTTGATATTACCCCAGGGCAAAAAGCAAAAAAAAAAAACGAAGTCTCTTTTTAGCATCTTTGATATTATCCCCCATGATAATTTTGAAAAGAAAACAATAATTGAAAAATTCAATTTAAACATCATTTATTCAATTTACCAATGTAAAACCTAGTAATACATAACGTCCCGTTACGTTTTTTTTTTTCTTTTTGCCATGGGGTAATATCAACTTACACAAAAATATTTTGGGGAAATAATTTTAAAAAATCCCCAACCGTTGCCTTGTAGTGATAGATTTAGTCATCCACGCCCACATGAAAAATACTTTTGTATGGTCTACCATTATTATATAAAGTATAGTGCGTTAGCAACTCGCTTTGTTTGCGAAAATATATTTCTTTAAAAGGTTAGGTTTAGTTTGATTACAAAAAAAATATGTAACACCGAATTAATTTTTTGCCTAGAAATAATTAATGCCTGATTTTTCGAAATCCAAGAAGCAGTTTTAATTTTTTTTAATTACTATTCCTTATAGACATAGATTTAGTCATGCATGCCCACTTCCAAAATACTTTTGTAATGTGTACCATTAATATATATACCTACTTTGCTCGCGAAAATATCTTCGTTAAAAAAATTTAATTTTAGTAAGGTTATTGTCAAATTTTTCAATAAATCTAAGGCATTTTTATGAGCTCACTTGAGGGTAAGCTCGGGGACCAGTAATGATGTTGATTCACTGTTCATTTTATTCTTGTTTATGCAAAATTGAGCATTGTGCAAAAAATTATATATGATTTAACGCACGAATATTTAATTTGAAATACATATATCGAATATTTTACATATAAATAAAAATCTTTAATATTTTCGATTGTTACTTTGCAGTAAAAGCTAAAAAAAGGCAAGTAAAATGAAGCTGTGAAAGGTTGAGTTTCATTTGCATATTTTGTTATGATAGGCTTACGCTGCACTAACGTCATTGCTGTTGAAAGGCGATGAAGAGATGCTATCTAAGTGTAAAAGATAGTTCCAGAGAGTGCCTTTTATTTTTAATTATAAGTTACTACACCTAAAGTTAATAGATTATTTTATATGTTAGCTTGATTAATCTTTACACTACTTTACAAAACAATTCAAAGTTTTAGTTAATGAAGCAGCAGAGTCCAGACTCCTTACTAATATTATAAATGCGAAAGTAACTGTCTGCGAAAAGAGTATTATAAAGGATGGAAGCACTGTCATTTTTAGAAGGTTTTTAGGCTATTGATTCGATATAAATAAATATGATACTCATTGGTTAGCGTGTTCGACTACAGACATGAGATCCTGGGTTCGAGTCCCGGGTCGAGTCAATTCGAAATCGACTGACTTTTCTATTAAGATTTTGTCAATATTTTCCCGAAGTTGGGAAAAAGTTAGCGGTGGGATTCACCCCCGTGCCTCAGAGTACACTTGTGTCACTATGCCTGCCAATCCGCAGTGGAGCAGCGTGGTGGGTCTATGCTTTAAAAACCCTCTCCCATATGAGTGAGGAGGCCTGTACCCAGCAGTGGGACGTTAATGGGCTGCTACTTACCTTTTATTTTATTAAATATGATACTCAAGGTTTGTAAACGTATTACTTAATAATCCTTACTTATATTATAAATAGGAAAGTAACTCTGTCTGTCTGTTGCGCTTCTACGCCTGACTAATGAACCGATTACAATGAAACACTGCAAATAGCTTAACAAGGTATTTACATATGTGTCTTTTTTGTAAAATAATTAGTCTAAATTACTACTACACGCTTATGAAGTCGCGGATATGTTTGTGTATTTAAAACTTAATCGGCAAAAGTGACGCTGTGGAACAACAAAATATCATTATGTCATTGTTTAATACATAATTTAACTGATGATGCGGAGGGTATCGCTGGGTTTTAGTGGGTATTCTGTCTTACCAGCGAGTCCCACACTGTCGATAAGATTTTACTCTGATCGGCGCGCATAAAGGCATTTCCCAGCGTTAAAAAAAAATACGCATTTTTAATAAGATACCGCTCTGTTTTAGATTTACCTCCGCATAGTTTTAAGAAATATTCCAAAAATTTCTCTTACAGAAGGCATATTATAATGTTGAAGAATATTTTACCGATAGACATGTTTGGACTTGATTCCAGTTGCTCACAGAAACAATATATTACACATTGTAAAATACAAAACTTAAAAAAGTATTCTTTGAGTTTCTTCCCGGTTTCTTCTCAGCGAATTCAACTTTCCGAACCGGTGGTAGATTTGTTAGCAACGAACAGACTACTGACGATACAAAAATGGTTTTTGAGCCCACTTTAAAAAACAATATTTTGATTTTGATTTATTTTGGCAATTAATGAATCCTTTTATATAAATTAAAGTATGTCGGCCGCGTTGAGGAACGGGTGTAAATGCTCGCTTCCCTACGATAGGCCCTTGGTTCGATTCCGGATAAAGCAATTTTAGGAAATTGATTTTTCTACTTTGTATAAGTCTGAACTTCTGCCGTAGCTACTTACATTTACCAGTCTACTTAGAAAGTTGTGCCACCAAGCAAATAATTTGAACTCTTTTACGATGCTGTCTAGAAACCATAAGAGGTAAATTATCTCTTACCAGGTTAGCGCTCTTCCAGCTCAGACTGTTTCATTGTTTACTGTACGGTAAGATCGGAGTCTGGTGCTAACCGGTCAACAAAAAAAACTATGTTTCATGTAGGCGTTCACTGAGAATAAGTTTTGTCTATTTTCTTACGGGATTGGTATATATAAGCAAAAGGTACATTTAACGATCGACACTCCATCGTTACCCTGCTAGTAATAAAAATACGAGTGTTCTTTAGATCACACGACTGAAAAAAAACATATTAATATAATATACATACATATATTTTACCGTAAAGTCCATTACTATGTGGAACAACCTGCCTCGAGAAATCCGTCACTCCGAATCACTTCCCATTTTTAAACGTCGTCTATTTAATCACTTCTTAAATCAATATTATATACATTTATGTTAGTTTATGTTTGTATACTATTTATATATGTATTATATGTAAATTTAATATATTTATTTATAATTATTTAAGTATTATTATTTAACTGATTTTGGTTTGTTAATTTGATTGTGTAATTAAGATAACTATTTATTTTATATGATATCAATTTTGCGCAATTCCCCACGTTCCTTTTAATAAATTCCCTTCGCCAAGGGTTGCCTGTAAGAGATTGCTTACAGCAATAAGCCCGCCTTTGCACACTTTCGTGCTAAATTGTTAGTCTATATAATGTATTTTTCAAACTTGTATTATTTAAGAATGTGTGCGATAAAGATACATAAATAAATATGTTTTCTAAAAACATAACAACCTGTATATATTGTAGTTTTAGAATATTGATTGAAGTTACTAAAATAGTCAAGGACTTGCGAATGTCAACCCACATAACGTGACACTTCTTGGAAATTGTTAACACTTGTGATTGTGTTACAAACAATCATAGTGCATACTTATATAAAACTAGCAATGCCCCATGGTTTCACTGGCACAGATATCGATCTCGTGGCAGTGGAAAGTCGACTCAGTCAGACAATATATTTATTTTCGTTAACATAAAATTTGACTTCATAATTCATTTATTTATTTATTTTACAAAATCCACAGCCCTCTTAAAAATAACATATAATCAGATTAACTTAAGGCCAATTATGGATTTTACATTTATTTATTGGACTAATAAGCGCCAGAGAGATTAGGCATGGGTGTGAGTCTGTCTATAAATGTGTGTGTGCGTGCGTGCGTGTGTGTGTGTGTGTGTGTCTGGAGCTAAATACAAGCAAGAATGTTAGATGTTAATTCGATGCTGTCATATTGACCATTGCTAGCATCCATACAGAAACAGCATGTCTAAAAGTGATCTCCTTCTTTCAAGAGACAATAATTTATGAACGACACAAAGTTGGGAATAATTTGAATACATATCTACTTTATGATGTGAGCGGAAATTAAGATGTTTCAAAAATTTTGATTGTAATTTTTCTTTACTTTGTTTCTGATATTTAACAGCAAGGTTCCAAATACAGCTACAATATTCCAGCGTACTGCGGACAAGTGCACAGTACAAAAGTTTAACGACACTTTACATCCGTAAAAGGTTGGGTTACACGGAGAATAAAACCGAGCGTTTTTGTAGCACGGTTAACAATCGATTCAACATGATCTGAGTATGTTAATTTGCAGTCCAGTAAAACACCCTAATCAATATACAGATTTTACTTTATAAAGAATATATATCTAACTAATACGTTTTTAAATAATGTCATTTAGGTGGAATGTCCGGCATTAGCAAATTTAAAAATACTTGATTTAAAGATCGAATTTTTTAAATCGCTCCTGTAATTTTTAGCTCGATAAAAATAAAAACAGTATAGGATTATAGGTGGGTGTAATTGGTATCCTTGAAATATGAGCTAACTCACCAGCTGCAGGTTCAGTTATAAGGCTCACTACAATTTTCTTTAGATAGACATTTTAAAATTCGTTTTATCTATTGAATGGAATATCAGATTTTAATGGTTTTAAAAGTTTTATTAATCTCCATTTATGAAATTGATACTGTCTTTATTCAAATATCTTTTAATAGGAATAATACAGAGGTATGAATAATATGGTTTGATTATTGTCGACACTTTATTAACTTTTAAAATGTAAAAAAATGGTTATAGTAGCATAACTACAGTAGTTGAACATTTGGTATCGTGGATTTTTTTGTGTAGATATTGATACCTTTTGTAATATTTGTAGAACATTTTTTTGTTCTATCAACAATAGTTTCCCCAGCGCACGCAATGAAAGTTTATTTTTGACCAATTTTTTCACATCTTGGGTTACAGGAAGACATTTTTATTAGGGATCCCTATTTTTTTTGAGTAAGTATAGTCTATGTTGCTCAGGGAAAAAATAGGTAGCATTTTTTGTGTGAAAATGTTACAAACATATACAAAAACACTAATGTTTACTTTTTATAATATTAGTTTAGATTATAGGGCGAAAATGTAATCATGTACAAAGGTAAGTTAAGTAAGTAGCAGCCCATTAACATCCCATTGCTAGGCACAGGTCTCGTCTCATAGGAGAGAGGATGCTTAGAGCATAGACCACCACGCTGTTCCAGTGCGGATTGGCAGGCAGAGTACACAAGTGCACTCTCTATTCCTTCACTCTCATAGTACGATGTGACGGGAACCAGACACGACTGGGGAGAGATCAGGCGCAAGCCCGAAGGCTTAACGTGCTCTCTGAAGCACGGGGGTGGATCACACCGCCAACTTCGGGCAAATATTAATAAAATCTTAATAGAAAACTCAATATTGATATTTCAATTAGCCCAACCCGGGACTCGAACCCAGGACCTCATGTCTGTAGTCGAACATGCTGACCACTAGACCAATGAGGGAATTCTGTATATGATATGTTAAAATATAAGATAATATTGAATTTTTAGTTAGCCTGGAGCAAATATAAAATATTGGGCATTTCGGCAAATCATATACATAACAAAAATCGAAATGCTGACGAGCTTTGGTAATTAAAAACAATTATGCAGGTAATATTTGTATATAAGAGTATATAGTTATTTAATGTATTAGTATAAAAATGTTTTTGCTAGCAATAGATTACAGTTTAGTACAATATTTCTCTTATCATATCTTGTTTTTTACAGAAAAGCCTATGAAGAAGTTGCAGGAAGGCCCATTTGTGAAATACCAAAGGATATTCAACATGAAACTGGTACAATAATAAAAAAATGGTTCTGTTAGAATTTATAACAGTTATTTAAGGCTGAAAATTAGTGTTTAATAATGGGAAGCCCTTATATCTTTACGTACATCCTAATTAAACCAATTTTATTTAAATATAAGTTTATCATCGTGTAATTTCCATGATCTGTCATTTTCAGCTGTTCAGCAGCATTAAATTACTCACGAGTGCCAATACTTGCAACAAAAAGGTGATAACAATGCTACAATATTTTTTTTTCTAACTAAAGCCTATCTATGGCCTCTACTTATTAGAGAGTGAACTTGGATTTTGTACTTTTTAATAATAATATATTACATATAGCCCGTTATATTTATTTATGTAAATATTTATATATTCATTTATATCTCTATATAAGTAATAATGATAAATCTATCTATATGTAATATAAATATTATATATATTTGGGTAAACGGGTGTGAGTGTAAAAGTAGAATAATAATAATAAAAGAACTTTATTCGCATATCATGATTTAAATTTGGTATATATATGCATCAAAATAGAATAAGAGAACATGTATGCGAAAAGACGTAGAACTCAGCCAAGCTGCTTTTCAGTTCCTACCTTGTACAAGCGATACCTTTGGCGATACTGTAATGATTATGAAGCGAAGTGCGGCAATAAGCCACTTTCACTTTATTATATTTTTTTAATTTGAAGTTGTACTGAAAGATTTTGGAAGACAGCTAAGGAATGCTGGTTGTTAGGATAGACTATTATTATAATTATTACGTCGATTATTATATGGGTAGCAACGCGAGTTAATATCACCAAGAAAACAAATATTATTGCAGCGTTGGTTTCAAGACGTGGTATTGTTAGCTACCGGCGACAAGATGTGTGATCCATGTTGCCGTCTCTAAGGGTCGACAGGGTACTTGAGCAATAGCGGCGGCGCCTACGTATTGCTATGTATATACAAAGTTCAGCTGTCCGTCTGTTGATAATTATTGTACAAAAGTCATGTACATTTTTTGGTTGCAAGCTCTTCCATCACCTAATTTAGGAACGTTATTAGACAACAATTCTTTTTGTATTAGTTTAGGTTTACGTTTAGGTTTGCCATTAGTTCATCCTCATTGCTGTCATTGCGGAGTCCAAGTCGACCGCTTAGGACACCACGGTCTATCTTGTCAGCGCAGCGCCGGTCCCCTTTCAAGACATGCAGCTTTGAATGATATTATTCGTAGAGCTCTTGCCACTGCTAACGTACCGGCTCAATTAGAGCCGAACGGTGTTGTACGTAGCGATGGCAAGAGACCTGACGGAATTACTTTAATTCCATGGAAGAATGGAAGGTGCCTGGTATGGGATGCGACTTGTGTTGATACCATGGCGCCAACACATTTAAAATTATCTTCAACGTTACCTGGTATTGTGGCGACTGACGCTGAAATTAAAAATAATTGCAGAAATCTGGATCTATTACACAAGATCACATATTTCTGCCATTTGGCGTAGAAACTATGGGACCGTGGGGCTCTGAAGCAAAAATATTTTTTAAACATCTTTCTAAGCGGTTACTGGATTCCACAAGTAACAAAAGCTGGCGCTTACCTCGGGCAAAGGATCAGCTTAGCTATCCAAAGAGGTAATGTTGCCAGTATTTTAGGAACACACCCTATGGACAGCAATTTGGATGCGGCTTATTATTTGATTTAATTATTTTATTTGTTATTTTTTTATATTCTTGTATGAACGGTTATAAATTTGTTTTATATCGAATTTATTTATGTATTGCTAATAAAATAGCATTTGTTAGATTTAAGTCATTATATATGTATCTTAAAATATATCTGGTCTATTTATATAAAACAATATTTTTAGGTAAATATAATATTTAAAAGTACTTAACAGTATGAACGTGTATAAATATTAATAAATGTAGTATTGCCACTACAATCGTATCACATTTGTTAAGTTACGTTATTGTTTTTTTTTAAAAATCAATTAGGAGTTTATACCTCTTTATATGCAAGGGATGCCTACTTATTTTAAATGTATAAGGTGGTTGTTGGAGGAAATAAAAGGTAATTTTAATTCGTGTATTTATTTATTCTTTGAAATTTCATCCCTAATTAAGTGCATAAATAGGAAAATATTATTTACAAATACAGATTTCGCTTATAAATACACCGAGTGGGATACGACAGCCAGCTGCCGCCATTTCTGAACCAAAAATATAAAATGTTAAATTATATCAGAATTCATACGACAAATAATATATATTCACATGTACTACCTTTGTTCACATAAAACGAAAAAAAGTTTCCGTTTTACGTTAACTTAGGTTTAAATGTAATTATTTATAGAGATATAGTAATACCCAAATATACATCATTCATCAATCAATATCATTATAAAATGTGAACGTAATTTTTAAGTTTAACTTTGAAACTATTTAACAAATTATATTTCTGGCTTAATGCTTTCGATTAGATCAGATTTATTTATCCGATTATATTAAAAAAAAAGTGTTTTGGTTTTATTTAATAGTAAACAATTCAATTTTTCGTTGTATTTATTAATATCTCCAACAGTAATGTAAGTCTATAAAGAAATATTCAAATTTTATATTTTATACACAGTGAATTTTGTGATTACTTTTTAACGAAAGGTTAACTGCTTTTATAGTTCAGTCGAATTAGGATTTGACATTCCAATAATTGATAGTAGCAATTTTTCGTTAGGTGAGGGGGAGGGGGGAGGGTGGTTCCGAATTAAATTTCCTACAATTTTGTTGGTTATTAATTCTTCCTAGCATTAATATTTTTCAAATGAGACTTCAAAAAAGGGGTTATTTTTATAAACTCAAAAGCTCGCTTATTTTTAATTTATCGCTAAAAATTGAATAATCTTAATTGTCTGGTATTATATTTCCTGCAATTTTGGTCCAAAAAGAAGTGGTGATGAATCATATATTATATTGCAAGAATAACATTTAACTCGTTTATTACTGATTTATTGGTATAAACTTTCAGCAAATAATGACTTTCAGTTTAAATTTGCAAAAAGTGTACCAGAATCGTTTCAATCTCTAACTGAATTGCTTCAAAAATTATACAAACAATGTTACTTATTAGCTATAGTCTTTCTAATTTTTACATAAAGGACTAAATAAAGTCTCTAACTAACTATATGAACAAATTATAATAAAAAATTATACTAAAATAAGTAAAATAGTAAAATAGTACTACTATTTTACTATTCATGTCTGTGTATTAAAAAAAATATTTGTATATATTTTAAGCGATTTCCAAAATGGAAGGAATTCAATTCGTCTGATGTCCTAAGAAATCTGTCGTTAAAAAATAACAAAATTTACAGTGTGATAAAATATAACTATTAATGTATCTTAATGTATAACCTTGTATAAAACAATCACTATTAATAATTGTGTTTGCATACCCATATAGACATAAAAACATTCTGATATAAAAATAAAGGAACATGACGAAGATATTGTAATCAGCAAAATCCTTAACACTAATTATTATTTACCAAAAAAAATATTACAAACAATATTCGAATTTCTTTTACAATTAATATTTACAAGAACTTAACATATTTTAGTGTTTAATAGAAAAGGAAACGATTAAAAAAAATGTCCATTACGAACAAAATCTATTTTAGAACGTTTTGCATAAAAATACGAAATAGATAGGATATTTTTAGGGACGAATAAACGAACTCCTTTTTAACTGTTTATCATGCTGATCCTTTTTACACTTAGTAGACTTCTACAAAAAACTTTGTAATTTCACATCTTGAATGAATTCATACATCCGACCCTTTTGACAAACATTTAAACTTTTTTCAGAAATATTAAGAAAATACTGCTAAAAACTTCTGATTCTTCTATTATTTCTCACTGATAAAGCAATAACGTTAATAAAAAAATATATACAACAAAGTGCATGTCAGGCTTTTTCTTCGCCGTGATAACGTCCTATTAGGCGATGAACGCCGTCTGAACGCACGAAAAAGTGTCACGTTCTGGGTGAGCAGAACGTGAAAAACGAGAGCGCAGAACAAGCGATAGAGAGCCGCCATCGGCCTAAATGTTCGGCTTATGTAGCATCTATCTCTCTTCCATCCTATTGGACGGTGCATACATGTAGAAGAGCAATTTTTTCAGCAATTTTATTTTTGACGTTATCACGTAAAATTATCATCCATAAACAGACTTTACAGACGATTTTTTATTAAACATAAACAACGGAAATAAATAATAAATCATAAATACCAATAAAGTGGTATAGTAAGTTATATTAAAAAAAAACAATTACACTCTTTATACAAAACACCCTTTATACATGAATATCTTAAACTAAATAGTGAATTGTGCAAAAGCGCATTAAATTGAGGTAATAACTTAGCGTGTAATGGTGACTAATAATTGACTACATCGAAGAGAAACGATCTCGTATACCCAAAGTTTAAGGTAACCGAATTGCGGGTAGTTGACAATTTTTGCTTCTGAAAAATAGTAGTAGAAACTATTTGTAGCCAGACATTGAACCTCACAGAATACCAGCATGAAATAAACAAGTTTATTTTCTTGTGTTTCATTGAATGGGGGATCTCGAAGTCAATGGATTTTAAAAGTTTTAAACCAAAAAATTTTAGCCATTATAACCGACAATGCATTGACAATTCCACTGTTCCTGTAAATGGACGTCAACCCTTTAATCGTTTGGAGGTTTGTTTCTTTTATAAAAGAATACACAAAAGTGACGTAATACAACATAATAAAAAACAATGACGTTCAAATCATTCATGGACGAAGTCGAATAATCGATATTAATCGATTGATTTGTTTATATTGAAGCAATTAACTCTTTTTATTTATTTCTTTTTAGGGATGAAATGGCAACAGTATTTTGTAATCTATAATCTATGTGTATTTCCTGATAATTTTATTCAATATACTTGAAGTCAAGTGTCCCTCGTTACCTTAATAGGGTGCATTGAATTCAATTTGGGTTATATATATTTTAAAATTGTATAATTTTTTTATCTTACTAAATAGCTGTGGATTTAGGATAGATAGACTTATGGCATCTGTTAATTTCAAGACATGGTGTTGTTTTTGTTTTATAATATCGTATTATATTTCATGACATTTTGGCGCCAGTCAACTACCCTTATTTCATACTATATATAATAATCGAATACATGCCACAATGAAATCCGACGGTGATTCTTATGCTTAAGAAGTAATATTTTTCATTCATTATATTAAATATCTGTGAATTTAATGAGCATGTATGAAGTTTATGGAGGAAATAGACTTTTTGGGCGCCAGTTTGGCTACATTAAAGGTATTTTATTTTATTTTTTATTTTTTATTAATGTTACAAGATGGAAATCGAATACATGCTACAATAAAAACTGACAATGACTTTCACGCTTAAACAAGTAGTATTTTTTGTTGTGGCATTAAACATTTGTGTATTCAATGACAACATAACAATTCGATATTTATGCGCCAGTTTAATATATTAATGTTATAAACCAATCGAATACATGCTACGATAATAACTGATAACGATCTTTACGTCTAAAAGAGTAATGTGTTCTTTTAAAATATATAGGTATTTAATATGTGTATTTCGTGACGGCATATTAAGTATCTGTAAAATTAGACATTTTGTCGCTAATCAATTGCACTAATATGACATATAGCACTCGAATACATGTCACGATTAAATTTGACTCTGATTGTCAGAAAAAAATGGTTCTTTTTATTATAAAATGAAAAAGAACCATATTAAATATGTCTTTATTTCTTTAAGTATCTGTGAAATATAGACATTTCGGCGCCAGTCAACTACCCTAATATGATTTATAGCAATTGAATAAAAGTAACGATTAAGACCAACTATGTCAGAATAGGTTGGTACTTTTTATGTTATATAACATTATATATCTCTGTATTTCGTATAATATATATTAAGTATCTGTGGGAAATAGACATTTTGGCGCCAGTCAACTACCCTAATGTCATGGATAACAATCGAATAACGGCGATAAATTCATGCCACAATAAAAACCGACGGCGACCTTTAGGCTTAAACAAGTGGTAATTTATTGGTACTCCAGTTAGAATCGTGGTGCCTCGTAAATTTTACGGGCCCATAAACTGAACCGCCCACGGTAAATTGCCGTCATTATATAACGACACCACTCCTCGTGATAATTTTAGCTGTTTGGTCCTTAGACTTGTTGTCTTCAATGTTCAATTTTGATGATTGTATTTTCTTCCACGTATCCCCTAAAGCTTTGCTGAAATGGTCGTCCACTCCACCTTTTGTGGTTTGTTTCTCATTGTCTTTTAATCTTGAGGTTTGTATTTGCCTCCATGTGTCGCCGAGGGCTTTAGCGAAATGGTCGTCTACAGATACGCTGGCATCGTCTACTTCCATTGCTATGATTTTTGCTGGTTTAGGTTGGTCTTCTGCCTTGAATTGTATCGGGCTACTGGCTCGGTCCTTCATGTTTGGTTTGGTTGTGTTGGGTTGATTGATTTCGGTATTTACGGTATTCTTCTTAAATAGATTCATGTAATCGTCGCCTAGAGAACGCCTGAAGTGCTCGTCAATAACTGGATCACACATTGACATTGAACCTGCGAAAAGAGAATAAAATTTTTGAGTTTTCTTTGTCAAATATCTCTGCTTACTTATTAGGTACAGATCGCAGTAAGTTGCATGATTAAGTATATAATAAATTATTAGTGCAAACATTTAAATCAATGTTAATACCTGGTGGAGTGTCGTTGCTCTTAATGACGGAAGGTCGATTGTAGGGGGGAGGTGCGGGTCTGGACCTTAACCTCATGTCTATGGGAGCTTCATGTCTAGACCCCGGGTACTCCGGAGGTGCTGCAAACAATTGAACGAACAATTAACTTAGTTATTTTATAATTTATTGTACACCATATTGAAGGAAAATATAAGTGGCGATTAAAATTATATGATCTGACGGACTAGAGAGAATCTTATCGCTCCCAGACAAACTTAACGAAGGAGAATTAGTCAAAAGTGTAATGGCAGGCAGTAAGAATAGTGAATACACTACATACATTCATTTATTTGAAAATGGAATACATATGGAGTCTATATTTATTTATATAGACTGTAAATAAATATAGACTTTCCATTGGAAGTGTATCATTTATTTACTTATTACAAAAGTTAACGGTATATAACAGTTATTAACGTTCCATTGCATTTTCAAAGAGTTTTTAGGGTATACACCCTAGGCCAGAATTGTTCTAGGCATATTCAACAATCCTCACTTTTCCTTCATCGAAAAACTCTTTTAATATACAATTTTAGAGGTTACTTTTTTATTGCCATAACATTTGTCCGTGTTCTAACAAAATAGTAGTGATGATACCGTCTAAAATGGTAGTACGCTAACCTGGTAAGAGGTAATTTTTATCTAAATAGTTACTATTCAAAATTAACGATTGATAACGATAAAATAGTTGAACAATTTTTTTTTGTTTTTTTGCTGGTAGCGTGGTAACTAGCCATGGCGGAAGTCAAAAAATTTTTTTTTATCACATAATTGGACCTGAAATATATTAAATAGTGCCACTGAATGTAAACAATATGTAACTCAGTTTTTTACTTTTTTCCATATTTATGTTATTAGTATGATTTTTTTTATATTTTTTTGTCGTTATATTGTATAATATTCATGTAGTAAACCAATAGAAGTACCACTTGGTTCTATATTTAATTATTTTGATTTTGAAGTCTGCATGCCATTGTACACAATATGATTTAATAACTAAATAAGTTACACATTTTATATTCTGTGGTTATGTTATGAAGTGTAACATCTTTAAGCGCATGAGGGTAAAATTTTTACGGATGAAACGCGTGATTAGCGTCACGCAGATGTGCAGCGTTTTTTATAGTAATTCATTTGAAGGTTAGGTAGTTTTAATATTTACAAATAACACGTGGCATTTTAATTTGCAACTCGTCATTTGATAATTTAATATATTATGATATAAAATTAAAACATTTCATACATTCTCTTTACTAATTTTAATTTTAATTACAATTAAATACATTAAATTCCTAACATATCTTCCTTTTTCCCTCCAAGTATCTGAAAATTTTAGATTTATCTGTCACTTCTTACATGTGAACTTTGTACGCACGCACTTTTAACTTTGAGTATGATTGTGTGGGTTCACACATGAAAGCCATTCAACAAACAAGAAGAAGAAGACTCATTTTGGTAAGTATACTATGTTTTAATGTATAATTTTAAAGAGACTACCTTTTCCATTTATATTAAGAGCTAGATTGGCCGGAGAGTCATCCACTTCGTCGGAGAGCTCGCCATCACTATGGGGTTGTGCGCGAGCTATTGAAGGCCCAACACGTCGTTCGTTGAAAGACTGTGATCTCAACGCCATTTTTCCATTTTCTCTGCAAAACAGACTTTATATATTTAGCAAAAATATGATACAAATATACTTTATCAAGGCCTCATATTGCGAAATAGTTTGAAAAATCCAAAAGTGCATGCTTCATGGTATACATAGCTCAGAGCTATTCGATAGAGGCAAATAGGCGTGTGCTGTATGTAGATATTTTTACATATTATCGCATACACACGCATTTTCAATGTCAAGCCATATGCCATACCAAAAGGATCACGAAATTCATACATAACATGTACAATATTATAATTGTGTACTAATTATGCGTACTCATGTAACGATCACAGAGTGAGTTTAGCAGTGACGCCTTGAGTTCTATGAGAATCGATTTTAATCGAACAAGCGTTACATACCCGAGCGTGACGGCCCTTATTCAATATGCGGAAAATCTAATCGCTTAGCTACACTGTTGTTATAATAATTTACATTATTACCGTGGTCTGTATTCAGGAAGACGCGTTCTCCGTTCTCGTCTCCACTTTCCAGTAAGTTCCTTAGGAGGTGCGCGTGGGGTCTCCGGTGAAAGAGTACGGTCTCCTTCGGACTCCCCGCTGGAGGCTGTACTGGGAGTTTCTGGAAAAAGTAAAATGGTATTTTATAAATTATCAATGATAATAGATTATTTAAGACCAAAATATGTCCGATTTGAAATCATTTATTTGATTAATACAAAGATTTAGATCGTTCTATATTAATTTGATACCTGCCGTTCCCTACTGTGTCACTGAGATACTCAGTGACACACACATATATTTTGAAAGAAGTAATTTGGGAAAAATTAAGACATTTGCGAATTATTTGGAAGATCTGGGGAAATACGTGCGTTCAGTGGTCTTTCAAATTCATAAATCTGATTTGGAGCAAATCAATAGGATGGTTTCAATGTTTGTAACAGACATAGAAACTCTTTTTGTGTTTTATATACATCAAAGTGATATTGTAGAACAAAACTTAAGGGCTTAATGTTTTTTGAAGTTTGAAGAATTTATAAGATGATCTAAAATATAGGTTAGTAATCGAAACAATTTATGACATGCAATTTTAAAAATAATCTTTGTACCACTGCTGAAAATATTTTGTATTCTATATGAAAGGAATGCAATACAAATATGAATGAAAAATGTGGCATTGTATAAATATAAAAGGTGTCCCTTTATTAACCTGATGAAGTATTATGAATAGAATAACAAAAAAGCGTATAGATAATATAAATCTGAGATCCACCTTGAGTATGTTAATTGTAAATAAATTTAAAACATAAATTATAAATTTATTACTGAACAAAAATTTACCCAACACAACTTAAGCACGGAATTTGTTATAATGTTGCTGTTTAATATGCATTAATGTTACGATAATTCTATATACTCTATTCACATCTACAAAAGTTTATTACGATTCGATTAGATATATTATAATTATGAGCAAAATAATAAAATCAAGTATTGAAAAAGAACTTTTATTTAAAATCCCGCAATTGTTTCGTTTTCACAATAGTTTAAATAACCTAATAATGACATGATGTTACAAACAAAAAATAAGATCATTACATTCACAAAACATTACTTCAATTTCAAATTTAATAAAATCTATTTAAGAAAGTTCCAATTTTTTAATCTATTTGTATTATGCTTTAAAATATTGCTTCCTTGTTTTAAAATGAAATCAAAACAAAACATTTATTCGCTGAATACGGTAAACGTAGTCCTCATATTTTACTTATAAAAGTTTGCGAAATTACAGGTTTTAGTAAATGTAAGGAAAGGTATCTTTCCATTATTTATCCAATAATCCAATTATTGTTATACCAAAGGATGCACAAAATTCAGTTTAACAACATATATTATGTCAAATTTTCAGTTGTGTCTTACTGGGCTATAAAAATCTAAATCAATAATACCTTTCTGCGGTGAACAAATCCAAGGTTGCCATAGAGGCACATTAAACTTAGGTGATTGCGGAGGTTCCATCGTAAGAAAATCCAAACCATTGAGAGAACGCCGTGTCAATAAGAGCAAGTAATGAGATAGTTCCATTATCGCAACACCATAAAGAACTTTGAGGGGACACTTAAAATCATCGCATTTTTAAAAATGCATTATTTTAATTGCACTATGATACTGACACAATATAGAAAGTTTAGCACTAGTAATTTCTTTAGGAAATGAGATCTAACTTCTGAGGAACATATTAGCGTCTCTGCACAGGTAACACTGAAGGTCGACTGAATAAAAAACGAACTGGAAGAGATTACATTGGAATAAATAAATGAGATGAACAAAAAATAAAACCGAAAAAGAAAAAAGAGCATCATGCCACATCCACGCGGCCGGACGTTGCGGCGCTTCCTTCGAGGCATATGATACAGGGTGCCTGTGATATTGTACAGAATCATCTTATAAATTTTACAAAGAGAGATAAGTGCAGTATAATATTTAAAACAAACTGTAAATGCGTTTGAATACCCATTGTTACGGTTACTCGGAAATATGCTGATAAGTGGTATCGAGGGCACGATATTAATGTGACCTCATCTCGATCACAAAGAAAACGGCAACAACATATTTTTTTGTGTCAAATGGATACGACCTCTTACGCTCTGTTTTTAGATCGGAATTTAAATGATATTTTTCAAGATGCCAATATTTTACAATGGAGTTCTTAAACATAATACGTCCTTATACCAAAAGGATGTTACAAGTTATCAGCAGGACAAAGTTGACATATCAAATATTATCGTGTAGATAAATTTTATTATTTGAGATTCTATGGCAAAAATAGTGGCAAAATTCGAAAAAGTACATTTTACAGTAGTGCTGTTTGATATATAAAAGAAATGTTTACATAAATCAATAAAATAATTATTTTTTGTCGATTTGATTGATTAGTTTTACGCACAAGAAAATATACTATAGAATACTGTAGATGTTTTGGAAGTTTAGTGATATAATTCAAAAAATCTTACAGAAGAGCTATTTGGAAATCAACCAGTGACATAATGGCATGACTTTTTTTTGATATCAGTTTATCGAAAATATAATTCTGGATTCTGCTGTGTCCTAAACTGAAATGTTGATTATTTTGGAGTATTTTATTATGAAATCCAAACAAGTGATTATCCGTTTTACTTAATTATAGGAAATGGGTAGATTAGCAAAACTATTCACTAAGTAATTTGCAGATCTAATATTCTAAGACTATATTTTCTTTCAATGAAGTCACTTAAGTAAATACCAATGAATATAGAAATAATAGACATATACATAGTTTTATGATGTTGCAACTAGGTCACACGGCCATTGTATTTATCATCGGCCTGTATATAAATACATCAACCTGTTCCATCCATTCATGAAAGTGCGTGAGCGCAGGGCGCGGGGATTAATGAACCCCCTTCTATCCTCTCCCTTCTGTCTCTAAGACAACCTTATACATATAACAGCAAATTTAAACTTTAAACACATTGAATCTAAGAACAATATCCTCAATTGTTGGTGTGGTTATAACAATTCAGTGATATCCAGCCAAATTGAATTTTATATTTAGAGCAATAAAGTTGGAAATTATTTGCATAAGTTGTACTAATGATCGAGTTTAAATTACGGTGGTTGTATCCTTGGAAGGTTGTGTTTTATTTTGATGCGGTCGGGACGAAGCGGGGAGTTAAGTTGAACTGTGAGAAGTTGCCGCTTCGGAGCACTGTATAGGCATTAGGTTTTTTATTATCTAATAGTCCGAAGGTAAAGGGCTGCCGACAGGTAGACCGAGGTTGGCGCCGCTAGATTAATTATAGTCTGAATTTATCATATTAGGTATGAGCAATAAGTAGTAAATCTCCTGAAGAACTTACTAATGAAATGATCTAATGAAGTAAGGTAAAAACCCTATCTCCTATGAGGGAGGAGGCCTGTACCCAGCAGTGGGAGATTAACATGCTGCTACTTACTACCTTTTATTAGTAGTTTTTTTTTTAATTATTAAAAGAGCTCCATTTCCTAGGAGAGGATATATTGTAATTAAGGTAAGTAGCAGCCCATTAACACAGGCACAGGTATAGGAGAGAGGGTTTTAAGAGCATAGACCCACCACGCTGCTCCACTTTCGGATTGGCAGGCATAGTACACAAGTGCAATCTTTATTCCTTCACTCTCATAGTGCGATGTGACGGGAATCCGACAAGGCCGGAGAGAGAGAGAGAGATCAGGCGCAGTTAATGTGCTCTCCGAGGCACGGGGGTGGATCACACCGCCAACTTCCCAACTTCGGGCAAATATTGAGAAAATTTTAATAGGAAACTCAATATTGATTTTTGAAATGGGACTCGAATCCAGGTCCTCGTGTCTGTAGGCGAACATGTTAATCACAATACTAATGAGGCAGTTTTGTATTACGTAAAATAATTATACTATGATTTTTTTTCAATTTGACATTATATAATTCTTTTTATGGAAGGGAAATGAACCAATTTTTCATCGAATTAATTTATATGATTTAAAAAATGATGGCCTAGGTTAATAATGTGACATAAACCACAATACAAAAATGTTTAAATGCGAGTTGACTCTTTATACAGAAGGATCATCGATATATTTGTAAAAGTAGTAACATAATTTAACAAGAGATTTTTATGAAAATTAAACAACACGTTAAAATCAACTAATACCATTTGCCGATTTTAATATGAGTTTAAACAAAAATCAAATATTATAGACTGTTTCGGATTCCGCTGTGTCCTTAACAAAAATTTGTAATAAATTGGTAAACAAAGCAGCGATATGTTTATTTATTTATTTACATATTTTTTTAAATTATGTATATATGTAATTCAAGATTGTCTGGAAGAAAATTTATTTACGTCTATTGAATTTTTGAATATGTAATAAATGGAATATATAAAAATAATAGGTGATTTTATATTTTATTATTATGGTGGATGTAAGGTCCAATTTATTTATTTACATGCTCAATTAATGGTGAATTATTAATTAGTTTCTTCGAGTAATCATAAATACATGCTAAGTTATATAAAACCAACTTGCTCAGTTACATTTTTGTAAATATTTTTCGTAAAATTTAATTTTAATGGTGACGTAAACCGCAAAATAACATTCCCTTTTCATCGATTGCTACCAGAATCAAAGAAATATAAGCGGCTCTGAATGAGAATTGAAAACAGTTATAATTGCTACTAAAAACGTTAAGTCAAGCATAGTTTTCTGCGGTAAATTATAATTAATTTAATTAAAAATGTGGTTGTATTAAAACCGCATTCTGACCCGTTACGAAACAAAAATGATTATAAAACAATCTCAAAAAAATGTAGCAGGCGGTTTATAAAGGCACAGCATTATGTCGATATAATTAAAAGAAGTAATTAAAATCAATGAAGTCAATTCTTAAGTAAAACTGAATTGACATCAAGTATCATCCACTAAAAGGTTATATGTATTTGAATTAGCATTTTGTCTATTAGCGAGACAAAAACAATCGAAATCATTTGGAGAAAATTGTCTCGATTATTTTATTTAAATCTTTCTCTGTCGAGTGATTTTGTTTCTACGAAAATTGCAATATGATAGTCCTATTTTTTAATTTTAGTAATACAGACTTAGACAGCAAAAGAAACAGGTAGACAGACTAAATGATGGGAACATGACCTCAGACAAGCAGTTCCAACATGGTCTCGGACTGCAAAGAATATAACAGAATAGAGATCCATAGAGGTCTTCGTCGAATAAAAATACTACAACAGTTTCATTATTATGGTTAAATTAAACTTTTTTAATTTCTACTAAGTTCAGCAACAGAGACTTTATTTCATTATATTGAAGTGAAACTTTTTTAGGCACATGAGGGTAAATTTTTTTAGGATGAAACGCGTGGTTAGCTTCACGAAGAGCGTTTTTTATGCTAATTCGTTTGAAGGTTGGGTCGTTTTAATATTTACAAATAACATTTTAATTTGATACTCGTCATTAAATAACTTAATATGCTATTTTTCATAATATAAAAATATATCATATGTTCCTTTTTCTAAGTTATTAATTCAAAAACAAAATTTATAATTTCTAATATTGACAAAAAACACGTGGCATTTTTATTTACACTTAATATTTCAATGACAATTAAATTCTTAATATATCTTCCTTTTTCGCTACCTTTAATTGTCGGAAATCTAAAGTTTAAAATTTGTACATATATAAACAACACTTAAAAATTAGTTTGCCAAAGAAGTTTCACTTTTGACGTTGTACCCGCGCACTTTTATATATTTAATATATACTTTTGTTTTTAAAAGCCATTGAATAATGCTAACCACATATTCATTGTATAATGTGTAAACTATCACAAACTTTTTATAGTATTCACTTTTCGATTTTTAAGAACTGGTAACAAAAGGATGCGGGTAATTCAGTGGCTGGCGTGCGCGGATGCCCATTCGCTGGAAGGGATGTTTACGTATAGAGCCTCTCTTGTGTGTAGCGTACAGGAGATCCTTTATAATTTAATGCTTGAAAACTTATTGATTAATGGAAGAACGAACAGTACGTTTTTATTTATAACCGTTTGAAGTTATACTTCTTTTGGTGCGTTACAGAAAAATGTTGAGAGTAAATTTTTACGATGCGCGCGAACACCGTCACAAAAAACCGACACCCTGAAATTAGCTATAGTCAACATTTTAGTTTTTAAAATTTTATAATTATATATTACCTTATTTATTTTATTATATTACTAGTTTACTTGGTTTTTGGACTGCTTCATTGGTCTAGTAAGTAGCATGTTCGACTACAGACATGAGGTCCTGGGTTCGAGTCCCGGGTCGAGACAATTTAGTTTACTATTAAGATTTTCTCAATTTTTGCCTGAAGTTGGGAAATTGGCGCTGTGATCCACCCCCATGCCTCGGAGAACACGTTAAGCCGTCGGTCCTGCGCCTGACCTCTCTCCGGTCGTGTCGGATTCCCGTCACATCGGACTATGAGAGTGAAGGAATAGAAGGTGCACTTGTGTACTGTGCCTGCCAATCCGCAGTGGAGCAGCGTGGTGGGTCTATGCTCTAAAAACTTTGGAGTGAGGAGGCATGTGCCCAGCAGTGGGACGTTAATGGACTTTTTACTAGTTTTTGATATTTAAATAAACTTTATTTGACTAGATAATATATAATAAAACTTTCAACGTATTAAATGTCTTTATTCTATTGTTAGTGTCGTTAATAAAGGAAAAGATATATTTTTTTAATTAAATGCCATGGTGGCCTAGTTTTAGGACGGTGGATTCTCGATTATAAAAACCGCGGATTTGAATCCTGAGAAGGCACCGTTAAGTTTCGCTTTATAAAAATGAAAGTTACATGCTTGTTTGTTCATTATAATACATTGTTGTTATTTTCGGTGAAGAAGAAAATCGTGAGGAAATTAAAATTTTGGGAATGGGACGTTGATATGCTGATACCTACTTCTGTTTATATTATAGACTTCAGTAAATAATACAAAATTTCGCAAATTATAAGTACCAGTACTTGTAATGTCTCTAATAACAAGAAATCAGTTAAGTCTCAAGCACTAAATTGAAAAGGCCGCGTTTACTTTAAATTTAATTGTACATATTTACCCATTTTCATTCATTTTCCTAAACTAATAGAGCGTCAATAAATAAAAGGTTTTTTTATCATCTATCTTTTTTTATCGAATTGAATTGACAATCTAAACAATTGAATCTACTTAAATACACACATATTGGTTCGCAACAATATTTTTGATTATAAGTCTTTAGGGGTCATTTTAAAAGTCGAAAATGTTTTCAATATGAAGAAAAGAAAAATGTATATATGCTATTCAAGAGCATGAATTCTCAGTCCAGTTCCCTCGGGAGTTCTAAGAATTGTACTGGTAACTGAGAAGTATTGAATTGTCACTCAAAGCCATTCTTCAACTGAAAAAAAATTCAAATTTAATTCCTATATATCATATAATAATTTTTCCATACATTATTTACAATGATTGATCATAATATTAAAGAACTACTGAGAATTTAATGTTACAAGGGTTCCTTTGCGTATTGTTGTAAGAAGACCCCACATCAAACACAGTCGGGTATCCTTTTATTTCTCATCGTTAATCACCATTGAAATCGTTCGACCCGTTTAGAATGGTCAATTACATACACACGTACAGAAGAAATACATATTTTATAAAGTTTACTGGTTATCATTTCCTGGACACCTGGACATCTCTTAACGAAAAAAGTTCTTATACAGCTGAGTTAGAGAGGTCGTCAATATAATTGTATTCAAATTTGGGCTTGCGTGAAGCCAGTAGCCCGTCCGTGACCGCGAGGCTTGGCGGTCGATAGTTTTTTAACATCATGATAACCGATTAAAGCTGAATGCCCACGGTAACAATTTGTACATTAGCTACCTGTTATTTTTAAGATAGTTTAAATAACCATCTTTTACATTCTGTATTTTTATATATATGGTTTTTATAGGTGCAACGATATTTTCGTACCCAAATCATGGTGATTATGGGAATAATTTGAATCGTGACTAATTGTGAAGACTTTTAGTAAATTATTGCCACCTGTGACTGATTTCGCGTGGTTTTTAAAAATATATCCGACGAAACTGATCACATCAGAGCTTAAGCTATGGGACAACTTGGAATTATTTAAAATATACCGTAACTTTGCTTGGAAAAAGCAAATCACTGCATACTTTAAATTTTTTATTTCTTTTTTAAAACCACCTAAATTATATTATACTTTTAAACAAAGAAATGTAGGTTATGTTTTATGGTGCTGCTGTTTTAAAAGGTTAGGTTAGTAAACATTTCTAAACAAAATTGTTATTAAACTGCGAGCCGATTGCATGTTTTTAAGTGTTATAATGTTTGTAAACATTTTTTAACAGTAGTGTGGCACCACCATTAGGTATTGACAATCTACCAACAAGCGCAAACTATAACACAGACTCTTTAGAATAAATATGTTTGTATTAGAATAATCCTAGCAGAGGCAATTACATTATAAAAAAGTATCCTTCATGGTTTTATTTCGTATTTATACAAAGTTCTTTTTCAATAATACATCACCTCAATATCGACTTTTGATAAGACACAAAGAGTGGTGTTTTGCAATATCAAAAGATGATTCTTGTGGTCTTGATTTTATTTCTTTAAATATATGCGATTTGGCGACAGATTCTCGAATCGGGTAAATTTAAAATTGTCAGTTGGCATAACTGACATTATAATCAAAAGCATTATCTTCAATAAAGAATCATATTTAAGTTAATCGTATTCAAAGTAGGCTCGCGTGAAGATAGAAACACGTCCGTGGCCTCGAGGCTCGTCGGGCAGTAGTTGTTTAAAACGAGATAAAATTTTAAAGCTGAATTTCCACAGGTTATTTATATGTTTTAAAATGTACGGATGGATTAATTTTCATGCCTATTCTTTATTTTATTCACGGTCTATAAGGACCCACGGCTATCCACAACAAAGACAAACTTTTATTCCAGTTTTTTTATTTGACAAGTGACATTGTTTCCTTAGGAATGAAAGGATTTTCTAGTTGGACTTGGATTATCTATTATCTATCGTGATCTGGTAGCAATTCCAGGTTTGCTACAAGTAACTATAGTTCGTCCGCGTTAGACATCATTGTGCGCCGACCTAGCCCCGCCCCCTAACCAATCAAATTTGTTAAATTACAAGGTCGAGTTCACAGTCACCAGTTGAAGTTCCTAAACTCACTGCATTCTTAACTCAAACAAACTGTAGTAAAAACCGACTGACTTTATAATGGGTTCTAAGAACAGGGCGAAAAGAAATAATAGTTCGTTAATATCATCATCCATCTTACATTAAAAATATTTACGAATAAAAAGTTGTGTAGAGCCTACTGGAATAAAGTGGTTTTTGATTTTGGATATTTCTTAAAAGTGTAAGCAGTTATTTTTTCAACTTTTTACTCCGTTGAACAGTAAGCTTATGAACAAGATATTTATATATTAAAATTACCTGTGCACGCATCTCTTAAGAAGGCTGCCACGCAATCTGCCCGGACGTTCAGTAGCTGTTAAGCCTTTTTTTTATTTAAAAGGCTTTCAAGAATGACATGTTTCCACTTAATTATTTACAAAAGATTCACCTTCTGCTAAAAATTCCTTCATCATTTACCTACACTTTTCTTTTAATTTTATGGGAAGTCGCAAAAAATTATGAAAACAAATACAATAAAACAATGGTATGGGTAAGAAATACCATAAATTAGTATTGTTTGTTTACATTTTGAGACGTTTTATACATATCTGTCGGTATATAGTCATATTAATAAAATGTACGTGCAGTTTTCGAGCAACATAAGCATACAATACTACTGTACTACTATTTCTTGACCCTTTTTAAAATAATTTATTAAATTCTATCTAGTGACTTGTCTTTATGACAAAGAATAATTTAAATATTGTAAATGTAAAGCCCTAACTACTATTAGCTTATTGAACAGGCAGGCATAATTCTGTCAACTTTAACATTGGAAGACAGTTTATAAATCTTGAAATTCAAATTCTTTGTTACAGATTCCTTGTTTAGGCTATATATAGGGCATAATTCGACTTAGTATAAAAGTGTAATAATCCGCCGTAGGTTTTCGTGTAATAGAATAAATTTGAAGGTGCATGTAGGTGTTTCTTAAGGTTCATGGCAAACACAATTGCTCGTTTAAAAGTAATGTATAAATGTTGACTATCGTGGTAACTGTTTAGACTACAGACAGTATCAGTAGGTACATTGCGCGGAAGGCGGATGTTTGCAGCGAAAGTGCGGGAAGCGAAAACATTCCGCATTCCACACTTTATTGTTTCAAATGATTAGTGATACAAGAAATGTTATTTCAAATGCACCGTCTATAAATGTCAAAATATCAGCAGCAAGTTCATCATGGCCAAGCGCTAACAGTATCTATAATCAATATACAATATATAAAAATTCCCTATCCCTATATTGACCGAAAACTCCAAAACTATTCAACCGATTTCTTCCGCTTTATAAGAAAGGATAATTTACATTTTAATATATATTAATCAAATACTAATTGATTTTCTAAACCGTAAGATTGCTAAGTATGAGTACGGCTGTGAACCAAGTTACATGAACATCAAATAGATAGTGTCGTACTTAAAACTCCAATTTACGCAGGAAAATTGTAAGGGTTAGATCGTAAATGTATATATACGTTTAGGTATATAGATCCGTAACATTTTAAAACTATCCGGCCGAGGTCCCAGAAACCGGTTTCTTAAGAAAGGTGAAAAATGGTCCAAGACCACTAAATTCATTCATTCGTGACTTAAAATTTAGCAAAGTCACTCCTTTCGCAATGTAACCGTTCACAAAATACAAATTTCTCTCTACTCCGGCAGGATCGGAAACTATTCAGGTGAACTCGCGCGGAAGAACTAATGAATAAAATACTTAAATGAATTTATTGGAAAAATATAACCAGTATATACTTTTTTGTATGTAGGTATACACATTTTTCTAAAATACCGATTTTTATCACATTTGCAGATCGCGCCAATATCCTTATAAAGTGTATGGCCCACACCAGTATCTAACATTATATAACATTTGTGGCCCGCACCAATATCTTCATAACATTTGCACTTTTATAAGAAAAACCTGCCGACCCGGGGTTTTAAACGGTCAATCTAAATTTTTTTTTACTTTATCAAAAAATATCAAAGTTTTTTACCTGCTGATACGATGTGAAGTTCAGTAGTCTTCGTACAACGTCAAATTTTTACTCGAGTCGTATAATTATTTTAATGTTTCGCTTTGATCCCTTGTAATCTTTTATGCATCGTTTATTCCCCATTAAATGGCTTTCAGAGCCCACCCAAGACGTTTAACAATTTTTCTACAACCAAGTTCCTTCTTTCCTACATAAATCTTATTTTAACTGTAGATGATTGAAAGCAATCGAACATTTGAGCCAGTAGGGAGGAGCTTAAATGTCTTAGCTACACCGGATCACCAAACGAATGAGAACTTATTTAAGTAATGATAGTAATAATTTAAAAATAGTGTCATCAAGTCAGATATTTAATTAATTTATCATACAACGCTTATAACATAATACAACCTTTACATTAGTTCAAGCAATATGTAAAAGCTATTTTTTCACGTAATGAATCCTATTCCATATAAAAGTTCAATCAGTTTATATGTAAAGTCACACTTATTCGCCAAGTCTGTCCATTGGTTATGAATCCACCACAGATTCAAAAAGTTAGTTCGTTCTACTGGGAAGAACATCTTCTCAGTAGAATGTAGAAGGGTACAGTGCGTGTTGCCAGTGATAACCTACGGCTCTGAACCATGGTCGCTGATAATGGACCTCATACGAAAGCTCAGAGTCACTCAGCGTGCGATGGAGAGGGCTATGCTCGGAGCTTCTCTAAGTGATCAAATGAGAAATGAGGAGATCCAGAACCAAAGTCACCGACATAGCCCTACGAATCGCGAACCTGAAGTGGCAATGGGTAGAGCACATAGTCCGACGAACCGATGGACGTTGGGGCCCGAAGTTTTGGAGTGGCGGCCCCGCACCTTGCGGCGCAGTCTACAAGGTGAACCGACGACACAAAGAGGGCCGCCGGTAGTAGATGGAGCCAGGCGTCGCAAGATCGGGCCTTGTGGACATCATTAGGTGAGACCTATATTCAGGCTCTTTTCGTATCGCGGCTGTTAAATTGGTTGCAAATATTTATTTCAGACAGGTAAAACCTTGTAATTAGAAACTTACAGAATAATTATATTTAAATATTAGAACTATATTTAGGCGGTGTAATATTCGAGCCATCAACAATCTTTATTAAAGTAAAAATGAATTAAGTTTTAAATTAATAAATTACTAATTCTTTCAAGTCCATTCACACATACAGAAGAATTATATATATAAAAACGTTAAATAACTTCGTCATAAACTACAATATAAAAATATATTTTATTTTAATTAAAGCGTTAGTTTCTATAAGCAACTACGTAATACATTTCTACCCAAGCTAGCTCGAATTTCTTAAAACTCGTTAAATAGATATAAACGTTTAAAACCTTTTACGTTAACTTTCGATAGATGGTGCTGTGAAATTTTTCTCAAAGTTATTTAAGTTATAAATTATTATTTGACAAAAAAATTGTAACAAATTTGAACTTGACGGGGTGAATAAAAAAGTATTTTATTATCGATTGAGAATTTGAACAAAAATATAGGGAAAGAGGGAACTAATAGTAGTACACAAACTAAAACTAAAACTAGTAAGCTCTAGTTTGTAATAAAAGGTAAATTCATACCGATTTACATGTTATTCTAAAAACACGTAGTTTCAATTTCAGAGAGGTTTTAGATGACTATAAAGGTTTTATTATCGAATGAAATTTAAATTGAAAGATTGATTTAAAATGAAGAGAGTAAACGTACAGTATAAATTGAAAAATAGTATGAATATATGTCCCTCCACTCCCAGAGTCATCTACCAGGAAGTTCAGAACCCACTTATATATAGCGCCATCTTACAAGAAAAAAACCTAAAACAGTTTTGCATTGCACCCATAGATGGAAGCACCGTCGTTTAACCCATATAAAAATCAGAAGTTTGTAATTTATAAAACATGTCTACGTGAAACAATGTTTCACATAATATAAAGGTTATATAGTGTATCTACCGTTAATAGATTTTTATAAAATTTTACCAATGCTAGTTATATTCATCCAATCCAAATTAAGAAAACTGGAATATTTGTAAAGAGCACACAGTACTAACATCGAAATTCAAGGTTCAGTTTGACGATAATAAAAAAAAACACGATAAGAACTCAATGCTTGCATTTTACTGGAGTCTACAAATACAAAAATTCAAGGCTTCCATTTTGCAATAAGACAAACTTTTTTAACTAAATCTGATTTCACTAAATAACACATGGAATTCAATCTAATGCAATTATCTCGTGTCTGTTTATTGTAGCACTTTCCGAAACGGTTTGATCGATTTTTATTATAAGTTTTTTTGTTTATATATGGTAAATCAAAAATTACTCACCTCCATTTTTAAATCGCGATACGACTCTAAGAATCAGTTTATAGCTTTATGACTTCAACCTATTTAACGTATCCTACTACAAGAATTACTGAAATTTACAAACACAATCCAAAATTTTTAGACGTGAATACGTCTATAAATCGCAACCAGAAAAATCGAATGATAACAAATCGAGGGATACAGTTTGGTGTTGTAGCTACATATCTATCACCTCTAATCGAAATTCAATTACACCACTGGATAGCTAATTGATCAATTAATTTATTATGCTAAGTAAAGACTGTAACACATCGCGCGTGTCGGAAGGGGAAGCCCCTGTTATGAGACGTATTCAAATACAACAAACGGCCATGTCCGTAACGCAGGCTCTCCCCATTTTTTTAAATATCGGTAAAATTTAAAATATACAGCAAGATTCACTATAAACATATATTTTTGGTTTTAAAAACTAGTGTTCCAATAGTTCAGAATGACACTGTGACATTATCATTGATTCATTTGTTGTTTTGTTTAAGATTCCATTGGCTCTCTTGTAAATAAGCTTTTTTGAATTGTGTCACTATCCTTCCAAAGTAGCGTTTTGTATTTATTGTAACGGATAATAAAACAGTTACCATATTTATTTAGCGCAATTATCAATGCAAAATAGGGAGTTAATTGAGCACCATTGTAATAAAAACAATATTTAAATATCATTATTTGTAGTATAAACGCAAGTCACGGACATCAAGTCAACCAAGTTTTATAAATATAGTACTAAGCCGAATAATAATATAATGAACATCATCTTCGTTTATTTAAGTACGGACGAAAATTTAAGAAACGTTGGTAATTTATAATATTTGTTTTTATTTTTATTTTAACGGTAGTCGGTACATATCAACACATTGCAAATCAAGTGCATATATATATAAATGTGCACATAATAAATAACATTTTTACAATGTTTTGATTTTAAAAGAAGTTTCTGTACTTTATCAATTATATTCTGACAGTATTGGTGATTACTAATATACTTTGTATCTACAAAATACAATGTAAATATATTACTTAAGATTCTTTGAAAATATGATAAATATAATATGGATATGGAATTTATACAACAAACTTCGCTGCCGCATTGGCCTCAATACTCGTTTCGATGGGAAAGATCCTGGATTCCATTCCCGATAATTTGGAAGTTGTATTTTATAATCTGTCTGAGTCTGGAATGGTGAAGGCTTGGGCCTTGGCTAGTAACTAACCCAACCAACAGAAGCGTCTCAAAAAGCAAATAAATTGTGTTCCGGTACGATACTAGATACCATAAGAGGTATCTCTTATCATATTAGCGGCTTCCATCTTAGATTGTATCATCGCGTATCACCAGGTGAGATTACACTCAAACGCTGACCAATAAATAATAAAAAAAGGACATATTAATGTTAAAAATATTAGAGATTGAGATTAACAAATAAAATGTAGTTTCTAACTTAAGAACATTACCGAGTGCTTATCATTATTCTATGTTTAAATGAAGTATAACATGTTTTAAGCTTTTAAGTAGACTCTACACATAGAATATTCCACTATCTTTTTTCTGCACCCTCGTCAGCCGTGAACTTAATAAAGCTGTCATAGTGATTAACAAATGACACTTAAACGTATTGCAAATTTTTAATTACCAACCTAAAACAATCTTTATCAACTTGACTTTTACATGTACTTTTGAATGTTATTAAAAAGTATTTAATGAATCTGCCACTTTACTTTCATAATACAGGTTTTTGAACAGAGAAACGCCTCAAAATCACGTAAAAATGTCGAAAACTTTAAGAATATAATAAAACTGTATAAATTTATATATGTATAAATTATATACGTCCATGATATCTATATGAAGCTTTTTATAAGCTCATAGGAATTGCATGAGTTGTATAAACTTTAAAAGTTATCTAATCGCATAAATTACTTTAAGAAAATCATTACATTCAGCGTGCTGATTTAAGATAATATCAGATTTGATAAGTAAAGTCTCATTATTACTATTTAATAATTAGACAATATGAATACATACTCGTATATGGATCGCGGAAATCGGACCTACCGTCAACATATTTAGCCATTTTCAACTTACTTACATGCAATAGCATCACACCTCATTTCCATAGGGGTAGGCAGAGACCACGTCCTTCCACTTACCACGATCCTTGCATATCTCCTTCGCTTCTTTCAGTCTCATTAAACCATTCGTACAAGTTCGTCAGTTTAGAGTACTCTTGACCTGGCCNTTTAGCCATTTTCAACTTACATACATGCAATAGCATCACACCTCATTCCCATAGGGGTAGGCAGAGACCACGTCCTTCCACTTACCACGATCCTTGCATATCTCCTTTGCTTCTTTTAGTCTCATTAAACCATTCGTACAAGTTCGTCAGTTTAGAGCACTCTTGACCTGGCCCTTATTGAAAATGTTCTGGATTTGGTCCAGGAACGTTCACCTTGGTCTTCGTCTTCCAACTTTTGCATTCACTCGTGACGCATAAATCCTTTTTGTCAGTCTCCTTTCGTTCATTCTCTCTATGTGCCCAAACCTTCTAAGCATACCTGTTTCAATTTTAGTCATTACATCTTCTTTTATACGACAACGTTCAGTTATCACACTATTTCTTACTTTGTCACTGAGTTACAATGCACTCATATTTCTCAACGCTCTCATCTATCTATTTTCAACTTGAATATAACAATTTACTTCTGACACATGTCAGAAGTGAAACTTCCTTGTCAAACTAATTTTTAAGTCTTTTTTATATATACAAAATATACAAATCTAAAACTTAGAGGGAATCTTAATTATCTTTAAAATATTAAAAGTGACACGTGTTTTTTGCCAATAATATAAATTATTAATAAAATTTTATTTTTGAATTTAANACTACCTAACCTTCAAACGAATTTTACCCTCAATCCTAAAGATTTACTTAAAAAGAAATCTTTATAACCGAAGATTTGAACAAGATATATACATACAGAGAGATTTAGGTTGTCAATTTAGAAAAAAATAATATTACATACTTAAGTGGTGTGATAGTTATGATAAAAACGAAAAATATCTGTTATTAAGGCAAAGTGTGAGCAAATAGTAGGAATTGAAAAATGCCAGCGAGAATATTAAAGTTATTGCCTCTTGCAATAGATTTTCAGAGATGATTCAGTACAAAACAATTTTCATCAATTCTATGTCCACGCCCGGTTATGTATGCGGCCTTCGCGTTGCATAACAAAATAGCACCATATACCGTGTGTCCGTACGTGGTAGCCCTGACATGGTTCGTTCGCTAGTCAACTAAGGAGTAGCCCTAAGTGGATGCGTTTATAAATATTAAAAATATGATTATTTATTTCACCTAAACCTTCCCAATGTTTACCTTGTTACAACTTTATACATGAAAGCCTTGCAAATATATTAGAAAGTTTCATAATATTCTGTCATGCATGCGCTGCGGAAACTATTGATGATAAAACAAAAAAATGTTCTACAATAATATAGAACGTATTAATAATATCTACAAAAAAGTCCGCGATACCATATGTCCAACTACCGTAGTTATGCATAAAAGTGACGAAAATAATTAAACCATATTATTCATACCTTTGTTTCAATCATTATCTTATTAAATTACATTTTATTAAAGACCGTTTCAATACCTGTAAAATACTTAAAATAGGACATTCCATTCAAAAGATATAATAAATTAAAATAAGTCAATCTAAAGAAAATTGAAGCGACCTGTTTGTTATTTGTAGCGACCTTTGTTAGTTGTGTATAACTGGGCCTGCGACTGGTGAGTTAGCTCATATTCCAAGGATACCAATGATACCCACCGATATTGTTAAAAATGACTGTAAATCATTCATTATCGCCTTGTAATCAAGAATTTTAAATGATGTTACGAATTTAAAATTGTATTAGTTAGATATGCATTCGCTGTAATATAAAATCTGTATTATGAATGTGTGTATCTAATAACCTAAAAGGAAGTAACTAAAACTAAGGAAAATAAAACTTTTATTTCAACGAAAATAAATCTATAGTCCGACTTGGTAGACTTTCCACTGCCACGAGTTCGGTATATACGCGGTTGAAACCACAGGGCATTGATATCAAATCAAATCAAATCAAAATATCTTTATTCAAGTAGGCATATTACAGCACTTTTGAATCGTCAAATGTTTTTTATTCTTTTCTTTTCCACACTCTAATTCTAATGTACGTCTGATGATGATACTCCAGAACGACTTAAAATCTAAAGTTACGAGGGTTCCTTCGCGCCCTGATCCGAGAAGAGCCCACAACAAACTCAGTCGGGTATTCTGTTTATATAGTGATAGTATATCTGTGTGTATATAACAGTTTTGGAAGCATAAATACCATCATTTATGAAAATAAGACTGCTTAAGACCACACGACAGATGGGATTATCTAACTTATATTTCTTTGTGTACTTGCATTCGCATCGACCGCTTACATTTCTTGTAACGCTCTGGTTATACACTTACCAGTTCCAAGTCAGTTTTTCTTCAAAAACACGTTATTTAAATTGTATGAAGAAAAAAATGTTTATTAAGAATTGATCTTCTGGGAATAGCTTTATCAAAATTTATACATTTTAATTGCGTATAATAAATCACTTAAAAACACCAAATTAATTGTTTAGATATAAAAACACGCTACAGGATTTATGGCACATACAAGACGTTAATTTTCATTCTATCTAATAGTCCACTTTAATATGTATAAAATCTGCGCTTTTGAATGATGTATGGAATATTTCATATTGATAGTAAAAGCCATTTTTTTAAACATTCATTTCATTAACTTCTTCGTAACTCACTTCGTAAAAACACATTGCATCCATAATACATGTACATCTAAAGCAAATTTTGAATCTATACATAATTCTACATATATGTATATATCATCTGTAAATTGAAATACAGGAATTCGTGTTTTTATAACATCACAATAGTGAATATTGAAGATAGACTTCTTATGTGTTGGTTCATAGTTGACAAGTAAAAAGATAATAAGCGACATGAGACAAGAGACAAAAAGAGTCATTTTACAAATATTTCCCTTTTGTAATTTTCATTATGTTTAAAACATTATATTTATACAAAAGCTAGTACAGTAATAAATAAGTTATCTTTGACACTATCTTATTATAAATAGGGGACGTAGATAAGATACAAAAATCCAGGATTTTAGGTTAACTTTGGGGTAAAATGATCAGTGTATTAGGTACTTGACATTCCTGAGTCAGCAATATAACACGACGTTGCATCACTGGACATGACGACGTACTGTTTATTGAGAATTTTATTATCGTCTGCATTCAGTACATGGCGATCATTTTGAAATGGCTTAAACATCCGGATTCCTTCTAGTGGATGACAAATTTCTTATCCATTTGCAAGCAAGAATTTTATGGCTTAAACATATGATTGTAGTGGAAACCTTCATTGCAACGTTTCTTTTAATCCTATGCAATATTATTTAATTTTTATCTTTTACAAGGTGTAGTCCGTGACGAGCGTAATCAAAATTTGCATATTCGACAAATGAAATCATAATAATCTTAACTCGTTGTTTAGATTATGAATCTTATTTCGAGGAATAAGCAAATCGTGCACTAATACAAACATGAGTACGTATTTTGTGCTCAATTGATGATGTTTAAGGTAAATTAAATCTGCTGATCCCACTTTCTTCGCTGACACACACTCCATTTCTCATCGGCATGCTCTGATCTACTCAAAGATTTCTTCAAATTTCATAGATCCTGTAATATGTGACGTGGGCTATTTATTGACTACATCTAAATATATTAATTTCAATCCTAGTTTCAATTTCGATTATACAGAAGTTTAGATTGATTTATGGTATTGTCGGTATATTTAAAAGAATAGTCATTATCACCGGTTGCTGATTTCTTATTTAAAACTTGTATAATGTTTATTTCGATATGCATGAAGTACCTCATAGTTAGGTACTGAATATGCTTTTGTCTGACACCTAATAATGGAATTTTATCGTAATATCCAAGGAACTCGGAAATCGACGTCATACATAACGTTGGCGCGTGCTAACCGCTAACACGTTTTCTGTAATTCACAACAGTATACCCTTATGTACTTAGATTTACTTCTATGACTTTAACGTGTAACACAAATTTGAATCGCACTGTTTCCTCAATGATAACGTTATCTTCAATATGAACGGAAGTATATCTCATGTGCTCCATAGACTACACTTAAAAGAGAATAATTTAAATACAAATAAGAGATTAGTAATAGGCTAAGACCAAAACCTGTACCCAAACAGATGTGCACTGGATGGAAGGGACATTTAAATGACATCAAAATTAGTAAATTCTTGTGTCATGGATGTCAAGTTTTGTACTCAGAGCGTTTATAATTTAAAATTTCCATCCCATTTGCCCTTAGTTTCATAGTTCCATGCAACTTTCTATCCCCAATTTCAGCGATAAGTATGCCTTACACAAGTTTCCAACCTCTAGCAAACACTTGAAATACTATATGTTAACATTCGATTCCAACATTAATTACCTGAGATTTTTTCAGGGAATGACGCAAGAGTTGTTCATATAATGCTGGCATTACTATAATATTCCTTGCATAATTATTATATATTGCATACGTGTACGCTTAATGAACACACAACTAAAACAGTTGTTCTAAGAACTCCAGTGAAAGATTCCGGCATTAACCATTCACATGTTATAATGAGAAGACTCTTTCTTATAACTTGACATTGTTGCATGTCGAACATTATTACTATATATATATATAGGAAATATCCAGGTATATCTATTGACTCATCACAATACCACTGGAACCATTTTTATTTGTAAAACAATTTGCCTAAATGGATGAAAATGCTACCCAAAAACCATTCCAGGCAGACGAAGTCGCGGTTTCAGCTAGTATATAATAAATCCCCTAATAATTTCGTCGTCGTCGTCGTCGTCGCTTCAACCGATGGACGTCCACTGCTGGACATAAAGACGTCCACAAGGCCCGTTCGGGCCTACTAATTTATCAAGTTTTATTTACTTAACAGTTAATTTTGGATGTATCTTTACAATTTTATATGGTAATATATATAGAAAAAGTAATTACTATATTTCTATTAGAATAATATTACCTGTAGTCTCTAAAGAATATCTTCTTGCAGATTTACACGATATAAAAAGTTTTATTGTATCGTTAATATTACGTGAGCGTAGATTTGTCCAACGATATTTTCATTTTTGGACCATCTCTCAATGGACTAGCGCGGTGCTAATTCTTAAACAACTTTGTACCAACGACAAGTAAACTACCAAAAACAAACGATCACGTCAACCTTGTACCAAAACTCGCATTCCTTATCTTCACCTTGATGAATAAAAGAAAATCTATTAAAAAAACGCCAATTACAATTACGTAGTAATGCGAAGTATTCGTACACTCATTAATAATACACTGATGCGTGTTTACTTTTAACTAGTTGACGCCTGTGACTTCTTTCACTATTTTATTTTTCACAGCACCGACGTGAAATTTTATGTGATATACGGACGTGAATCCGCCTAGAATCAGCTACCACTACATTCTTTTTATAAAAACTTAAAAGACACAATTTACATTTAAGATTAAATTTTTTGTAAAGAAAACCATCGTTAGATTATTACCGATATATGTAGAATCTGCCAGCCTTCAATGAAGCACCGTTGTAAATAAAAGCCTTAAGTGCTAAGATAGAAGAATATCGGCAAGGTCCTAAATAAATATTCTGTGTATATAAATTAGTGAATAATTAACAAGCCAATTAAAGAATTAGCTTGTTCTATATATATTACCATATAAAATTGTTAAGATTCATCCAAAATTAACTGTTAACTAATTAAAACGTGATAAATTAGTAGGGGCTTTATTATATACTAGCTGAACCCGCGACTTGGTCTGCATTGAATGATTTTTAGGTAGGTACCATTTTATTTAATTTAGGCAAAGTAAACACTTTTACTAACCTCTAAAATAACGAATAAAAGCTATTTTAGCTCATTAAACATCGCAGTATATGGCGTAATTATGCCAGAACTAGTCTAGGGTTCCGTCTACGTAATTTTTTGTGTTATTTGTATGAAAAAAACCTTCTTAAAATTTATTCAGTAAAATTTTATCGAAAAGCGGTGTTCTTGTCTTTTGTATAACTGGCCACGGTAAAAATACGAGGATATGAGAGGAAATTATTAGAAATTTCAATTAATAAAACGCCTTTAGTTCGAAATCACAGACAGATACTAAATCTTTGTCATATTAGATCACTGTGACAATAGCTTAAATAGTTCAAATAGCTCTCGCTTGGCTGCCGATGAAATGGAATCACAAGTTAGAAATTCAACTGTCCACGATGACTTCATTGGTATCGGGATTCCTTTCGGTATATTTGTCGCACTTGCGTACGTGCATTTTTATCATTGTTGTTAAAGTATCTTACAATAATTATTTTTTTTTATAAATTTTGAAAGAAATTAGGAATTGAACATAAATGTCTTCAAATGTTGTATTGAATGTTGTATTGTACATAAACAATTGATATCGAAAAAATAAGTCAATTCTT
This sequence comes from Elymnias hypermnestra, assembly GCA_015832385.1. Lineage (NCBI taxonomy): Eukaryota > Metazoa > Arthropoda > Insecta > Lepidoptera > Nymphalidae > Elymnias > Elymnias hypermnestra. The sequence goes on along the minus strand of JACTOM010000045.1, from coordinate 2,016,843 downwards.
ACGTCATTTAGCACGAGCTTATTATATTCTTCTTCTTCGATTTATGGCTTTCATACTGCTTTATATTAATAGCAGTAATTCTGCCAATGTCGGCGTAGTGGCAGGCACTAAGACAGTATGAATGATAGATAGTTATATAAATTGATTATTACTTCAAAGTAGAAGTGACTTTTCGAAGAGATCTTTCAATTGCCATATTATATAAGCACGACTAACACATCAACGCTACAAACAAACAAAACAAATATTAGAAGTATAGATATCAAGTAAATTGATAGTGATACCAGTATATACCCATTTTCTATAGGTAAATTATTTTGATCAGTCTTAACCAATAAACTAAAATACCTTTCTTACACCTTTAAATTATACCTTTTAATATATTTAAATAGTAATTTAATGATCATTTGATTGGGGAGCGAGAGGACCGACTGAAAATTTATTGGGCGTGGGATATTTTTTGGCAAGATGTCATACAAAGATACTGGACATATATTACAATTTAAAAAAATGTGGTCTGTATTGCCTTCCTCAAAGGGAGTGTTTTAACATAAATCATTGAAAAATATTGGATCTAGAATGGATGAATAAGTACTTCATTAACTATTGTAAATTGTAACAAAATATGTATGAAGTAAGAAGAAAAAAACTAAGAGAAGAGAGTGAACTAATAATAGTTATTGACAAATTCAATAAATGTAAGAAAATAATAAAAATAAGCTAACAAAGGGAGCAGCTTAAGTGTGACATAAAATAATACATCTCATAGGACAAGACAAAATCTATTTCATCGTACAATGAGCGGTCTTAATAAGCTTAAGCTTTTGCGGTCTTAAAATTTTAATTGGTATGGAATTTTGCTTTATAAACTATATTATGAAGATCTAGACGTTGGAATTAACACCAAAAAATTGAAACTAGTTTACTTTGGTTAGGTAACCTTGTTGTCTATACATTATCTGTACCATCACTTCAATACAAATATAGATATCTGTTGTTTATAACTATTATACTTTAAAAACTTTGATTGAACTATTATACATAGATATATTTTTTTAATTATTTGAGTTTAATTTACACATGCCTGCCAATCCGCAGTGGAGCAGCGTGGTGGGTCTATGCTCTAAAAACCCTCTCTCACATGAGCGAGGAGGCCTGTGCCCAGCAGTGGGACGTTAATGGGCTGCTACTTACCTTACCTTTAATTTACACCAAGTGCAAAAAAGCAAGTGATTTCATTCTTTGTGTAAAACAACTTATTTTTTTATCTAATCTTGTTCATGAAATATTCATAACTTAATACCAAGAATCCCTATTGAGACAGATAAAAGATAAATTTAGTACTTACTAGCAAATAAAATCAAATCGCATCACGCACGTGCGTTTTTGTTGTTGCGTACTCTTTTAAGTGAATGTTGTAACTTTCTACGCCAGGAATTTCACGTGAATATAAGTTTTGTTTTTGTTTTTTGCTTAGGTTTGATTACATTTTTATTATTAAATACTATAGATACAGACATGAGATAAGATAGTAAGTATATTACCATATTAATTTGTAAAATAAATGCAAATTACATCACGCATATGCATTCTTATCATTTTAGTGTAAAATAGTTTCGCTAATGTTTACTTTCTACGCAATACATTTAACTTTTGGTATAAATGCTGCAATAATTGTAACGAAATATTAATTTGATATATCACACGATAATTCGGGTAATGGCATTTTTGGAACTGTATATAAAAATTCTCTTCTTTTCAGTAAAGTTCCTGTCTTTCTTGCTTTCATCCCTCGCTTGCTAAATTATAAAATTAAAACAAATTTGAGAATCTAGGTAAAAGCGAAAATAATTTGTTCTTACTTTAAATATTTGTAAAATTTGAGCACAATTTTAAGTTTAACAAATTGAAATTTTTAGATTTTTCAGGATTTAATCAATTAAAGTATAATATTACATTAAATTTAATGAACAAATAATTATACTTTTACATGCATAATAGATTAAAAATTAAGTCATGAAAGGTGGCCTTTTAATCTGAATTATCATAATGAGATATAGAAAGAAAGTGATATAAAAATTAAATATAAGATCAGAAAAATGTTCACATACGATGGAATGGCACATTTTTCAAACACCAATATCTATAAAAAATACGTTCCCAATCGTTATCAATAATAGGCCATGCCAATTTTCACCAGGGGGCACGGATCTCTTTCCTACCGTCTGGTGCAGATTACCGGCTATGGTTGCTTCGGCAAGTATTTACACCAGGTCGTTGGCCGTGAGGAAACGCCCGCCTGTCATGAGTGTGATGCTCTAGTAGATACGGCACACCATACCCTAATCGAGTGTTCAGCGTGAGCACCCCAGCGGCATTTCTTGTTGTCGCTGGTTAGAGACCTTTCACTGAAGAACATAATTGGGGTAATGATCGCCAGTGAAGTTGGGTGGACGGCGATTGCCTTTTTTTGGGAGACCGTCATCTCGCTAAAGCAGGCAATTGAGAGGCTGAGGGAGCAAGTGGCTGAAGCCCTCCTTCGCCATCGGAGGAGGCAAAAGTAGCACGTATGAACTTCATGCTTCACCCTATTGAATGGTAAGTCATCATAGCCGGTGTCACTAGAGCGGAATGCGGTTAGGGAACCTCCAGTGATCTCACTCATGGATGAAGAGGGATCCGCTGGGTTTTAGTCCGTATTCTGTTATCTGTGAGTTCCACACTCCCGATTGTAAGTCTAAGTTTCACTGTAAAAAAGGCCATGCCAATTTTCATTCAATTCTGCTTTAAAAGGGTTATTTTGGACGCTTCTTTTTAATATTAAAAAAGTGGACTACACATCCATCACGATATTTACATAGACTCACAATGTAACCGAAAATGTAATTTGTTATGACAACAATAGTGATCAGTGATTGCATTCCTTAGAATGTTAGTAACTGTAGTCGCCAACGCAACCTACATTCTGCATTCTTTTCAAAACCGTATCACGCCGCCTCAGCGTTCCGGATACGACGTACAAATATACACGCCACTTTTATACCTACACCTTTTGACATAAAACATCATTTCACAGCGCTGTAATATCAGGTATTGGATTTATAGAGAGCTGTAAAATGGCCACATACAAAGTAGCTTATGATGATTGATATAAGATGTTGATAACGGCGAGATTTCGAATAGCTATACGTCCTAATGTATGCTAAACATCGATACCTTGGATTACTATTTTGGGCTAACATTACTTGATTTTACTATTGCGCGTTTAAAGTATACGCAGGAAATTACGGAATGCTTACTAGAGGTAGGTTTACCATAATATGGATTAACTTAATATTATGATAATAAGGAAAAAGGTGAGTAGGAGTATATTGACGTTCCATAGCTGGGCACAGGCCACCTCACTCATAGGAGAGAGGTTTTTAGAGCATAGACCCACATCGCTACTTCACTGCGTGTCAGCAGAGAGAGTAGAGTTGGTCCAGGGTTATGCAGGTTTCTTTCACCCGCCCTTATTTAATTGTGATACGAAGTTGCACGGATCAATTTGTAACATTATATTATGTCGGGAAATATCGGAATTTAAACAATCGCGCAGAATGTTATATTCATCATTTTGACCCCGTTGGCAGTTAATAGCTGTAACTCTTAATATATTAATTTAAATCATATGGTTAAAACTTGTAGAAGATCATAAATACACAACGCACACACATCAATGCAAAAACTTGTATGCATCTTTATATAAATTAACGTAACTGTATTATTTTTATTTATATAAGTAAGATAAAGAGCAGCCCATGAAGGTCCCACTGCTGGGCAGAGGCTTCCTCACTCATAGGAGTTAGTTTTTCTAAAGTATGAAAACTAATATTATAAAGAGAAAACATTTGTCTTTTTGTATGTGTGTATGTTTGTAACGTTTGAAACTTTTTCAACACTAATTAGAAAGCTGCATTTTTCTTGAGCTACAATAGCTATTCCTTTCTCAAATAAAATAGGGATTCCTAATAAAAATGTATTAATGCAACTGAAGGTGTAAAAATTGGTTAAAAAAGCTGTCATCGCATGCGCTGGGGAATCTATTGATGATAGAACAAAAAAATGTTCTACAATATTATAACACGTATTAATATCTACAAAAAATTCCGTGATACCATAAGTCCAACTACAGTTATGCCACTTTAACTACTTTTTTACATTTTAAAAGTTAATAAAAGTGCGGACAATTTCGCTTTCCCTTGGAAACTAACGTACCTGTCAAATATTTGAGGTTCGTCCCGTCGTTTAGAAATCAATAAAATTGAAAAGCCGTTCACAAATCAAATAAAATTTTATCGTTTTGAATGTCAAAAGTCCCGTCGTTTAGAAATTAAATTTAATTTGAAAACATACTTTTGTTTTTTTTTTGACATTTGAAATTGACGACCAACATTGAAATTTTTTATTTCGATTTTATTAAGTTTTGACCATATTTTTTATCTGTAATATTCTGCAATTATCATTCAGCTTTTTTATTGATTGATTCTGAGGCAGTACAAAGCTTGCCGGGTCAGCTAGTTTAAGAATATATGTCGATATCTATTTGAAATTAGAACTCCTGATGTTTATTATATGACTGATAGGCACATTGGTGGTGTTGTATGTAGACACTGCGTAAACATTGCGAATTCTATCTCGTAGTTGGTAAAGGCGTTAGTGGTTCGCAGCAAGGCGTCCATCGGTCGAGGCCGGCCAAATTCCTAAGCGCTTTCTCTCGCAGTTCGACGCATGCGCACGCACGGTGAGCAACGAAAGTAAATGTACATTTGCCCCGCCTCTGTCATCACATTGCATAATTATTTGCGACTGAACAATTGTTTGTAAACAACCAGCACCAAGAATCCATTGGAAGTTGCGTGATTGCATTTCGATTAGATGCATATATGAATACCTTTTACAGACTCGATTTTAATAAACTAGTAACTATTACATACATAACATCACGCCTCATTCCCATAAGGGAAGGCAGAAACCACATCCTTTCACCTACCACGATTCTTGCATATCTCCTTCGCTTCTTTCATTCTCATTAAACCTTTCATACAAGTTCGTCGGTTTAGAGACCTCTTGACCTGGCCCTAATTTAAAATGCCCTTGATTTGGTCCAGGAACGTTCGCCTTGGTCTTCTCTTTCCAACGTTCCCGTTCACTCTTGACTCTTCAATCCTCTTTGTCAGTCTACTTTCATTCATTCTCACTATTATCTATTATTATTTTATTCATAACAATAAATTTCTTACAATAGAAACGAAATAGTGTAACCTGCATAGTTCTCGATTCCGTGGAAATATGGAGAAATCGTAATAAAAACGTATGATGTGATCGTCTACATTTCGAAAATTCACAGTTAAATTCAAGCCAATTTCGAAGATCTTATGACGAGTGAGTGAGTTCAATAATCTAAAACCATCTTTATATTATTGCCTTACTAATATGGCAGGTTTGGGCCACATCAGTTAGATGGTTACATATTTTGTAAGGGACAATTTTCGTATACATATATAAAATACATAGACATAGATCTTTGTTTTCTGCGCTTTTCTAGTTCATTTTCTACTATGTCTAACTCTCACATTATCATAATTTTATTTATGTAATTACTCTTTTATATAACCATCAAGTATCCATTGACTATTTTATGTCGTCATCATGTATTAATAAATTACAATATGCATTCCTTCTGTATGTGTCATTCTTGCACTGATATCCGTATTATTGGGAAGAAATTTATTTGAATCAATGAAATGATACGCAACAAATATATTTTAATTTATATTGTGCAAGATTTTTTTTTAATTTTACATTAATACTTATAAATAATAGTAAAAAATATATCATAATAAAAAACGTAGGAAAATTCATATGAAAAATTGTTCTGTTGACCAATTCTGTTACATACTGTGATGGAAAGCGTATTTTTACTAGCTCTATAAAAAAATTACATTCGAGCAAAATTGGAGCGGGTCGCTAGTATATCGCTAATTTATAATTTAAATTAAGTCTGTGGTTGAAGTTTAGAACAAAAAATGTAAGAAGAATTCAGTTGACGTTGCGTGATCGTACTGTCACTAGATATGCATTCCTTATCAACCTGTTATTTATCTGCATTGTTTGGGCGAAAATAATATTATCGGGCATTAAAATATCTTTTCAAATTATTAAAACAATTCCAACATACTATTTTCACAAACACGATTGTACTTAAAGTAGTCTACATGGCATATCTTTATGTATCTATATTTTGTATGTAGGAGTATACGAATGGGTATTTATGTGCATTGATCTCTTTGTGTATGTATATACATATTAATATGTCTATCTAATATATAAAATTTCCCTGTCACAATATTAGTGACCGTATTCCTCCGAAACGGCTTTACCGATTTGTACCAAATTTTATTTGCGTATTCAGTAGGTCTGAGAATCGGCTACTATCTATTTTTCATACCCCTAACCCATAAGGGTTTTTCACCCTTAAATTTTGTTTTTAATTTTAGGACGAAATTATTTTTTTGTGAAACAGCACACAAAAATACATACAACCCTAAATTTTGACCGTTCTATCACTAACCCCTATTTTTTAATAGCGATAATAGTAATTATATGGCAAAACAGTCAGACAGTGCGATAAAACTGACTGTCCAAATACACAATAAAAGTGCAGACTGAATAATTGTACATTTCATGGTAATGTGGTATATAGTATATTATCTATCTGTCTTTAAGTATCTAAAGAGTATGCAGTAAACGAAATTCAATATTAATACGTTTTTATAAATGCCTTGTAAAAACAACGGTTCTCGATATTGCAAATAACTACTAGCTGTCGCCTTACGAAATAATACTAATACGATCGAAATTAATTTGTCCAAATTTAAGGAACATATTTAGAAGTCAATAATGGGCCGCCTTTCGGTTACTAATGCACCTATTTCTTAAGTCATTAAAAAAAATTTTATAACAAAATTTCATCAAAATCGGCCTTGCGAGTTTGAAGATCTCGTATATATTTTATCAGATAATCACATAATAAATATATACATTAATTGTAGTTTTCTGCGTTATTTCTTTAACTAAATTTAAACCATGTTAAAGCTCGTATTTTATGAACGTATGTCGAAATCATCTCTCTCTACGTATAAATTATTTTATTTATATAGGATTCCATTGGGAACAACTAAACCGAGAATAATCATTGCATACGTTAACAAATTTTGTTTACTAATATTCGCAATGAAAACGTAAAGTTGGTATGCGGAAAATTCTGGCAAACCGTGAGATATAATAATAAAAGCGAAACGGATAGTTTGAACGTTATAAGGAAAAATAAAAGTAATGGCTGGACTGTACAATCATAAAAAGATAAAGAGTTCGTACACAAAACCTTTCTTTTATCTTCTACGCTAATTAAAAAAAATCTTTAAATATCTTACAGTAATTTGTTTTGATACGGTGAAAGCATAATTAAATTTACGATTATGAAGTGATTTATCTTGTTTAAGATTACAAGATAATAAAAGACATGTGAAAAACATACAGATTAAACCTTAGGGTTAGACAAATTTGTTACGGAAATAGGTTGGTGGTGTATAAAAAATGTTGTAGTACATAGATATATACAAAACATACATGAATATATAAAAAGATTCATATAAAAATACATACTAAAAAAATATATTTACATACAAACCCATTTATATAAAGATCAAAATAGGGTTTTATCATTTTCTAGCGCTCGAAAGGGATTTCGATTGATACAAAAACTAACTAGCTAAATGTAATATTTATATTTAATTATATTCTAGGGATATTCCACAAAACTTTTTTAAATATCCAATGAAAGATATTCGTTTTACAAGATTATTTGGAAAGATAAAGACCGAACGAGATAATTACGAAGAGAAGAGAAGAATGAAGCTGTTTTTACATGAACAGTTGTACTGGTATGTTATTATTTCTTCTTTTCACCTGGTATATATAATTTAAAATCTTATCCAAAATAAAATTATGGGTTGTACGATTGATAATCCTTGTCGCACCTTTTTTCAAAAGACTATTTAATAAAATGGAATGAATAATGATAACGTGGACAGTCTTTCTTTGAATTGTTAAGTCATAAATGCATTAAAAATTATATGAAATTGAATAAATAAAGATATAATGTGTATTGTTTATATTTGGATAGATTAATAGATTATAAATACTTACCGGAATAAAATTCCATTATTATAACTAACTCTTGGTAGTTAACTGCCTTATTGCTCTAGTGGTCAGAATGTTCGGCTTCAGACATTAGGTCTTGGTTCGAGTCCCGGGTGGGGTAAATTCAAACACAATATTGAATTTCCTGTTTATATATTCTCAGTATTCGATTGAAAGTGCTCCACCCTTATGCCTCGGAGTGCTCAGTAAGCCGTCGATCCTACGCCTGATCTCATATTTTTCATTCATATTTTTTTATTGACTATTTAACAACAAAGTGCAGTGTCCCCAGTTATTAAGCCACTTTAATTTAAGCATTCCACGTAGATATCCTAGAAATCGCATCAATTTATTATCATATCCACGCCGTTTTACTGTTTTTGGTACTAATTCTCCAGTACCTAGATGTAATGTAATAGAATAAATGAAAAAAATTAGATATATGTAATAACACTCAGCCAACTGTTTATAGATCAATTGTTAGAGCCTTATAGCATGTTCTTTTTTTTATTACTGCATATATATAAATATTTATTATTCTGTAGTTCCGAATCTTTTATCAATAGTAGGTATAAGTTAGCTGTAAAGTATTAAGAAAATACATTTCATTTAGATTTAAGATGTACAAGTTTTAGTCATAAATTTATTAATTGTTAAATTAGCTTGCATGTGGTGCTTAACGTAGCTTTGCATTTAGAATAAGCACTTTTATAATATCTCTATGGAAAATTATATTTCGTGTAAAAGCTGTTAACTGCATCAATGGTCTAGTGGTTAGCATATTCGACTACTGACATGAGGTCCTGGATTTAGTTTTTTTTTAAGAAATCTCTATGTAAAAGGGATAAATAATTACTTAGTCAGTCACTAGACTAATAAACTATAAATTAACGATAAAATACGCTTAATAACAGCGGTTTTACCCACAAACTGCCTCATTGGTCTAGTGGTTAGTATGTTCGGCCATAGATCTGAGGTCCTGGGTTCGAGTCCCGGGTCGGGCTCGTTCAAAAAATCGATATTGAGGCTTCTATTGGGAAGAATTGGGAGAAGTTGGGAAAAAATTGGCGGTGTGATCCATCCATCCATGAAGTTGGGAAAAAATTGGCGGTGTGTGAGAGCACGTTAGGTCGTCGGTCCTGCGCCTAATCTCTCTCCGGTCGTCTCGGATTGCCGTCACGTTGGACTATGCGAGTGAAGGAAGTGAGAGTGTATACTATGCCTGCCAATCCGCAGTGGAGCAGCGTGCTGGGTATGCGCTCTAAAAACCCTCTCTCATATGAGTAAGGAGGCCTGTGCCCAGCATTGGGACGTTAATGGGCTGCTACTTACTAAAAGCTGTTAGTGAGCCAACAATAAATGAAAAAACAACCTCTCTCCGGTCGTGTCGGATTGCCGTCACATCGGACTATAAGAGTAAAGGAATAGAGGATAGCGTGATAGTGCCCCTTGTGTTTGCGTATACACTTGTGGACTATAATGTCTCGGCGCGAAATTGGCTGCCTTGGTTGAAATTTGGTCAGTAGACGATTTTATAACTAATTGAATTCTTATATGCGTGTTCAGCTACAATCATAGAGTCAAATGATTGCAAAATTAACTCGCAATCGAACAAATACAATAGCGGTTCACAATTATTGCGTCGTTCCGACCCCGCTTTACCCGGACGTGTCGCTTGAATGAATGCACGGCGAAAAAACAACCGCCGATGACGGCACGATCTTAACTCTCAAGCTAATGGAAACATTCAATTCGGGGGTCGCTTTTGGAGAAAGAGGTAAGTTTATGATGTCTGATTAAGTGGTAGCTGAGGTTATATGTAAATAACTTATCAAGGTTTTGATTAAATTGCTTGAAATATAACGATAATTGTTCGAAGCTCCATAAATTCTTTCATCAGGGTGCATAACGGCTTTACCCAGTGCCAAAAAAAGCCACTTAGGAAGCATTCACCAAAAACGAGCGTCTATATCGCGAAAGTAGTCATTTTTTAAAGGGCAAGTAAATCAGGCGTTTTAAAGATCTCTTGGTACATATTTACATATATATTTCTATAAAAAACTCCCAGAAGAAGTTACAAATAAATGTAAATCTTTTATTAAAAGAAGACTGAGAAATCATTCTATAATTTGAATGACTAAATTGCTCTAATCGATATAGAATAAATTAAAAATATAAATTGTAATTATGATGAGAAAAAAACTTACACCAGATTGAGTTTGTTGTGGACTCTTAAGTTTAAATTGTAAGTAGTTCTTTAAGTAACGTAAAAGTAGTTATCAGCCGTACATTGAAATAATATATTAAAAAACGATATTTGATGATTCGAAAGTGCTGTATAAGACTACTTGAATAATCTCAATCAAATATATCTTACTGCCAATATATCCGCTGTGAATCCATCTTGGTAGGTCTATGCTCTAAAAACTGTCTGCTATGAAGGAGGTCTATGTCCAGCAGTGAGACGTTAATAGCGCTGCTATTTACCGTTTAGTTTACATATAAAAAAGCAAGACAGATTTTTTTATTTCTGTTAATAAAATGGGTTCACGTGAAACTGGAATTCAAAATAATTTATTTTTACGACGTCTTATAGTCATTTTTACGTAATACTTTTAATAACGTAAACAAAATATGGTATTATTGATATGAAGTTTCGTTAAAAGGATGCTTAAATCGTCAGAGCATCACGAAACTCACGTGACGACTCCAATTCACTGCGCCTTGACAATTGTTGAAGAACAGGTCGAGGGAATTGTTTTTGTACTCCTGTTTTATTGAGGGCTTGCTCGTTGTACAGTAATCTATACAAACAATTCAGCTTGCCGACATAAACTTGCTTGGAAATGTATTACTGGTGTTATCTTGTGTAATAAGGGAAAACATAGACTCGTAATAACGTAATTGGTTCGAAATCTTCATATTATACACTTTGCAAATTGTAATTCATATACACATTTGTAAATATTTCACAGCCAAATTTAAATAAAATTCATCATTCGGCGCATTTAAAAGTTGTGCCATTAGAATACTTTGATACAATAGATTGCGATCTTTGATATAGAATATTTTCAATATATAATAATAAAACATTCCTGGTTTAGTTACAATAATATAACAAAGATTTAGAGAGCGCACTTGTGTACCCAGCCAACCCGCAGTGGAGCATGGTGGAGTCTATGCCCTAACAACCCTCTATTCTATGAGTGAAGAGGCCTGTGCCCAGTAGTGGGACGTTAATGGACTGATACTTATCTTACCTAACACCCTTTAACACGGATTTCTTAATAGAAACAAACGTTCCTTACAACTTCCTAACTAAAAGCCAACTTAAAGCTTCCAACAAACCTTAACCCCATTTTACAGGTAGCTTGCGCTGTATATTGTTCGCAAAATAAATATAATTAAGAAATTAATATTTGAAAAAAAAAACTGTACTAACATCAATTGGCAAACAATAATCTTAAAGATTGTATTTGAACTTGAGTGGATGAATTAAAAAAAGATTTTATTAAGAATTGAAAATTTGCAAGAGATTTAGGGGGTATGTAAACAAATAGTAGGTATTATATAAAGGAAAAATACCTGTGCTATCACTTCATAACCTATGACCCCTGATAACTTTCGAATCTAGTCGGACCTGAGGCAATATTGTACATTAAAATTACAATAAATAACACAAGTAAAGGCTATATATCCGATACTTGCTCGCATTGCAAAATAAATTCCATCGTTCACACAAGTTTAATTGAGATCTATTGGTTAATGAGTGTATCTGAATGGAGAATGACAACAACTTGCCCTCATTGTGAACACATCGAAATATAACGTATTAGAAAATTTTAAGTACTTTACATGGAAAACATTCATCGCGAAGATTATAGACGAATAGAAATAGAAATTGTTTCTTTTTATACTGTCGTGTAATATTTATTACAAGCCATGATGGCCTAGTCTGCTGACATGCGGAGTCGTATAAATCCTTGCACAATCGAATCCCTATATGCTAAATGTTGTCTAAAATTCATCGTTATAAAAAGAAAAACAACATGAGATAATCTGCACATCGTGGAAACGTAAAGTTTATTACCAAAACTTATATCTTTTTATGTTTTTAAATTTTTTCTGTGCGTGTGCATGTGTACTACTTGACTAACTGTGATAATTTTGAGTGTATTTAAGAATAGTTAAGTTTGATAATACTATTCCATAAATAATGCATTTCCCCACATTTCCATAAGATCAGGAACTGCGTACGTTAAGTCGCTGGGAACAACTTGTACACAAACATTAATGTTTATTTTATTAAGCAAATTTGGATACGCATTTTACTGCTAATTAGATTTCACTGATATAGTGTGAGATGTGGAAGAGCTATTTCTCTGTTAAAGGTATCTAGAATTCAATATTATGTCTATTTCATAAAGGCAGAAACTAGTAACAGCAGAAGTAATATTTTCAAAGGAGTAGGTTTAAAAAAACGCATAATTTTGACATTTAACTTATATTGTAGTTACTATAGCACTGACTGAGAAAAAGTCAAATTAATCCTAATCCAAAAAACTTTTAATTTGAGACGACAATTTCTCGTTCATATTTTCAAATTTTAAACAATCAAGTCGTCCTGTTGTACAAGTCAATCTGTCATAAGGATAATGTAATATATTATGCTGATCACGGTCGGAATGTTGAAGATATTTTAAGACAATGCAATATCAATCGAGTATACAAACAGAGTAGACGAATTCTTAAACGTGGACACTAGTGAAATAAAGGTGTAGTCACACAAACTAATATATTCAATACACTTTTAAAAAATAGTATTTACACATGTATTAAAAAGGTGTGACATTGCATTTGTAATTACGTTTTTGCGATCTTCATTTGTAATTATAAAAAATGTATTGTACCAATTTTTATCGTCTGTCACTATCTTTTATTGAAACTACGAGGTACAATTTATTTTAAACTAAATGAAATACAGTTAAAACTATTCGTTTTTGAAACACAATCTGATTTGGTTTATTCCTGGTCGTCCCCATCCTGTCGTCCCCACTGGGCACAAGTGGGAAAAAAAAGTTTCGTTTGTCCCCGGTGGTGACGATTGGAACTTTTTATTTCCGACTCGTTCCGCAATAGACCAAGAATCAAAATACATGGGCATTTCAATAAAAGATTTTACGGATTGTTCAAATGCTTTAATTACGACTTTCTATGCAAGAAGTCCTGAACCAATTCAGACAAATCTATAACTTTTGAATCATTTTAAAAACAAACATTTAAAGTCTCAGCTACATAAATTTTCAAATTGCCTTTGTCAAATCCATACAATTTCTCGAAAATGCCCGACAGTACTATCGATAATTCTGTACTAATTACCTGAATCTTTTAAAATTATTTTCAATAAAAAATTTGGTTCAGGGATTCTTGCTCAGAAAGCATTAAGCGTAATTAAAGCATTTTAACAATTCGTGAAATCTCTTATTGAAATCGCCATGTATTTTGACTCTTGGTCTACAGCGGAACAAGTTGGAAATAAAAAGTTCCAATTGTCACCACTCGGGACGAACGAATCTTTTTTTCCCACTCGTACCCAGTGGGGACGACAGGATGGCGACGACCGGGTATAAACCACTGATTTTGCACTCGACTCTTTATATGTAGAGACTGTCCATTTGTTTTATTTACACTTTACATATTCATNACGCGCAATAAACTTTTTTAATGAAAACGAGTAGTTATTGGCTGAAATGACAATTCATATCTTTAAAACTAGGGTACTACACAAATATTACATAAAAGAAACATTGTAGATATTAATGATCAATAATAATAAAAAAATTTAAATGTTAATGAAGCACAGAAAATCTTCTATTATATCCGCAGCCTAATGGATGACGATTAACAATGTCAGCTGGAATCTGGAATGTGACCCGCCTACAAGGCCGCGCGTCGAGTATTGATAGCTTGCTAGTTATACCTTTAAAGCCAACAAACGAAATAAACACATTTCTCTCCTTTTCGTGTAGATAAGCATCCAGTCTCGGCTTAGTTAAGTAATTCACAAGGTTTAGTTTGTTTATACATTTAATTTCGTCTGTAGTCCGGCGTACAATGTAATTGTCAGGAATGTGTTTACGCCCGCACATGTATTTACTGAGGCGTTCCAGTACTTATTATTTTACTCAAACAATGAGACGCAATAGGTCTCAATTTAGATGTTATATAAGTAAGTTTAAATCAATCGTCATTTGGAAAACATTTACTTGATTTTAAATAGGTTTATTTTTATCCCACCATATTGCGAGGTTTTCTTATGAATACCTAATGTTTCCTATGTAATCTATAAATATAAGTTAGATATATTCTGAAGAAGAAGTTATCTGTGTCAAATATAAACCTATTTATTTTAATAAAACCATTTAGGTATTGTTTAATAAAGTTTTCTGTTAAATAAGTCTTTCGTCTGCTGGAGTCCAAAGCGATTTTGAGCTGATTTTCACAATTCTTTAAAATATAGGATTTATTTAATTTTTTCATAATCCAGAACAAAAAAAATAATACTTTAATAATTTAGTTTGAAATGTGCATATCTTTGTTTTTATGCGAAATACCGATCAAGAAGTTTATTGTATATTAACTTGCACAATATTCAATATAATATTATTCGCCAGTAAATTAGGCCAGGCACATTTATAAATTAAAAGTGAGGGCGTATAAAGTACACGTCAGAAGTGAAACTTCTTTGGCTACTAATTTTTACTACTACTAATTAATACAATTAATTAAATCTCAAATGATGATTTGTAAATAAAAAAGGCACGTGTTTTTTGTAAATATTAATTAAATTTTGCTTTTAAATTTAGAAGAGAATTTATGAAATATTTTTATCTTAAATTTTATGAAAAATAGTATATTACATTCTATAATATGTAATAGTATATCACATGTTATTTGTATATATTCGTCGTCGTCGTTTTACATCTTCGTGACGCTAATCAAGTTCAAATCAATCAGTAAAAAATTTACCCTCATGCGCCTAAAGAAATATCACTTCAATAAGTAAATTCCTTGTTTCCTTCTCTTTTTCAATTTACAAATATACGCCATGTTAAACTCCAAATCACAAACATTTACATCTTGAATTGGAGCTTGCGCTATAAAACAAAATTTAGTTTTTAATTTCACCTCATTTTTACTGATTAGTTAACTAACCCTATGAGTATTTATGAACTTACCGAAACTTTCTGAATCGCTAGCTGGATAAGCAGGACAGGGCTGTACCATCGTTGCAGCGCGTGACAGCACGTCTAGAGCTGACTCCACTTTCTCCATAGCTATATGCCTGAAATTTTCAAATATAATTAATAATTACAAGCATTGTCTGTGTTTGTGATGCCCTCTATTAAGAGTATTATTAAAAAATGACCATGGATTTTCACGGCAGGATTACAATCCAAAAAATAATGTTTTGTCATTGGCTGTTTAAAAAGTTTTGTTTAATTTTTAAACAGCTGTCCAGTAAAAATTGCTTTTTTGACTTATGCCACAAAACAGCGATAGACATCGCATCATATTCAACAAACGATAGCATATTTGATAGTTATTTAGCAGTTATATTTAAAAACACATTTGTTTTCTATATGAAGTAAAATAAGATTTCAATAAATCGGCATACAAACATGAATTTCATCTGAAGGAAAGAAGTACCTAAACATTTTTTATTAATAATGCGAGCGTACAAAGTACACATGTCAGAAGTGAAACTTCTCTGGCAAAGAAATTTTTAAGTCTTGTTTATGTTTATATAAATCTAAAACTTTAGATTTCTGAGACTTAGGGGGAGGTTATAATGTTAGGAATTTAATTGTCATTAAAGTTAAAAAAGTCGAAAATTAATACAATTAATTTATTGAATCTTCAATGACGAATTATAAATAAAAATGCCACGTGTTTATGAGTGTGTCAACATTAGAAATGATTAATTATTTTGTTTTTTAATTTAAAATTTAGAAAGAATTTATGAAATACTTTTATTTTATATATTATGAAAATTATCAAATGACGAGTGGCAAATTAAAATGCCACATATTTGTAAAAATGAAAACTACCTAACCTTCAAACGAATTAGCCAACAAAACGTTGCACATCTTCGTGACGCTTGTGCCTAAAGAAGTTTAACTTAAAACAAATACATTATTATTTTAAACTTAAATTTTCGTGATTTATTAACATATTGACTATTTGAACGGGTACATACCACGATGGCGTTTTTTTAATTATGCGGATATTTCGACCCTGTTGCACGGATCGTGGTCACGACGTTACTGATGTGGGCGGCTGTGTCAAGCTGTCAAGGGCAGAATCTGTCTAACCTACGTCTGATACTGATTCTGATTTTGCCGTTCTTCTTTTGAGATTCTGCCCGTTTAAATAGTCAAAAAATACATTATTACACAAGAGGCGGTCTTATCGCTCGATAGCGATCTCTAATATACCGACGACTCTACAGTTAAAATTATATAAATTTAGCAATGCTTCTGGATTCATTATCACATAGACCATTGGGACGTATCTATGGAAAATTCTTCGTGATTAAACATAATTTATGGTAATTTAAATATTTTCATAACCGAGAATAACACGATGAAAGACTTGAAAAACAAGCGAATAACCTGTTTAATCGGACTTTGATGAGAAATATGTTGTGACGCGAAATCAAAGCCCGTGTTTTCAAAAGCGGAAACAATTCGCGTCTGAGCACGTAAAAATATTTGGCTCGGCGAATGAATGTCGTCCGCGTTTATACATAAAATGGCATGCGAATACCGGAGCGAAAATTCCGCGGCTCGTAAACGACTAGACGTGGGACAGACGATTTGTACGTGATGAGAGGGAATCGAGTAAATAAGAGATGTGGGACAAAGAGATCTGGATGTGGAACGTACGCATACCGATCAAGCGGGAGCGCAGCCAATAAAACACTATCGCAGATCGCCCGCGCGCTGCCATCTTGAAATGTGACATTATGATATGATTATATTACACAAATAGTTTCGTTTTTTATAGAAATCTATATATAAAAGCGAAAAACAATCACTTAGTCAGTCACTAAATCTATAAACTATAAATTAACGATAATATACGCTCAATAAAAGCGAGTTTACCCACAAACTGCCTCATTGGTCTTGTGGTTAGCATGTTCGACTACTGACATGAGTTCCTGGGTAAAAGACCCGGGTAGGGCCAATTCAAAAATGGATATTGAGTTTTCTATTAAGATTTTCTCAATATTTTTCCGAGGTCGGGAAGTGGGCGGTGTGATCTATCGTCGTGAATCGGAGAGCACGTTAAGCCGTCGGTCCTGCGCCTGATCTTTCTTCAGTTGTGTCTGATTCCCGTCACATCGGACTATAAAAGTGAAGGAGTAGAGAGTGCACTTGTGTACTATGCCTGTCAACATGCAGCGGAGCAGCGTGGTGGGTCTATGCTCTAGCAACCCTCTCTCGCATGAGTGAGAAGGCCGGCACCCAACAGTGGTACTTTACCCACATTCTCATGGGATCGACAACTAAACGGATGACGCCGAGCAAGACTAATTCATCTATATGTATATAATAAAAAAGACGATTATTAACTCATCATGAGATTTTCAAGCAATACATCTGTTCGATTTGTAAATTTAGAAGTGAGATGGAGACGCTCACAAAAATACTTGCATTGCGTTCCTGAAGGATCTGAAAGACATCGCAGGAAACAGCAGGATACACCTGACTTAATGAATCCCGAAGAAGTTCGCTATTTGCTAAATCATTGGCACTGTCAACATGGACTCTGAAATTAACCAACAAATCTAGGAGAAAACAGAGCTTGCAATTTCCCCTGACCCTATAAAGTACGGCGTAAAAATAAAAAAAATATTATAGTAGTTCCTTCTAACGGCATGTGTATGCTTACATTAGATTTTATGATATTACACAAGTTAGCAGGCTTCCTACCGTGGAATTGTTCCCATGAGATCATTATTATAGACGATAAGTGTCTTTACCAATCTAAATAAAAACTGTTCAGTAAAACTAAGTTATTTTGTCTAATGTAACTCAGAAGAGCGAAAAGAATGGGATTAATTACACATCATAAAACTATAACTGCGGAGAAATTACAGTTATACTTTGTTAAACTACATTTGGAATTAATTTTCGGCCGAGTAAGTTTAGAAGGTGAATTATTTTTGTCTAACTTTCCCCGACTATTCTGAAGCCATACCTAGAATTTACAATAAAAAATGTGCTTGTATACAATTATTTTTCGCATTTATTCTATTAATTATGAACTACGAATATTTTGAAATGGATACGCCGTACTAAAGGCCCTTATTAGTTTTACAGACTATGTTTAAAATTAATCGTTATGCTTTTCAGTGAAGACAATCATTGTGAGAAAACCTGCATATCCTAGGAACTATTCCAGTGTGTATGAGGTTCGCCAAATATCAAGGTTGATTATTCATTATTCCATAAAAAGGTACATCCAAAATGATTCAGATACACAAAATGCTATAAATAATAGAGCCAGTTGTCACTTAGTGGAGGTTCCTAACAAGAAAACTCAAATTACTTTATAATAATCCCCAAATAAAGAAATTACTGCCGACCTAAGGATGCTTTATTACGAGAGTAAGCAAACGTGCAGTATTTAATAAGAATCGATTATTATTAGCGGATTATTGCAAAGAAATAAATTTGTACTAAAATGTAAAACTTGGCAAAACAGCTTCAATATGCCCCACTGATGGGCAGAGGCCTTCTCACTCAAAGGGGTATTTGCACATATCTATAAAAAAAATGTGTTGTAGTAAGTATATTATTAAAGTAAAGTCACAATACGAGATATTCCGAAAACAGAGAAACAGTTAAATGTTTTTGCTATAATGTTGCCAGTCAATTTTTTATATAAAAAAGTAGCAGCCTTTCAAAGTCCCACTGCCAGACACAGGCCTTCATTCATAGGGAAGAGGGTTTCTACAGTGTAAACCCACCACGCTGCACCACAGCAAATTAGCAGGATAAATTATTATGCCATTCGATATGGCTCCATATAGAATTACTGATACGTTCAAATTTCCCGTTTCCGTCTAGTAAATCTTCCTTAAAGGTTGATCTGTTAAACGGAAAAGTAATTTTAAATCCTTTTAGAAGTGTCTAGAGATAGGCGCGTATAATATGAATGTATTTACAATTTCTTAATCACTGATGTGTCGAATGCAAAAACAATGCTAAACTATAAATAGTTCCGGAGATTACGTTTATATAAACAAAGAAACTCCCCATCTTTATAAGAAGTATATATAAATAAATTAATAAATTAGAGCATGAAGCCCTTATCACAAAAATCGTTTTTTGATTGCCGCCTTAACGATTCGTACACATTATCAAATAAACATTAACGTCGTGAGCGATTAAGGACATTCCAAGCGTATCCGACATAATTTCATAAATAAAGCCCCGATGAATCTTAATGAGTGTAATAAATGACGTGGAATTCCTGGAATGTGGGCATATGTATGACATTATACTTTCAAAAGCCGAGATCGTTGTCCGCGGATGAAATAAGACGGACAAAAACTCTTGTGATAGTGCGGCGACTGCGTTAATGATGAAGTATTTGGTATATCAACTACAATAGAATTTTTCTCGGAGGCGGAGCTCCGCTGGTACCTACCGTCTCGGTATGCCGGCCACTACGTAGGAATACATCACCCGACACAAATGTATGTACAGTTAACAAAAACTTGCTACATATTTAGATGGTTCTTTTACCACATTACGTCAACATATTGGTTTCTGGCTCCTCGTCGTATATATTATGTTGAAAATATGATGTTTGCAGTGATAGGGTCAAGGTCATATGTTCTATATAAACAATATTGAATTATCTGTTTATACCGTCAAATTGGCAAGTAGTTTCTATTCTAGACTGTGATATAATTTTCTGGAGAAATACCAGTAATATTAATCAGATATTTGTTGCTTAAAAAAGATGCATAAGAGCACGGTGCCAAACACAACGAAAAGATAGTTGCAGGCCACCTTTATATATTTTAGAATGGCTATTTTTAAGCAATAATGATAACCTCATTGCTTGGACAAACTTAGACTGTTGCAGGGATAAATTTCAGATTCCAAAACTACATTTTTTTAATAAAAGCATCTGTGTTATGCCTATCAAAATATACAATAATTTACCTGAGAATATTTAAAAATGCCATAACAAATATATTTAAAAAAAAATATATGACTTTTTAGTTTTTAAGACATTTTATAATATTAAAGTTTTTTTTTAATTGAGTTTTGTATAACTTTAAATTGTAAATTTATTTTAATGTGTAGATTTAATTTATGGTTTTATTACACTATATTGCACCCCACATTAGGCAATTAAATAAAGAATTTTTAATTAACTACTTTATACTTAGTAGTTTAATTCTATAATATTGTATACAATAACTTGGTAAGCAACACATTTGTTTCAGGATATCAAAGATAAAGTAAAAGAAATGCTTACCGTGGGTTATTCCTAACAGATAAATGTATATCATCCCAGGTCTTTATATTGATCTTTTTCAGTTTAAAAGGTAACTGAAGGAAGAAAGAGGGTTGGAGAGAGAACATTATGTTATAGTAAAATAGTGTTAGATTTCGCTTCACCAGGTACCTGGTTCGGTTTTCGCAAGGGTAAATTATTTCATCGTTTTCTTTGAAATTGTGTCTTTACAAAATCAGGATTTTATACTGGACTCTTTATACGTAGAAGCCGTCAATATAGTTTTGTCAGTAAACGTAAACTAAATAAATTACGTCAACGCAGCCAAAATAAAAATAAACCTGAATTCATCTAGTCTTAAATACTCTTTTATTACTGTCTGTACTTAAATGGTCACGGAGCCGCTCAACGGAACAGGAACTAGTTATTATGTATCGCATAAGGTTCTTAACATTAACTTATGACGTTAGCCATTCAAACATTCATAACAAATAACAATAAAGCTGGATGAAAACCATAGTGGCATATAGTTTATTGTTGATTTATGGGACTATAAATCTTACAAATTAACAAATTGTTTTCAAGTTATAATACTTCATTTTAATAGACAAGTCAATAAGTTTATCGAATAAATTTTTTATAACCGATATGGAATCGTTATTTTTGCAAATGGATTTCGTGGCAGTAGCATTTGGTATATATGCCTAGACCACGATTCGGCTCGAAGGACCATACGTATAACTTCCGTTTGATATTCATTCATTTCCATAGGTAATGGATTTTACTGGTTTACATATCATCAAATTACATAAACATATTTTAAAGGAATGCACATTGTCAAATAATGAACTTTTACGCATAAATAGACGCAAGGCACTATTTACTGGAAAATGTTATTGCCGATATTGTCTTATAAGTTTCACATAGAACATTAATCAGGTAAAATCTTCAAATGAAAATCCTCCCAATCCTTTAAGGGAATAAAATTAGATACAACGTTAAGCGTCTTCCAATTTTTAAACATTATGTATTATAACAGTCCTCAGAAATCTGTTTTATAAACATTTGTATTTATATAAAGAGAGATTGCAAATTATACGACCTCAACATATTGATGAAGCAAAGTAAGGTTAAAATATAACTGTTCTTCATTTTAAATAAACTCGTAATATATATAAAATAAAATAAAATAAGCCTTTATTCTACTACCTTAGATGATAACGTTATAAATAAATAGTTCAATTAAAATTACAATAAAATAAGAAAAGTCAATTATATTAAATTATTACCAATAATACTATTTCATTCTAATGCTATATTTATTATTATTATTTTTTCCTTTAGGTAGAAGTCACCTCTTGGACGTAGGCCTCCCCTAGTTTCCTCCAAGTATCGCGGTCCCGACTTATAGTCATCCATCCTGGTCCGACCTTTTGAGTAAAGATGTCTCTCCATCTTATATTTTGACGTCCTTGTTTTCTTTTCTGTCTCTCGGCACCCATTCTGTTAATTTTTTTGCCCAACGACAGTTGTCCATTCTGGAGATATGTCCTGCCCATTTCCATTTTAGTGAACGGATTGTTGTCCTAATATCAAGTAATTTAGTTTTTTTTCTAATTGTTTTGTTCCTAACTTTATCTATTAAATTTATTCCTGTCATATTTCTCTCCATATTTCGTTGGCAGATTGCTATTTTATCTTCGTCTTTCCTTCTAAGCGACCACGTTTGACAACCGTAACTTAAGGAGGGCATAATAACCGTTTCATAAAGTTTTTTCTTTATATTGATATTCATTTGTTTATTTTTCATTATATCTTTGAAACTCCAATATTTATTCCAAGCCAGTGCAACTCGTCTCTGTATTTCTTTCGCTGGTTGATTTTCGAATGAAATCAGCTGGTCAAGATAGATATATTCGTTTATAAAATCGATTTTTTCACCCTTTACAGAAACATTTTCGATGGTCGCGTAATATATATACAGACTAGCAAATTCAAACACGCCTTGCTTTGTATCAATTTTATAATATTCATAGTCAATATTTTTTTAATGATTTAATTTCTTATTTTAGACGTTTAGAGGAAGATATATGGCAAATGCTGATAAAGGTGGATTATTTATTATATATAGATTTAATCTCTTTATTTTATCACATCCAACAATCTGGAAATATCTCAAATAATATGCGTTTTTAGTCGTCATAGCCTGCGCTCTAAACAAATTAAGTTTTCTTAATTTATTTATAGAAAACTCGTGGTACAGGATTATATCTAAATTTCGATAGAGATTATGATTTCATATAGCGTATTATGTATAAAAATTTGTAAACTTGGACACTTGTCTTCAGATCATTACAATTCAACCTTGCAACAAAATAGATACAGAATGTTGTCAACCTATAAATATTATATGAAGACATGTTATTGAGTTGACAAGACGAGATTTCTTCGCTTCGAATACTATGTAAGTTATATGTATATATTTTAGTTATGAGTAAAACTGAAATGTCTGTCTCTGACTTCGGGATAAAGGATATTACTTATATTTGCAACATCCAAACACGTAATTCTTGTCCACCTTGTGTGTATGTTTCACTCACTCATTCACTCACTTCAGCCGATGGAATGGTCCACTGCTGGTCAAAGGTCTCACTTAATGATACCCACTGAGCCCAATCTTGTGCCGCCTGGCTCCAGCGGCTACCGGCGACCCTCCTTATGTCGTCGGCCTACACTGCGCCTTCCGGTGCGGGGTGGCCATTCCAGCACCTTCGTACCCCAACGTCCATCGGTTCGACGGACTGTGTGCCCCGCCCATTACCATTTCAGCTTCGTGTTTCTTAGGGCTATGTTGGTAACTTTAGTTCTTCTACGGAGATGATCAAATAAGAAATGAGGAGATCCTCAATTCTGATTTGATCGCGTAGAGAAACTCCAAGCATAAACCTCGTCATCGCACGCTGTGTGACTTTGAGCTTTCGAATGAGGCCCATAGTCAGCGACCACGTTTCCGATCCGTATGTAATCACTGGCAACACGCACTGTTCGGAGACTTAAGTCTTCTGGCGCTGAGGGATATTGGACAAAAAGATTTTGCGTAGCTTTCCGAACGCTACCCAGTGTATGTATATAATTCTTTAAAAATAATTATTTAAACTATTCTAAGTAAAATATATGTCAGTCTGATTCTGTTACTAACTTGTTGTTCCCCGCGTAGTTACCGATCCCGTGGGAATAATTCTTTAATACACATTTAGTGGAAAACCGTTAATTTGAAATTACGAACAGACAACCCAATTTTAAGCAATATTTTCTTGCCATAATGCTTAGTGCAGTGACAGTACATCATAAGTAGTTCTGTTATTCCATATATTGTCGTAGTAAGGATTATTATGCAATTGGCACTATATTTTTATATGAGCGCATTTTCAAAGACAAAACATCATCCGTCAGAAAGTGTCTAGCGCAAGCAATTTGTTAAACAAAAAAAAAACATTTTAGTCTGAAACCTTGACCGCGGCATAGAAATGTAGCCTACGTTTTTGTAAATCTTATAAATAGAGTATACGAAAAACATTACAATAATAATTGTGCAGGGCCAATGACTGTTAAATGAAGTTAACAAATAACTTATATTTATAGTTAGGTCTCAAATATATACTATCAAAAATTACAATAAATTGACATATTTGCATTATAGCTATGAACGCGCAAGTTCTTTAGTCAAAGGTAAACCTAATATATTAAAGGAGAAAGTTATAGAAACAAAACCTTATTTGCAATTCTCATACACATTACAATACCAGGTAGCTATACCAGCGATTTATTGTTCTATAGGGATAGGGAAGATGATAAAATAACTCTTAACAATGCTCAACATCAACGAATGATCTATCTATGAACGTAAAATATTTTTTTGTAATTTGGCCACACTAAACGGTTCGAAAAGCTGATTCTACTGAGCGAATACACGAAACTCAGTAGTTAAACATATTATATTGTGTGACATTGAATTTGCATTTGCAACTGGAAACAATCCCATTTTAATCATTTCATTTTTTTGCACATAATTATTTTGTTTCCTTATATAAGCAAATCCAAAATTTATTTATGAGCTCTTTTAGCCTGAAACCTTTTAATCCTTTAAAATAGCGTTGTTAAAAGCTGCAGTCTGATATAACAGGAGGGGTCCCTAAAATTATATTCCCAGCAGGCATATTAGTATTGTCTCCCCTCGATAAAAATGTAAGCCTGAGTGTAGCCAACAGCGTAAAACGTTTTTATATAATAAAGACTCCTGTTATACAAAATTTATATGAATCTTGGATTACGACTTTCGTATATTTTGGAAGTTTAGCATTTGCCATTTAAAGCATGTGGGTTGCATAGTTAATTACTGATATCCATAGTTACTTAGTGGCCTGATGGTATAGGAAATTGAAGACTATTTTAATTCTGATAAAGTACCTAAACCGATTTGCTTAGCTTTTTCGATATTCCTGACAGAGTCCAACTTAGACAAATCAGATTATACAATCTTCTAAATATGTCCTGCTAGGAATGGACACCAGGATCTGCTGACAAAATGAATCTTTGCACCATTGGCCGACGTTAATAGTCTTTTTGTCCAATAAAAAAATATAATTTATTAACCTAAAATGTTTACTAACTGTCCAATCTTACAACTAAGTTATGAAATAACTATAAAGTCCATCTCAGTTGTTTTAATATTATAACCGAACTATTCCTTCGGTCTTTAAATATATTAATGACTGCAGAGATGTCTTTGTCCTCTATTAAACTGACTTTAATTGTTGTGTTGGAATGATTTTATAAAGGTTAATGAGAATATTTGCTGTAAAGTGTAACTAGCTTACGTAAACTATTCATCTTTATTTTAACAACTAACGGAGGTTGTCTACTTTTTGTAAATAGTAATAAGTTATGGAATACATATCACTGCTTTAGTAAAGGTGACCGCATTAAAAAATATATTTTTTGATGCGGTCACTACAGGAGAGAAGTTTGAAAATCAAAACATTTTTGACATAAGAAAATATAGATTGTTCTCGCTTCTTTAAAAGAGGACCATTTGCAAATTAAACAAAATTTTTATATTATCCAATGATGGATATATAGAAGACGTTTTCCGAGTCATATTACATTTTTGGACACAACAACACAAAAAAATATTGACTATTCTCAATATTATCATGTCTTTAACATAAGTTTAAAAATTTTAGTCTCGTGTTATTATTTATTCATAGCAGCGTTATGGGCAATCGAAGATTATATTGCAAGCTTTGTTTACAACAGTGTTTTATTATAGATGAAACTAAGTAAACCATCATCATGAAAAAGTTCCAAAAAGAGAGTCACATGGTGATCGAACCTTGACATTCCAAGCGGTAAAAATAATAATCTATTTTAACACAATCGGATTACATACTAATTTAAACTGTATTGGTGGTATATAAAGTCGAGATTATGTTAAGCTTTTTTTAGGAATGCCCGCATTTGGGGTGCGGTGCCTGTCTTTTACGACGGTTGCCACCCCTGCTGCGCTTGCGCACGTGTCTTTGAAGGGTCGGGTACTGGCAGATGTTCGACAGTTTTAAGGCTCCCCAACTACTCTTGAAATGACGGTTAACATTCTAAACATATTGCAGCTTTTGAAAAAAAAGCGTGTTTGTATACGTGGAGGAAATAAAACTTCCTTGGATTATATTCTATTAAATTCTACAATAATTTTATTTAACATTCATCATTTTGTGTAGAATTATCGTAATTTTAAAATTAAAGTAAAATATATTTAATGTTATTAAACAACTAATATATTTTATAGTATAGATATAAGTTAGCTGTAGAGTATTTAGAAAATATCAAATCGAATTAAAATATCTTTATATTCAAGTAGGCATATTACAGCACTTTTGAACAGTCAAATAATATTTTTTTCCACACTCTAATTCTAATGTACGTCTGATGTTGGTATCCAAGAACGACTTTAAATCTAAAGTAACGAGGGTTCCTTCGCGCCCTCATCTGAGAAGCGCCCACAACAAACTCAGTCGGGTATTTTGTATTTTTTTTGTTACCATCATCATTACAATATCATATAAATTTAATATATTTCAATTCAAATTCTTCTATGTAATCTTGCAACTTATAATACGATTTTTCTATCAACTTTCTTTTAACAAAAACTTTGAATTTATTAATTGACATCTCTAGAACGTCTTGTGGAATACGTTTAATTACTTATGATTTAAGATGTGAAAGTATTTGTCATAGATTTAGCAATTGTTAGTTAAAATAAGAAATTTTTATAATGTTAAACTTAACAATTTATCACTGTTATATAAATACAGTATTGTATTTTTCATTTCTCATGGGA
The DNA here is from genome assembly GCA_015832385.1 of Elymnias hypermnestra. Classification (NCBI taxonomy): domain Eukaryota; kingdom Metazoa; phylum Arthropoda; class Insecta; order Lepidoptera; family Nymphalidae; genus Elymnias; species Elymnias hypermnestra. The sequence goes on along the minus strand of JACTOM010000045.1, from coordinate 1,989,659 downwards.
ATCATTTTATTCTACTGGAAAGTCGTTTGAAAATTTAACATGAACCAACCAATTGTATAGACAGTTTGCGAAGCCACAGCGTCATTTTCATCAATTTGAATGTCTTTTTGATATAATGTTATTTGGAGTCTGGAAAATTAGTGACAGAATTCAAAAAAGCTAAAATTAGACATGTATAAATAACAATTTGTGGTGCAGCGGCGTCTTTTTTACCGCTTTGAATATATGGGCACGTAAATATTTTAAACGTGTGATTGTGACTAACGAGGTCCTAAACAGTTAGACTGATTTTGATGCAATTTCTCGTTTCCGTAGCTTGTATTAATATACGTACATTATCGTAAACTACACGAATGACGTTTCGAGCGAAGCTTTTATATATATTGAATACGAGTTTTTGTCATTAAAAAATCTTCTGGTTTCTATGTCCCTAATTCCTCAATATCTTTGCATTTCAAAGTAAAATAACAAGTCGAAGGAATGCGTTATAATACTGTAATAATGCATAAGGTAACACGTTGCATTGGGTAAGATTTATTTACGGTCGGTATGGAAGAAATGTAGACACCTACGTTGTATTAATTATTTATATGATTTTAATGCGTATTCAATACAACATATAAACAGATGTACTTATGTGCCTACGCCAATTCATTATGCTTATCACCAACAACCAAAATTTTCATAATTCAAAATGGGATTTAGTGAAACGAATAGTTAAAATTCTGATTATAATTTATAGTATTATATCTACGACAAATTGTAAAGATCATTTAATTTGATATAAGATAACTTGATGCTTTCTTTCATTGTACTGACGATATTATATAAGAAAAGTTTGCAAATCTTTTAATATATCGTTTCTGATTTGTACTGTTTTTTTTTTGTTGCTGGGAAATGCATTTATGCACCCCGACTGTAGGGTCGCGAGTGTGGGACTCCGCGAGGGAGATGAACTCGCAATACCCACTAAAACCCAGCGGGACCGTCGTCAACCATGAGTGGGGAGTCAGGGGTTCGTTGAGGCATTCCTCTCTGGCCCCTCGGTTATAGCCGGCTTATAGATTTTCTACAGGGGAAGAATTTGTATGAACCTCCTCCTCCTGTTTTCTACTCCCCTTCGTCGCGGCCGGAGTACCTCAGCGTCATTCACCCTCTCCCTTTGTCGTGCCTCCTTAAGCGAGATGACAGTCTCGCAATAAGAAGCAACCGCTCTCCAGGCCTGTTCATTGATGAGTATTGCATCTATAATACTAGCCAGTAAGATATATGTACCGATCAGTGACGTCATAATGAGTCGCTGAGAACCCCAGGCGCGGCATTCTGCCACCGTGTAGTGGGCTGTGTCTAAGGAGGCACCACACTCGTTACAGCTGGCCGACTGCTCACGGCCAACAGTTTGATGCATTTTCCGAAGCAACCATGACTGGTAAGCAGTTTAACCAATCTGTAGGAGTTCTGATTTGTACTACTTGTTGGTGTTGACTTAAATAAATAAAACCAATGCCTTTTCAGATAGCCAGTATGTAATAGGTTTGTAATACTTTACTAAATAAATTGGGAAATCTGTCCATAGTGAGCGTTTACATCGACAAAGGAGTTGTTTTGCAAAATTTTAAGGCAATTGTACATATACCTCTGGAAAAGACATATGGAAATCCGTTACGTGAAATCTTGAAAGAAGTCACTTAGATAATTTTCAACTCATTTAGACGAATAATAATTAAGCTTTAGATTCCTCGCGATAAGTAATATTTCGTTTTTTTCGGTTATAGACATATCAATATTAGCTGTACCCAATGGTGATATCCGCGTAATTGCCAAACCTTTACAAATATGAGTAAACCTATATATTTAATTGTCAATCGAAACTAAACCATTCAAGTATCATCTAAACACACAGATATACGTGAAAATCGTTTCAGTCTTTATGAAATATAGAGACTTACACTTGTAATATAAATATATGCTAGCTTTGCCCAGCAGTGCCGCTTATATATTTCCCAATGCTGTAGGCATATGTAATATCAGCCACCTAACTGCAAAATTGTATCAAAATCGGTGTAGCTGCTTGGGATGAGTTCAGACACATTAATAAGTATAAAAGAATTATCTTATATATAAAATTCTCGTGTCACAATGTTAGTTACCACAGTCCACAACAGCTTGATCGAAATTTTATATGCATATCCAGTAGGTATGAGAATTTTTTCAGTTAACATTTCAAGTGAAACTTCTTTAGACGCATGAGGGTAATTTTTTTATGGACGAAACGCGTGATTAACGTCAGGAAGATATGCAGCATTTTTCATGCTAATTCGTTTGAAGGTTAGGCAGTTTTAATATTTGCAAATAACATGTGGCATTTTAATTTGGCACTCGTCATTTCTAATATTATTTCTCATAAATTACAAAATTAAAATATTTCATAGATTTTCTAAATTTAAAAATTCAAAAACAAATTATGGTATTAAAAAATACATATAACCCTAAATTTTCACCCTTCTATTACCAACCCCTATTATTTAATAGTTATTATATGGCAAAACAACGATTGCTGGGTCAGCTAGTATACATATATAAAGGTTAACATTTATTAAGTATATTAGTGCGATACGGCCTTGTTACAAAATCATAATCACAATATTTATACTGCAAATCTGATTGCGTCATATATTTGAAGCTGCAACGGTCTACCAAAAGTCTGAAGCGATCGTAGGGTCACATTGAGTAATCGGGCGAGGTATTATCGGGCTGTTATCAACGGGGCCAGTGTGGAAACGAATATTTAGAGTCGCGTATCGCTCGCATTCCATGCTATTATGTTCGCGAGATTCCTTGCCATGCTCACTGAATGCCCCCGCACTCCGGCTAGCGGCAGATTTTTTGCGTGGCGCGTTCGTAAATCAAACCGGTAGATACCTAGGTACTTACGCGTACTTATTTTGATAGCCGCTTATTTGACGCTCACGATTGTTGGCCGTATATATACAAAACATTACTTAAAACTAACATTTCCCCGCGTATTGCCCTGCAATAGACAAATATATAGTAATCCTACAAGAGATCATTAAAATCGATTCAGCATTTCTCGAGTTATAAATGTTATAACTAAACCGAATTGGTACATCTATACAGATTAAAAATGAAATATTTCATAATATAATACATGTACCTACTTGTGGCGTATTTTACACGATTTTTATTACAACGGATAAAGACACTACGGTTATAGAATCTGAAACAATACAATGTGACTGTGCAAGAATGAACATCTTAAATACTTACGTTATTTCCCACGTTACAACACAATACAGTCGAAAGTTCTTCTCAGTTTAACACTGTGTTAATAAAACTTATTTCTACACCAAACTGAATTTACAAGAGTTAATAATATTTACCAAAATATGTAATATACGGTTGTAGCAACCTTACAAAACCGGCGAAGAATAAAAATCAATATGAAACGATTCGCAAAAAGTACACGGGCTTAACATTCGCTTGATAAAAACGATATGCAACGTTAAATTGAGCGTCTTTATGATATGCACTGAGTTTTACCGCTTAGTATCCATTTTAATTTATGAAAACTACAAAAGTATTTGTTATTATTTTATAAAATCCAACTATCGCGCCACGACTCTGTTGACGAAATAGTCGCGTTTGACATTTGAGCCGAGCCCACTGCGGTTGGAATGCGAGGAATGTCAAATATTTTCAGTGCTGCCATCTATGTGAAGGAATGTTAACACTGTGAAGGCGGCGTACTGGATCGCTTATCGAATACATTATTTAGATTAGGGCATATCTACTTCGGCGTAAATTTCAATGAAAATGTATTATTCAATTGTAATAAAGTATTTACAGCTCGTGCATCGATTATTCGTGTGTTTCAGGTCAAAATTACGTGAAAGTGCGGCAGTATGTTCGCAACTGTTGGAATGCGGCCAGGTTAGTGCCACCGTTTAGAGACTTCACTGGCGCAGGCGTACTGACGGGCCGCGTATACAACAGGGTTATCGACACACGAGGCGAAAAGTAGGGTCGGCATTCGGCGTGTCTGCTTCGCTGTGCATGTACCGTAGCGTAATAGCCAGCCATTGTTTCGCTTCGTTTCTTTGAATAAAAACATACCTTTGATACATACCTAACTCCAAGACCCATTATTATACTTCTGTTTGTCTGTATGTACTATAAAAAAGAACTAATTTAAAGATTTTATTGTTCTCATTAGTGCCATCTGTTAAGAACTGCGTAAACTAATACGAGGCAAATAGATGTAGGGCTTTTGTTACAGAACGAGTACATAGATGACGATATAGGTGACTCTAGGCAATTTAGAACAAATATAATTTAAAAAATAGTGATTCAGTTATAAAACAAAACCATACTCTGAATATAGATTTTATAAGTTTATAGTTAGGGTTTAATTGTTGAGAGTGAAATCTCAACGTTTATTGAAATATTGAGTTTGTTAAGCTACTTGTTTTAATGGTTATAACAAAGTTGTAGTGGCAACACTATATTTATTTATATACACTTTTACTTTGTGAAATAGTTTTAAATATTATGTAAATACCTAAAAACATTGGAATATATAAATGGAATAAATAGACTAGAATATATAATATTATAAGATACATGTATAATAACTATTGTAAAATAACTATCAACAGACGGACAAATCGGTACATCTGATTTTTCTATACGTAGCAACGCGTAGGCGCTGTCGCCTCAAGTACCTCGCTCGCCTCATAGGGACTGCACATGGGACACATCTTCTCGCAGGTAGCTAACACAACCTCGTCTTGAAATCATGCTCCGGTCATATTTCTTTTTTCGGTAAAATTTGCTCACGTTGCTACCCATATAATTACCGACGTTATAATTATAATAGTCTCTTTTATCCTAAAAACCAGCATACCTTAGTGGCCTTCCAATATCCTTCATTACAACCTTTCTAACTTCAAATTAAAGTGAATTTGCCTTACTGGTGTAATATTTATTCATCTTACTTAACCATCGCAATTCGCTTCAAAGTAAACGAGACGAAAAATAAGAATTTATACATTAAAAAATAAAAGCCAATAAATGCATATATGACACATTATTTATTTCTAACACAACTGTTTCAACATTAAAAACAATACAGCATCAACAGAAATAAGCGACAATTATTGACTAACATCAACACAACATTCTGTTAATTAGTTTTTAATCTACAACTAAGAATAGTGTCACATATAGTTTTATAAATCACATTAATTTGTGTTCAGAAATAACATTCAAATACGGTCTTAGACCCTCTACTAATAATAACCTAACTTACACCGGTATAGTTATAGATATATTTATATGGATAGATCGGCGGACAAGGTACGCAGGAATATTCAAATTTAACTATAAACTGTGTATATTTAAATTTAACTTTAAATTTAATTAAAATGTTTAAATAAGTTAAATCTTATAAATTAAATAAAAGTTGTTCAAATTCACGTATCTGTGAACTTTGTAGTTAGTCTATGTTTATATAGTCTGTTATAGAGACGACTCCGCCAAATATCAAGCTTCAGCGCTAGTTTTTTTTTTACGATATTTGAAAATTGACGCTTCAGTTTTAATAAATATTTTAATTAGCACAATATTGTATCGCGAGAAAGCGTGGCTTCGTCTAAAAACCGACGTAGTTCGCCGATCTAAATTTATAAATTTGTAAATATGATATTGTAATAAAATAAGAATGTATTTAGGAAAGTACTTGAGAAATATTAGAAGACAGGAACGCTAAAGTTAGGGCTTAATCCGGTTACGCTGTAAAAACCAGTTGGGCTAACAGCTAAACACAGTTCGAAAAAAAGGCTTAATATTAACCTGTTAAATTGACCTATTATCGAAAAAGCAAGATTTTTGATTCACGAAATATAATAGGGGGATGTACATGGATATTCTTACATAATAACATTTTATTGAACTTACCAATGTAAATTAGGAATTGAGCATATTCATACTTAGAGCTAAACGCCGACTAAAGTATAAAGGTACTTTTTGAAGGTATTAATTTTAGTTAACTGATCTTTTACGTAAAATAGAAGAATAGAGCGTTACAGATTTTTATTGCGATTTTAGCAACTATTTGGTATTGGCATAATATTTCACTTAGTAATTTATGTAAAGTGAGAAGCACTTTTTGTGTTAAATTAAAAAATTCCTAAAATTTTGGATATATTTATAAGTAAAAATTTAATTATTTAACTTTATTGCGTAACATATTCATGTATATCAAATGGTTATTGGCAATAAGCGTGTGTAGGCGGTCTTATTACTAGAAGCAATATCTTCCAGACAACTTTTGGTGACAATTATTTGTGGACAGAAAAAATTACCCAAATTTCTATACTTTAAATAAATCTATATAATATAAGCAATGCAATCTATGGAATCTAGCTCTTCAATCAAAATTAAATAAAACCTTTATCATTTACAGTGATTAAAGACGGAATTTAATAAATACTTGTAGGATTACATATTTTTGTTTTTTTCATAATGAGTGAAAGTTAATTTATGGTAATCATTGTAAGCTTGCCTTTATACTAAGTCGCCGTTTGAATACTACGAGCTGGCAATGGATCAAAGTTAATAGCTTTACTTCGTTTAGTTTCATTCTGTAGAAAAAACACCAGAATATCTATCAGAGAATTGGAGTGTTTTATTACATCCATGTGTTCTAAACTCTACCACAGTCTAGAAAGGAATAATTTCGTATTTTAAAACTAATTAACATTATTATTTCATTATAAAGGGAAGTAGAAAACTTTTACACACAAAAGGCTCTATCTGTGATTTTTTGTGTGGACTTTTAAATATGGATATTAGATTTACCGTCACGCTTCTTCGAATTTTGTGTAGATGGCGTAAATGTAAGTACAATCTCCCAACGATTTAAATACAGACGCTGCTTTGGAAGAATACAAAAATCCTAATTTTTTATCTTTAAATGAAAAAGGACATATGTTTTATTAATACCACAGCGTCATTTTTGCCGATTTGAATATTATAACGTCGCATACAAAATATTCTGGATTCTACTGAATTGTGTGATTATTTATCCAAATCAGCGGTATTTATATAGCGATAGTTTCATACTAAATAATAAAAAGTATAGTAATGCTGTCGTTATTGCTTGGAACATGTAAGATTATTTAAAAACACATAAGAAATTAACTCGAAAAATATTTGTGGGCCACAAATGTAATAAGAATATTCTGGCAGGCCACAAATGTTATGAGAATACTTTGGCAGGCCATAAATGTTATGAGAACATTTTGGCAGGCCGCAAATGTTATGAGAATATTTTGGCAGACCATAAATGTTATGGGTATACATTGGCGGACTACAAATGTTATGAGAACATCTTGGTAGGCCACAAATGTTATGAAAACATTTTATGCGGGACAAAAATGTTATGAGAATATTTTGGCAGGCCACATTTTATGTACTTAGTACAGTGAATTCATAAGTACAGCAATGTGGACCGTATGTTATTTATATTTAAATTGTATTTACATTATCGAATTAGGATTCCTGCAATGGTAGTGTAAGTTTTTTGGTAAATAATTAACACAATTGTTTTAAGATAAAGCTATTTGTTACATTTTAACCATATTTATCGACCTCTATTTTATTTTAATAGTTCTCTCTTTTCAGAAATATTTAGTAACATTCTGAAAATCTTTTTAGATATAAATGAAGTGTATTAACCACACATGTGTTTAAGATCAGTCGATGTTAATTAATATTGATGTTTTAATTTGAACCCTTTTATTAGTTTATATAGATTTTATATCAATAAGCTGTTAACTTTGATGTCCAGCTGTATTACAATATAATACTAACTAGTGGACATAATAAAAATCATAAGGTACATATATTGTTAAACGGTGTAAGACCTGCTATATTCAAAATTGCATCACATGTATAATAAAATATCCCTTATAATTTTACTTAACGATAAACATCTCACTAGGGATTAGGGTATTTTTATTTAATCTAAGCAACTATTATAATTTATAATATATATAATATGATAAATATTATGTATATAAACAACAATCAAATTCATTCTTTGGTTCCTTTTATGACAATACCCTTCTATAACTAATATTGTATGGCACATTATAGGGATATAAGGTATACGATAGTCAATTAGAAGTTGTGATGAAAAGTCCTGGGTTTGATTCCGAACAAACTTTTGTTTTCAATGGAATACTTTGACTGCTTCTACGGCGCAGTGTTGTGAGTCTCGCTTTACCAGCAGAGATCCTGGGCTCGATTTCTGGCAGGGTATATTTAGAAAATTGCATTTTCTAATTTGTCAGACTCTGGACAGGAGGGAGGTTTCGGCCGTGGCTAGTTGCCAACCTAACAGTAAAGACATGCCGCCAAGCAAGAGATTTGTGTGCCGGTACGATGCTGTGTTGAAACTATAAGAGAAATTACCATAACATCGCGCTTCCATCTTAGACTATATCATCATTTACCATCAGGTGCAATGTCAAGCGTAAACCTATTAACAATAAAAAAATGAATTTTGAAGTGAAACTTCTTCAGGCAAAATTTTTACGGATGAAACGCGTAATTAGCGTCACGAAAATGTGCAGAGTGTTTTGTGCTAATTCGTTTGAAGGTTAGGTAGTTTTAATATTTACAAATAACATGTGGCATTTTAACTTTCCACTCGTCATTTAAAATATACTATTTTTCATAAATTCTCTTTTCTAAATTTAAAATTCAACTAATAATTTCTAATATTGACAAAAAACACGTGGCATTTTTATTTGCAATTCGTCATTTGAGATATCAATAAATTATTTGTATTAATTTTCGACACTTTTAATATTTTGACAACAATTAAATTCATTAAATTCCTGACATATCTTCCTTTTTCCTCCAAGTTTTCAATTTGTATATAAACAAGACTTAAAAATTAGTTTGCCAAAGAGGTTTCACTTTTGACATGTGTACTTTGAACGCGCGAACTTTTAATTTTTAAGAAATATAGATTTTTCACAATATTATATATATAATATTAAAATAGACAAACACCAAACATTGTTTGTAAAATGTTAAGTACTTTTTAATTTAACCTACTATCAACTGGAATTTAATGTTTATATAAGAGCGCAATAGTTTTGTTTACTAATAAATTGACTTTGTGATTTACATTCAAATTTGACGGCGCACAGATTGTTAATTGGTTTACAATCGAATCGGACTTGACATTTTTGAGGTTGACAGCTGACATAACACCGAGCGCTGGGGTGGCAGCCATTATTGGTTCGGATTTTATAGAGTGCGCACGCGCCCGTGTGTTCGGGTGGAATGTTTTAAATCTAATTATACTTTATTAATTACCTAAAATTATAAGTTTTGATTTATTATAGTGAAATTAAAAAGAAGGAACTAATTGTATCGTTTATTGAAATACCCGACTTTTTCTCCTCGCCCGACTACCCACATTATGGCAGCCAAAATCCAAGATTGTAACGCCAAAACCAGAGGTCTTTAATTTTTAATCCGGTGGCTTTAGTTGGCAAAACAAATACAAATATTTGAACGCATTCATATTTATAATATGTTTTATATGTCAAAAGTTTTCGATTGTTTAGTACGCTTATTAAACGGTGTGAAAACCAATATACGCTTGTGGGATTTTAATCGGAATAGTAATCGTTTTATTTCTTTCAGCTTTGTCTCATGTTTATCACTGTATGACGAATTACTGTTTTTAACCCTTATATCCATATAATGTAGTACTATAAACACTTCGTATATATGGTTTCGTGTATTCAAGCCATACACTTTTGCGATTTGGTTTACAAAGACTACGTGATTTTTTTTACAATACCCTATTTTTAAACTGTGCTGACACAAAAATACTCATTTTTATTCATCATCATCAATTACGACATTTTTAAATTTAGTATTAAATTTTATCGTTGAAAAACAACATTGCTATTGTTTTCTTTAACGAAAATTTTACTTAGCGTTTAATACTATAAAAAACAAATGAAGAATTTCTTTAGGTTAGAAATGAAATAATTTTACTAATTTACAAATAGCACAGCAAGAGAAAAGGGCGTTTTTACATCGCAATATAAATATGTCCATCTTAGAATGATTGAAATAGCAAAGGAAACGTAAAGCTTTTAGTTTAATATACTTTTTACTACTTAAAATTGTAAAAGCGCCCTTTTGTTTTATGTATTTTAAATACCTATTAAATTAATCTCTTTAACGAAACATAACATCTAAGATACTTATTATTATTATATTATAATTTATATTTTCACTTATATATTATATGTTTACATAAGGAATGTTGGTTAATTTCATAATATACAGGCAGGTTCGTTATAATATATAGGTATATAACACTATACCTAAAATTCAAGGGGACGGTTTAAACGTGTCAAATAAAAAACGGTTTAATCTCATTCTTTTTGGCAAAACCTGAATAGGAACTTGACCAAAAGCATAAAGTTAAGTGGCTTATTAGGAAATCCATTTATTAACTCCAAATATAGTAAAACCACCCAATCATAAATTTAAACTAAAATTTGTATGTCTGAGGCTGAAAAGGAGTGTAGAACTGTGAATATCATAGTGGTTTTCGACCGATAAAATTTCTTATTTTTTTTAGGCTTTTCAGCCCAACAATGAAATTAATGTTTATTGTAATAATTATTTGGTTTTAGAATGTGTAAGTTTTATAAAATTTTGAAATAAAAGGTATCATTGTAATATATTACATGTACAATTTACGCAATATTTCACATTCATATTTCTATGATCCAAAATACTCATTGAGAAACTTAAGACACTTTTGCCCACTTTCACCAACCTCCTCTACACTTTATGCGTTCCCTAGCCCCACTTATGGTTCTGGTAGTGGATGGTTTATCTAGCTAAGGGTTCTCCGAATTAAGAATATTAAAAAATCGGGCATCAGATCAGTTTTTAGACACATATTTCTTTGACAATATCTATAAACTTAATATGAAGTTATCGAAATATGTTTCTATTACATTTTAATATTAATGTTCTTTATATTTTTATATCTTTTATTAGGTAGGTGAACATTAAAACATTATAAAGTAAATAAAACTAAACATAAACATTACATAACAGAAAAAAAATTATCTGGTTCTGTTATTTGACAAAGGCAAAAGAAGTGATTTCTATCTATGGATAAATACAAAAGTTGTATTACGTAACAAGGCTTTATTATATTATCTATATAATAACATAATATGAAGTCTATCAAAATTAATTAATGGTTATTTTATCATATTTTTATGACTAGGTGCAGGTATAAAAACAACTCAAATTTGAGTTAAATTCAAAGTATTCAACTCCTAAGTAAGTAAAAACCAATATAAAAAATAACAGGCATTTACTCGCACCGGTATTTAGTAATTTAGGTACTTTTAGTTATTTTAGTAATGTCAGACGTTTCCATTAACATAAAAGAAACTGGAATTCACATTATTTTAGTTCTTTCTATGATTTAAATACCGACTTCCTTTATTTATTTACTCGTAATTTGATGAATTTTAGAAAAATCTTCGAGTGATTATGGGTACGCATAAATAAAAAATATGACACATTAACTAATATTGATAAATATGTGTTTTAAATTTGGTTAAATGGACTCTATTTATGACAAGGATTTGAAAGGTCCTCTTTTATTTTAATATTATTTTTAAGTTATAAAAAAAATGCATTATCTAGTAGTCATGGCTGTATGTACAAATTACTATTTTTAAAGAATTTTGTTTTTATACATGTTTGTATATACGGTAATGTAGTATAATGTGATACTTTGATATATAAAAATATAGTATTGATTAATAAATTAATATCATATGAAACGCTTAATTTAACTTGCCGAGTGCAATATTCATTACAATAATATATATTTATATATAAATATAAAAGGTTTTGCAAAAGCTATATTAAATGAAGGAAAATAAATAGCTTCATTCAAATATTAATAAATGATACACCCCTTACGTTTAGCTTAACACGAATATATAATTTAATAATAGATACGACAAGGAGATCATTTGTATATATTACTTTTATATTTATGGTATACTTGTATTTGTAAATGATATGTTGCTAGGTATTTGTATATAATTACGCAATAATAAAAAATACTCTAAAGTAACCCTAAATATGGAAGGATTTGATTATTAATAAATAGGCCGTAATAAATATAAATATTTCAAAATATTAAGTAAAATAGCGCAAGGATGTTAAGAGGTAGGAAATTGAGAACGCATTAATAATTATAAGATTTCATATATCTATTTGATATAAAATGTAGGGATGTGCGAATATGGTTCGAATCGAATATGAATATTCAATTGGAAATCGAATAATTCGCGAATTAATGAAATATCTCTGGATTTTCAATGGTGTGTATTTAAACGATTTAAATCGTGTACCGAAATATTCAACTTACGAATAATAAACTTTCGTTTTAAAAAGATTTAGGAATACCTCGTACTTCGGATGAAAGTGAAAGATTATTTTTCACTGCTGGCGATATAGTAGTATAGTCTGATATACGAACTACAAGATCATTCAGTATGAAATTTATTATTTTTAAACAAAAAAATTGCAGCAATTTATCAGATTTATTTTTTAGAATACTATATTTTTTACGATATCATTTCTGTTATTCCATTCTCTACAAAATAAAACTATAATAATTGGTCTATTTGTGTAAATTCATTTCATGGTTTGAATAAAATGTATATAGAGTGTTATATTTATATTCGAATATTGAACATAAGAAACCCTGAATTGAAATTACACGAATTGAAATTCGGAAAAAAATTTAAGTATTCGAAAAAAAAACTCGAATTATTCGGGAACTTTCGAATTATTCAATTCGGAACGAATAATTCGTAAGTACGAGTTATTCGCACACCCTTAGTAAATTGGTATTTAGAAAAAAAATTACATTAATTATGATGGTATTCAATGTGAAAAATTGAAAGACACGTGACTATAAAGGCGACCAATCGTTAGTCACCTTGTTTGAGACGTCATAGATTCATGTATTTCTGAATATATTTACAACAAAATTGACAGATTTTGTCATTAAAATGCAAAATACTAACAGCTGTGTACTATTGTTACGAGAAATCAACATTTTGACGCCACAACGCACTCGGGTTAGTTCGGGAACTATCGGCGTGTTTTCGGTACGTCGTTCGGAAATAATTTTTAATTTATTAAAATTTTTAATTATAGCGAAAATAAAATTGGTTTTTCTTACAACACAATATCAAATTTGCATTTATCACAATTTTTTTTTGTCAAAAAACCAATTATTAGTAATTGCAATTATTTAGATATACAGATTATAAATAATCGATGTAACATAAAACTGTTGTAAAAGGAATGGAATGGAATCCTTAATTGAAAAGAATTTCACATATTGTGAACGCATTAATACCGTACTTTTAGACTACAAAACGCACTTCAATTTCATGTTACTTTCGAAATAAAAGTTTATATTTATTTTTTGTGGTATATGTATATTAGTGAGTAGATATTTGTATGTATTTTTATGCTATTGCTCCTCTGTTTCGATACTAACAGCTTTTTAAACCCAAAGGTTGTCTGGAAGATATCGCTATCCAGCGATAAGACCGGGTTGTTACAAGTGTTAATCTGTCAGTTTTGCGTTGATTTGTTACTTTTATTCGATGTGAAATATCTACAGCAGCGCGTTATTTCAACGCATGCCGTGCAATTTCGCCACGTCGCTTCTCTCCCCACTTTTTTTTTACAAATAAATAGTTAAGTTTACGGAATATTTTCATATATCATTAATAAGGCAATATTCATTGATAATTTTTCGATAAAAAGTACAATTCCGTCGTAAAAAGTACGACGCGCATAAAATTTTAAGATGCCGCCTCCTGAAACGCACTCAAAATTTGAGTTCATTTATTAGTAAAAAAAAGTGCGCTTTCTAATCTGAAAAATACTTTTAAAGGAATAATTGCCTCACAAAATTAAGTGGTCGATCACCAGAAAGAACTGGGCGCTGCTCATAGTAATAATCGTCTTGCGGTACACATGGAGTCATTTGCAAAGGTCTGGTGGATGACGAAGCTCCACATCTTCGACAAGTCGTCCTTCTTACGCCTAGAGGTCTACGCCACCACCACATGCCTTCGGTTGATGCTTCATAGCTCGCTTTGTCTGATCTCCTTGTTTTGAAGTTATTATAGGTTTCCGACCAAGTAGAAGTCTCGCTGTCGCAGGGTGTTACTGGTGCACTGCGACTTGGTTTGGGTTCATAATATTTTCCTGATTCTTCAGACAGTGAGCTACGCCTCTGTCAAAAGATCAGATATTGTAAATCGTACTATAACATAAGAAATAAAAAGAAAATTGTTAGTAGGCCATAAAAATTAACTACTCCTTTAAAGGTATACCTTTCTATAAACAACTCCCAGAAAACGTTCTAGAGATGTCACACAATTCAAATGCTGTATTAAAATAAAATTAATTGACAAATCGTAATGTAATTTGATGCATCTGATGAACTGTCCACGCCACCACAGTCATGACGTCCTGAGTTCGAGTCCCTGGTCGGGCCAATTCAAAAATCGATATTGAGTTGTTCTATAAAGATTTTCTCAATATTTGTCTGAAGTTGGGAAGTTGGCGGTGTGCTTCACCCCCGTGCCTCGGAGAGCACGTTAAGCCGTCGGCCCTGCGCCTGATCTCACCGGTCGTGACTGAATCAAGGTACGTCAGCCTATGAAAGTAAAAGAGGAATAGGAAGGATGGAGAGTGCACTTGTGTACTATGCCAACTAACCCGCAATGGACTAGCGTGGTGGGCCTATACACTATTGTTAGTGTATAGGCCCACCACCCTCTCTCCTATGAGTGAAAAGGCATGTCCCAAGCAAAAGCACGTTAATGAGCCGCTACTACATTACTTACTATAATTTGAAGGATTACCCAGACTTTAACGAAGCGTGAGACTGAATTGCTCTAATCTATATAAAACAAGTTAATATTATATTGTTACAATGGTGATAAAAATTAAACCCGACTGAGTTCTTTGTGCGCTCGTCATAGGACAAGGCGCGAAGGCACCCTCGTAACTTTAGATTGTAAATCGTTCTTTAATATCATCATCACTCGTATATTGAAATTAATATGTGAAAAAACCTATACTAATGGTTTTAAAGTACTATAAGATAACACATTTGGTATATCAATATAGGATAACACATTTTTTCTCGTGGCGCATGGACGGGTGCTGTTGCCAACACTTATGTATATTAGTGAAAGTTGGGTATAGCAGGAGAAGCATAAAAGTAAAATAAATGCTGTAGAGATGAGAGCATTGAGAAGTATGTGTGAATTGAAACTGAGTGACAAAGTAAGAGATAGTGTGATAAGAGAACGAAAAGAAGATGTAGTTACTAAAGTTGAGAAAGGTAAGTATGCTTAAATGGTTTGGGCACGTAGAGAAATCGAATGAAAGGAGACTGACAAAAAGGATTAATGAGTCAAGAGTGAATGGGAAAGTTGGAAGGGGAAGACCAAGGCGAACGTTCCTGGACAAAATCCAGGACATTTTAAATAAGGGCCAGGTCAAGAGTACTCTAAACCGACGAACTGGTAGTAAAGGTTTAATGAGAATGAAAGCAGAGAAGGTGATTTGCAAGAATTGTGGCAACCGGTAGGACATGGTCTCTGCCTACCCCTGTAGAAATGACGCGTGATGCTAGTGATGTATGTATGTTTATAATTCATGTTGCACAATTAATTAAATTATTGCACAATTAATAGATCTATTTTGTCCAACTTACCCTCATGACATTAAAGTGGGGTAGCTTAAAGCGTCACACTTCCTGTAGAAATTTCACCGGACACACACCCTGTCGGTTATCACCAGAGCGGATCATCACCATGCCGTCGACTTCATCACCCACTTGAATTACAATTTGATCACGGAGAAGCATAAGCCCGTTATCACCATCAGATACCTAGAAGGAGATGAGAATATTGATGATAAATAAAAGAAATTACACAACTGATTACATCGACGAATTAATTATTAATAGGATTTTTTTTTTATTGAAAGTGACTACGTACAAAGTACACATGTCAAAATTTTTAAGTCTTGTTTATATTTATACAAATCTAAAACTTTAGATTTCTGAGTTTTAGAGGGAGGGAAAAAAGAAGAAATGTTAGGAGTTTAATCAATTTGATTGTCATTAAAATATTAAGTGTCGAAAATTAATACAAATAATTTATTGAAATCTCAAATGACGAATTGTAAATTAAAATGTATTTTTTGTCAATATTAGCAATTATAAAATGTCGATGAATTAGGTTAATAACATGACGAGAAAAATAGTATTTTAATTTATTAAATGACGAGTGGGAAATTAAAATGCCACATGTTATTTGTAAATATTTATGTTGTTATATTTATATTATTATGTTGTTGTATTTTTCTTTTGTCCTATTTCTGTGGTGTTCAATAAAGTATACATCTATCTATCTATCTAAATAAACAAATTATCTAACCTTCGAACGAATTAACATTAAAACCGCTACAAATCGTCGTGGCGCCATTCACGCGTTTTATATGTAAAAACTTTGCGCCTAAAGAAGTATCACTTCAAAAATTAAGTGAAATACATACTTTGGACTTTGATAACACCGAGGCGTAATAATGCGATTTAATTAAATATTGCATGTCAGATTCCTGACCCTGATTACAACATTAAAACAATACGAAATGATCCAAAAATAACTACAGTTTTCTATGACACACAATACACTACCTTATTGTATATAAACACATATATACAGGGTAAAACTGAAATGACACTGTCTTGAGATTGTCTGTTTACGAACGATTAACTAAATCTTACTAAACATACCTGCAAGTTGTGCGTAACTTGAAGTGGTCTTTCTCCAGCTTGCAGTTTAGTACAATACTTAGAGGGGAAGTAACCGATTTTGCCTAAACACTTGCCCTTCCACCAATCTGGATCAGATGTATCGATGACAGTAACCTTGTAACCCGCCTTCAGATCTAATTCATCGGCATGGCGAGATTTAAAATTGTATAGAATCACGTATAAGTTTGTGGGCAAGAGACGTTGATGCTTCTGAAAGGATGAAAAAAATATTTAAAATATATATTTATCTCAAATGAATACGATGTTCAAAGCCTACTAATATGTATAATTTTTTATTGCTAACCTGATAAAGAAGTGTTTATACGCTCTCATCTGGTAAGAAGTAATTTACCTCTTCTGGTTTTTACCTACTACTATTTCTTGAGAAACAAATAAAATTCCAGCATCACATTTCAGTTTTAATGTGTATAAACCAAATGTGTCTATATTTACGTTTATGTACGAGACAATATGTAAGTAGTCTTTATATTTAATTAGTATACATTATTATTGCAATATATATGCAAAATTTTTATCAGGTCCTGTAACTTTAATCTAGTAAGAGCATATAGGGATAAATTATAAGGTTGTATCGGTGTGCGTTACTGGGGCACCTGGACTCCCTAGTCCAGATCCCTATCTGGAGACAGTGTAGCATAAACATTGAGTTGTGTCCATTATCTAGATTATGCCACACATCGCGAGTATTGTAAAACATACTAAAATACATTGTGATGTGTGGCATTATGTATAAATACAGATATTTTCTTTCTTTTTTACCTAGCATCCTAAGGCGCTTAAAATATTTTGCTTATATGTTAGTAACCAGCCACCGTCAAAGCCTACCACATGGGCAGACTCAGATAAATTAGAAAATTTAATTTTCAAAATTTCCTGCCAGGCATCGAATCGAAATACTAAAAGTCCACCCATGTTCCCTTTCCCTAGGCGCAGCTGCTAATCCAGTACGTTTAATCCCCAATAAATATATATGCCCCCTTCAGAGCCATTTATGGCCATACCCTCCCAGGAATATTGGTTACCTCATTTCTTTTTCTTTATTGAGAATTTGCCCAGTAGAGATTAGAGATTACGCCAGCAAGACTGTCCATCCATTGTATATAAAATAAGAACTAATAATGTAAATTTTTAAAATAATTTATTAAAATTACTAACGTTATGCTGCTTGACTGGCGATGGGCATGGACTAGCACTATTTGAAGAAAGACTCTTGTCAGGCTCATCAGGTAGTTCCACGCTGCTCATGCGTCCACCTCGAGCACTCAGAAGTCTTCGACTGTGTACTGGAGACGATGGCGCTGTATCCATCAAGCAAGCGGTTAATCATAGTCAAGTTGGGGTTAGTGATCTTTTTCATTTTCTACATGTTTTTGAAATATTAAATTGTTAATAAAATACTGTTTTTTCATCCACTTCAATTCAAATACATTTTTGACTAAGCAATGGATGACATTGGTGTTAACACAATTTATTATTTAAAATCGCCATCTATTGAAAGCTTAAGTAGTTGTCTTCATTTTATTATATATTATTGTTAACAAGTATTTTACATATTACTTGTTAACGTAAATTAATGTAAACACCATCGACAGTAAGTCGTAAGATAATTGAGGTTAAAAGATTTGGATAATGTTTTAAAACTGAGGAAATCAATTAAACAACAACAATCAAAATAACAGGTTGCACCTGATGACATTTTTAAAGATGTTGAATAATAAGTTTTACATCTGATTACGCCTTTCAAATTCCATTTAAGTTAAAGAATGTGGGTAAATCAAAGCCTCTGTGAACCAAAAATTCAATAGCATTTCATAAAAACGGAATAATAGCATTCAAGAAATGTTCTTTTTTGTATCTTTTGAATTAAGAGATCAAGAGCAATGAGGAGCTATTTTTTATGACTTTATTCGAAGCACTTTTATGATTTTTAATGTCCTTACCATAATAAGAATAGGAGGCTTTGCAATACTATACTTTAATTATATATCAACATAACATGCATATACTCACATTATTTATATTTGGAGAATATACATCAATTATAACACCATATGAAAAACATCAATCTCAAGGCTAATGATGTTAACAAATCGAGAAACTCGCAAATGAAATAATGTATTGATGAATAATTATTTCAATAAATAAAAAACATGTAATCGCAGTGCATATAATAGAAAATCAAAAGCCATCAATTGAAATTGATACTGACATCATAAGCCTTTTCATACCATAAGCATTTCTTATCATATCCAACGAAACTCAACCGCTAACATCGCTTATTGATTTATGTGAGTAAATAATACAAAATAGTTTTAAAGTAATTAATAACAAAGCGGTGGAATTTCGTATAATACACGATGTGTACCCAAGTGAAGAACGTACATGATTGAGAATTGGCAACGTGGTGAATCATATGGTTATTTATTCTATGAGAGCCATATCTCATGCAATATGTTCTGTAGTCACCTAGAAAAATAATAAAAAAGTGAGTCTACATGCAAAATCATATTAAAAAAGTAAATAATGACAGATAGTACATACATCTTTTGTCTCACGTGTAGCAGGACCATAAAATTTGCACAGTGTGTTTTGTTGAAACAAATAAAAGGAGCCATAAATACCGAATTGAAAGATCGGTACCAGGTAACGACGTAGAAAGCACATCTTCAGGAAACTTAGAAGTGGTGAGGGTAACGAACAGCTTCTAACAAATACAAGCTAAGCCAAGGATGATCTCTCATAGATTACGTCACTATTAAGTATTGAAGCCTATCAAAAATTTAAATTTAACATACTTTTAATGTATTAACATTAGACAATACAACGACGAGGTAAAGAGAAGTTATAATATTACATAAATGCTCATACAAATTTACGTAATCTATGGGCGATTAAAGTTATGTGAACATTCAACATTGCTGTGGTCACAAGACATCGCTTTTGACAACAATTTAATTTCAGACCGAGTCCAAAAAACCCGTTACATAAATAAAATGTATGTATCATTACCAAACAAATATATCTGTAAAGATAATTTCAGAAAACGAATCAACATGTGAAATTTAGTAGTTAAAACAATTCAATATAACTTTGACGTTATATATTCACGATGGAAAATTACTGAAACGATGCCAACATCGTGTTCCGATAAACAATGTAGACTTACAGATCATGTTGAGCACATTACAAGGGCAATAAATTTTGACTCAGTAGCAATGTTATAATAGGCGATCGATAGTGAAAATGTTCTTAAACACAGATTAACTTTAATTTTATTACTTAAGGATACAACATTTTGTTATAGTATTAAACACAGTGGTGATTAGATCATCTAATTTATTAAAGTCTGTTCCTTGGGTAAAAATGTATTTTAATGGAGTCAACTTGCATTTTAAACATTTTGACGCTTATGTAATTATGGATATTTGCAGATAGGTCCTCATTTTTTCGAAATCATATAAGTATTTTGAAAATGATGCCAAAAAATATATCATTACAGTCAAAATGTAGTCCAGTAATAAATAAGTAATTTTTTAAATTTAGCATTACCTAATTAGGATTTTATACTCGACTCTCTATACGTAGTTTTTCGATATAAAGATTTACAATGAGCAATGTCTAACAGGCAACCCTTAATTAACAGGATCGCGAGGATTGGCGCAGATTCGAATTGTAGGTTTTTTGGGCTCAGTGTGTTTTACAAGCGATGTTCGTACATAATACTCGACTGCCTTGTGAAGGTTGATCTCTTGGGCGCCGTCTCAGCTCTCCACACTCGGGGGAATCCAAGGAAAGACTCTTCATCCTAAGGTTCAACTTTTGACGTCTCGGCGAGTGCGGCGCTATAACAGTCATGCAGTATGAGCATTTGACTTACCAGCATTTAATTCTTCTCCATTTCGTGTAGGACCATATATACATAATGATTCATTTTCTGTATTACGTTAATGGAATGGACAACTATCTATTAAGTATAAATTGCATTGACTCTCAATGATTAATAAGCGTGATAAACGTTTTATTTAAGCTTAAATATTCGCAAATCTGCAATAAAATATAACAACAGTTTTATCAATAAGTAAGCAAATTTTTATTCTAATATATCATGAATTTTTAAACCTGGTGTTCTTGTTTTCGCGATGCTTTGATTTTTTATTGATGAAGGTAATAAACTTATAAACTAGCTTATTTACACAAATACTCAAAAAAAAAAACATATATATGTTATTGGTGCGTAAGCGTTGCAACAAAAATTTAATTTGTTTTCAATATAAGACGTGACAAGATGCACACAAATATACACAATATAAAATGGAGTTTACGAGACGAAACCTATAAATTACTACAGATATAAGAAATGTCTACTATACTGTGTAATGTACATTCAATGATATCGTTATGTATGATAATCAATCCATATATTGTCAGATTTTATGACTTGTCACTAAGGCAGTTTCGGTTTTTAAAAATAGTAAAAGAGTGTTGTCGTATGGATGAGAGGCAACAAAATACAACGAATCTCTTAACACAGAAGAGGTCTACAGGGTTCGATTATTTACAAATGATTTGGTACCAGGTAAGGGACTGGTGCGGTCTGCCTGCCTCAACATTTGAGCACTCTTGGAGTTCCTCATCGAACCTGTGTAAACAAAGTAAACGGAGTCTAGTGTGTATATACAACATTCTACGCATTGGTGTCGCCCTGTAAACTCAAGTGGAAAACAACAAAAACAAGCAAATAAAGTAAAAGGTACGAAGGTATACCCTAATGACATTTAGAATTTGTATATGTTCAGTTGCGTCTGTTTTGTAACTGCAAGTGAATATAGCGTAAGTGTAAATCATCAATTATTTGTATAGAATAAAATGATCATACACATTATGTATAATTTTGAGCTGGTGCAGTTAGAGACAGCTGATTAGTGAGTTAAGTATAAATGGCTCGATGTAAACGCATGCGATCATCAGCACGACACGCGTCAAGCCATGCACCACTTACACGCATTCATGTGCCGGCCCGATGTTAAAGGCATCCAATATGTTATAAATCGTAATGTGCATACTGGCAAAAGGTCCAAAAAGAATAAAGCGACTCAAATTCTGAATTTTATTGTAACAGTAACAATACATATCACAGAACGCGGGGCGTTTCGGGGCAACTTTGGACACGCGAAGAGCTCACGCGGTTGAGCCTACAACAGCAATGGTTGCTCTTATTAAGCGAAAGACGATGTAACATATGATCTCATTCCCCTGATGGCGTTTCTATAGACTTATTTTTTCTTGCGCACGCTGGCTGTGGGCTTGAGAATCGAAGGTGGGGGATCGCCGTTTTCATTTATAAAACATAAAGGTTGTCCGAAAGGTCGCGTCGTTGTCTCTTCAGATTCTGCAAAAATAACGAGCGGACAAAAAAAAATTAAAAAAAGAAAATAATAAAAATAATACGTAATAAATCAAAAGAAATGAAACTTAAATAAAAATGAGGGTTAATTCATATACTTGACGTGAAACACCCAGTGGGAGGACGGGACAAAGCATCTATAGCATGGTTCTCGAGCTTCATCTATTTACCCTACGTGACACTAACACCTCTATCGCGACATACACAACAAATAAACAAACATAAATACAAAAATAAAATCACACAAATCAAACGAGGTTTCGGAGCCCAACAGAAGACGAAACAAAGAAGCTCAATTGCAGTCAGACAGAGAGCGATGCGCTACTGCAGCCGTGTGGCGTACTTTCAGGTAGGGAAACGGATCGGTGTTGCGGAGAACCGCGGCGCGACCTGGAGCCCCACATGGACAAACTCTTGACGCCGGCGAAGAGCCGCCGCCGCACGCCGCCGTCGCTCCGCGCCGCCGCGCCTAGCGACAAGCAGCGCTCAGTACCGCCGCACCCCGCCCCGCCCTGCGCCCGCGACACGAGGAATGCGTGCAAACCGACACTACTGAGAACGAGTGACCCGAGCGAAGCACCGCGCGACCGTCGCGCGTTCGGCGTAGGCGCCTCGATCGGAGAAGCGAGCGAGCTCGGGTGCGGCTCCAGACCTGAGCTAGAGGAGACCGGCTGCGGCGCCACGGCCAGCCCTGCGCCAGGCCGCGCCGGCGAGCGCGCGGGCGGCGGCTCCTCGGGCGCCGCCGACACCCGCACTACGGGCCCTCCGCGCGAATCCCCGCCGCCTGCGCCTCCGGGCCTCGAAATTTCGTTGGCCCGCTTCAGAACTTGGTAGGTCTGATCCACTTCCTCCTCTGAGCACCGAGCGAAATGTTAGATACAAACGCGGCTAATATATTCCCAGACAGACTTATGCACTACTCGGTCTGTAGTCGTTCGTTAGTATAGAACTGTCCTTTGTCTGAAATGATAGTGTTTAGTAATTTTGTTAGTTAGATGCAGGACTGAGTGAACAGGGGCCAATCCGCACTGACCGTACCCTTATTGTAGCTATCGTAATCATCATCGAACTCGACTGATCTCTTGAAAGAGATCTTGGTAAGTCGCTGCCCTGGTAGCCAGCCGTCCTCCACCCCTGGACAATGTGAATATAGTGTCCGATTGTGTTTGATAATATGCGTGTCTGTATTACAATGTGTATCATGTGCAAAAGCTTCATAATAAAGCGGAGTATTAAAGTGAAACTTCTTTAGGCGCATGAGGGTAAATTATTACGCATGAGACGCGTGATTAGCGTCACGAAGACGTGTAGCGTTTTTTATGCTAACTCGTTTGAAGGTTAGTTAGTTTTAATATATACAAGTAACATGTGGCATTTTAGTTTTCCACTTGTCATTTAATAATTTAATATACTATTTTTCATAAAATATACACTAAAATATTTTTTAAATTCTCTTTTCTAAAATTCGAAACAACTTGATAATTTCTAATATTGACATTCGTCATTTGAGATTTCAATAAATTATTTGTATTCGTTTTCGACACTTTTAATATTTGGCGACAGTTAAATTCTTAACATATCTTCCTTTTTCCCTCCCTCTAAGTCTCGAAATGTAAAGTTTTACATTTGTATAAATATAAACAAGATTTAAAAATTAGTTTGTCAAAGAAGTTTCACTTCTGACATGTGTATTTTGTACGCACGCACTTTTAATTTGTAGCTATTTTGAATTGCCCTTTATAAAAATTTATAGCTTTTAAAGCAATCGGCGTTATCTTCAAATATAAATTACTAATAGAGGTAAATTGAATGTGATTTGTACTTAATCATTATACAAATGTTTTTCTTAAGATATAACTTACCCTCAATAACACGTAGTCGTTTTGGGTATGGCAAAGTAATATTTAGAAGTCAAGGATTCATCTAATTATAAATATTAGCGATATTTCTTATCACATCTTAGAATGTCAATTAATTAATGTATTAGTAGGATTATATTAGGTAAGCTTTAAATAGAAAAAAACCCATCTGTAATAAATGTTTACAATTTTGAAGAAAAAATCTGAACAGAATTGTCAATTGAAAAATGGCCTGGGAACAACTTACTTTCTTCGTCAAACGCAGCATCTTGTATCCGATGTGCCTCGATCTCCGAGGTACTCTTTTGCCTTCGGAGAAGACGTGACTTAGTCTGACATTTTCCGACTTGCGGCATGCAGTCGGTGTGCACGTTCATCTTGCAAATTCTGCAGCGGAGTCCCTGACGCGTGTGCCCTTTAATTAAATAAATCCTACTGAAAAACTATGTTTCTTCTTCTATAACTTTTATGCAACATCCATCGCACAAAGCAAAATTTTAACGTTTACAAATGTGTGAAGACTTTTAGATATTACTTAATTATCTGTCCATACTTCTATGAAGAGAACGTAAATGTTTTCCACTCTGTATATTGTTTCAATATACAGTACTAATACATCGATAATTGAATCATTGATGTGACTTTGTAAAATATATCTTTGAACAATTTGAACTCAGCAATTCACATTAATAAGTGCTTCAGTTGTTTAACAAAACACCTTGTAAATTGTAAGCTACTATAAAAAACAGCATACGTCTTTAATTTCCATGATACATATTTATATTTTTATTTATTTATGCACCTTTTAAACCAATACAGAAATAAAAATTAAAACTAGTGCCCAAAGGACACTTAACCCTTAAAAGAGATCTCTTCTAGGGACCCTCAAATATTTTTTTGTATAATTGTAATAAATGTTTCTTGAACCGCAAGCTTTGACGGCCTAATTCAATGTTGACCGAAAATTTCTAGGTGGCCTAAATATCAAAAGCGATAATAATTAGAACTAAGTTAGTAATTGTTTTTTAGCCTTTAACAACAATTTTGCGCCCATAACACGACAGTTCAAGGACGTACTGAAACCTCAAAGCAGCCAAGATCGTGTCGAGCCACGCACAATACAAGGTTCCACAATTGCTCAAAAGATACCATTTAATTTAGTAATAAATTTATAATATATCACAATTTTTACAATCATAAATACTATGTATTTGTGACAATTAAACACTTAAGCTAGTTGATTTTCAATAATATTTAAATCTATTATGTCAGTGCAACAACACTCGACTACTTTTAATCGCATAAAAATGATAGCTTCCCTTTTAAATTTCTTATAATCAAAATGATTTAAACATTAAAATGAAAGATTTATAAGAATCCTGAGCGAATTTGAAATGTTTTCCAGGCACTCGTGATATTTAAAAAAAAACTCAAACGACACTCTCCTCACACTACGGAGCTGCTCTAAAAAAAGTGTTTCCAATATTCTTTCAACAGAAGATTTTATTGGCGCGATTATCATATTGGTATGTGCAGTCATGAATTTTAGCTTTCTGAAACAAAGATTCACCCAGCGGAAAGGTCATTTTACTTATGAACATCTTAAAACTATGTTAAAAAAATATAATATTTACAGATACACGATTATATATTTTGAGATTATTTGTCGATATTTCGGCATAATTACATAGGCCGTGGTCCACGGTAATCTAAATCTAAAAACACAGTGGTATGCATCTGTAAATAATATATATGTCGGAGTGCAAGAGTCTGTGGATCGCTGGTCCGTGTGTAATAGTCTGTGGAACGCTGGCGCCATCTGTGTGTCGGCGTGGGGGCAGAGTCAATAAGTGACAATGCGGCGCACTTCTCTCCAGTTTTCGGGTGACGGCCCGCCGGTGCGGTCGACTTTTGAAATTGTCGCGTTCCTAGCTATTATTGTTAATGAGTTTGTGTAAATTGATATTGGGAACATTAAGTGATTGAACATTATAATCTGAGTTATTTATTAAAGTGATTACACCAACATTATCCATCAGTATGGAGTTCGGCAGTTCTCGAGTGGCGGTCGGCCGGAGTGGTCGACTATTGAAACTATAAAGTGTTTGACTGCAACAAACATTACACACGAATAAGAAATTAAATAATGGATCCCATTAATGACGATGTCGGCGGAGAACCTGACGCCACTGTGCTTTATGCTTCTCCGTTCTCTCTTATTCTCCGACATATATTTTAAATATCTTGATAAACTACAAAAGTTTTAATTTAAAATATTTAATTTAAAAACCAGTTTGAACAAAAAATTTCAATGTGTTCACATTATTACAAAAGTCGTATTATTATGAGATGATAATATTCGTCATAGTGTTCTGGGGTTTATCAAATTTGCCAATAAGTGTTTAAATAAGGATAAGGATGTGATAAGGATGCCTATAATCTTGATAGTATATTACATTAATAGTATATTTAAGAATGTTTTGAGTAACTTCAACTTATGATATGAAATTTATTACATATAGATTATTCCTACTTTTCACATATCTCAGATAATCTCAGAGGTTTTTTTTTACATTTTCATTGATTATCGAAATAATGATGTGTTTATAAGAGTGGTTTCAATTATAGCATAATGAGAAAAATTGGAACCAATATAATTTGAGGTCAACCTAATAAATTTCAACTGTAGTGCCGGAATTTTTACAATGATGATCTTTTTTTTTCGATTAAATATTGTAATAAAAAAATGTAATAACTAGTGGTTTAAAAATGTATCAAATTAACCGTATGAGTTAAACCTAAAACTTCTACTGTCATTTGGATCGTAGCCAAGCCCAAATGTAATTTTTATTCCACGATAGATAGACAGTACTCATTACACTATACATAACAATATAATGTTGTTATGAGGAAATAAATGAAATTAAATTGTATTGATGATGTCAAAAACCGATACCGGACTGAGCAAATCTGTTTTTCTCAGAAGAGGTGTGACGGAATCGTCGTAGCTTTATAATATTAAGCAATTTTAAAATATCATCAGTCGGATGATGAAATAATGTAAAGAACTAGATTTGAAGCTTCAAAAGTGCTGTAAAAGCCTACTCGAATAAATATCATAGTACTTCTACCAATATATATATAAGGTAAGTAGCAGCCCATTAACGTCCTACTGCTGGGCACAGGCCTCCTCACGCCTACGAGAGGTTAGAGCATAGACCCACCATGCTGCTCCACTGTGGATTGGCAGGCATAGTACACAAGTGCACTCTTTATTCCTTCATAGTCCTATGTGACGGGAATCCGACACGATCGGAGAGGGATCAGGGGCAGGACCGACGGCTTAACGTGCTCTCCGAGGCACGGAGATAGAGCACACCGCCAACTCCCCAAATTCGGGGAAATATTGAGAAAATCTTAATAGAAAACTCAATATCATTTTTTTGAATCGGCCCAACCCGATCGGTCCTAGGTTCGAGTCCCGGGACTCATGTCTGTAGTCGAATATGACTAGACCAATATATTATGAATAGCTCTAATTGATGTAGAAAAGGGCAATTTCAGTTTATCAAATCACTTCAAAATTTTTGGGACAATTTTATTTAAATCCCTACGGACCAATTTCGGTTTTAGCGATGAGAGACAATAAAAAATCAAACATAAATTACCCAAACAGATCAAATGAAGCGCTTACCAAACAAAATTGAATATTTATTTATACCTCCCGATGTGTTAGACGTTTTTGTTTAGTATACTGTTACGTTTTGTTAGTGCCCCATTATTTTGTAATCGTGTTCATTACAGTGCCAGACTTCGTGCAAAAAATTTCGTTTCTTCTATGCTTATTATTTGTTTAACGGAATGATTTTTGTGTCATTTTCATAGCTTAATACGAGTCTGCCACAGCCTGGTACAACTAGCAAATAATGTCATATACCGATAATAACGTCGTTTAAAGTCCAATAGAGGTTATGTTTCTAATAGACAAACGGTGTCGTACAACAAGTTTCTGTTTTGAATGAATAATTTCACAATGCTAAACCAAAGAAAACTCCAAAATACTCTATATTTTCTTGTGTTAAAATTCACTTATTCAATTCGGCAAAATAGGAAATGTGGTATCGCAAAATGATATAATAATGTTTGTTGATATAAACATATAGTTTAATCTCCCATAGCAGCGATGTGGAGTTATTTGTTGAAGTAAAATATAAAAAAGGTGAAGTATGTAGTAAATACATTAAGTCGCCTTGCGGGCATTTATTATATCTATCGATTGATTTTACATTGGAAAGTCTGGTATACTCAAACAGGAATCTCCTACAACGGATATACTGTATCTGTCGTATGGTTCACTAGTCATTTGGGTCTCGTCTATTGGAAAGTTCAACAAGTTATTTGCCTAAACACCTTGCTGCCTAGATATTCTATACTAACTAGAAATTTAAATTACAGATCAAGATCCTTATTTATAACAAGCCTCTAACCTAAGCAAGTCTAAAACCTCATTAATGAAACAGAAACAAGAGTTAAAGTGCATATCTAAGTATTGGCAAATTTGGCGTCATGTACGAGTATAAATGCAAGTTTGAGTTTGCTTTATATGCAGCTGTTCGGTAAACGTTAATTTTACACATTTTTAATTAAGTAATTTATCTTCGTCGTCATTTCAATCTATGGATGTCAACTGCTGGACGTAAGTTTCACGTAATGGAGAACATAATGCCCAATCTTGAGTTACTCGAATTCAGCGGCTTTCGGCGTGAAATTTGTGATTTAATAATAAAAAAAATATTATTAAATAACTCTGTAGTGGCAGAACCGAGACTAAGCTAGTCATTGACTGCTACTTCTAATTGAGCCTAACAAATTTTGTAGTTGCTACTTTTCGTACAAGTTACGTTTCAAAAGAAGGAAGGAATCCGAAAGGCTTAGAGTTGGTGTTGTAAAGTCTGCTAAAGGTCTCGTAAAAATAACCTGTTGACAAAGACTGATTTCATTTGTTAGTATTTCAACAGTTCTGCTGTTCCTTACATTAAGCTCCTATAACCCAACATATAAATGGGTACATTATAAGGCCTATTTCTAATTTAGTTGCCTTTAAAGTCGGTCTACGGACGATCATTTCGTGATAACGTCATAAGAAAACATTAAAATATTGTTGTTGTAATAAACAATAGAATTAGGCCGTTCGCGCCTCTTTATCACTTGCTTACTCGGCTCAGGCATAACGTGACAATGAGCCATGCTTTTTCGTATGTGCAGTCGGCGTTCATCTATTTATAAAACCTTATCATGACAAAAAATACTTTGTGATTAAGATTAAGGAGAAATTAATTGACAAAGCTTACCTCTGAGAACTTGAGAGCATACATCACAGGGTGTAATTTTCTTGTAAGTGTATTCTTGAAAATTGTGTGCATCGGAATCACCGCCCGAACGCATATCGCGTGCGGCGCCATTGCGTCTGAAGGAGAAAAAGTGTTAATGCTTCTTCTTTCGATAGAATTTTCAGCTTAATAATAGATTTTCACTCATTTTCGTGCTAATACGGCATTCAGTTAATTATTTATTCATATAGGCTTTTAGAACACTTCTGAAACGTCTAGTATATCAATCGTGCCATATCATTTCCAATGACGATTTATTAGAGAACATACCTTCTAAACAAAAGATTCCGGTACTTTTTTATTTAAGTTTTCTCAGCAATATTCATAATTACATTAACAATAATCGACACGTAGCTTTCTGGTTATTTTACATAATGATAACTGGATCCTTTGTTATACATTTCACTTTATTTTTATTTTTGATAATACTCAATAAAAAAAAATATAAAAGGAATCATCAGTGGAAAAAAAACAAATTTTTTGTTTACTAAATATTATTTTGACGTCATTTCTACGATTTAAAAAATACATTCTTAGGAACGTTATTTACTAAACGCTCAATCGCTTACTAAAAAGTAACGATTTTCAGGAGACTCACAAATTATGGCGAATTATAGAGAAAATTTAGATTTCCAGCAACGAAGGTTTTAGAGTTGAAGAATAGGGCACGCAAATATTTTTTCTAGTTTGTGAGGTTTTACTCATATTGAAGTTCGACAGGCTCTGAAGTATTACGGATGTGTGTGCTATCGTATAATAATATATTCACATTTTTTTCTTTTTAAGGAAAAAATCACGTATTGATTTATAAGGTTGAAGGATAAATGTGTGTTTCTCTTTTAAACCATTCACCTTCAATTGAAAAGTAATAACCTTGGCAATCACCTTTAGCTGTAGGAATAACCTGTAAATAACCGTAAAATGGAATGTAAATTGTCCATCAAATTTGGTATTTTAATGTCGACTGATTTGCTTCAAACAATCGAAGCGTTTCAAAGTGTTTTTATTAGCCGTTAATGTTTTTTATTAACTTTATGATATGCCACTATTTTTCCATTTTCTCTATTCAAAGCTGTATTTTTATATAGTAACGATACATCGGAATATAAATATTTTTTTTGGGCATCGTTGTTTGGTAAGCCTAATTGTTCTCTTTGTTTGTTAAACTTATGATACTTAGTTTAATTTACTGTAACTAATTTAAAGGTTTTCCATTTTAGTATTAAAAGAGTAGTATGGAAGTAGAAAATAAAAGGTCTTTTATTTTTTAATTTATTTATAATCCAAGATTGCCATTATTTAAACCGGGATTGTAACTTTGGTATTTGGATTAAATTTTGGATTTACTTTAATATATAAATAGGTGATTGAAAATTAGTAATTGCAGTGAATAATTATATTTATGTTTGATATCTTACAAATTATCACTACTTTTAACGCTTAGTTTTCCTGATCACAAGCAGAGACAATTATTTGAGAAAACATTCGCTTTTTTATGAATAAAATTTCTCTATTGTATTGATAATGTAATTTATAAGGGTTTTAGTGTATTTTATAAGATCGTAAGCTTTATTTTTAACGAGTTTCATGTTATCTTATAGAGTAAAAAGCGTTGTTTATTTCAAAATGTTTTTTGACATATAGTTTGTAGTATTTATTGTTTTGTTAATATCCTTTAATTTTTAACCCAATAGTAGTTAACAGCTTCTTGTTTCTTCAGAAAATCCAACAACTCATCTATCACAGGCATTTTATCGATTGAATGTGAGATATGAGTAACGATATATTTTTCAAAACTATTACAGACAGCGAGAAAGAAGGGCGGGGTATCACAGACTTTAGCGCATGCCAATTATTATTAAAAGCATGTTATTGTAGCCTTGGACAAGTTTTACACAAAGCAATATCAAATATAGCATATGAATAGATAGGAAGCAAGAGATACGACATCGTTGGTTTTAGTAATGTAGGTTGTAAAATTAGGTAGTGGTACGATAAATACGTGTGGAATGTGTTATGGATAACATAAAAGGTAATGATACACCTACAGGGCAGATTTACCTCATCGCCATAACCGTTGACACCGCGTGGTACATTTGATTTTTTCTTATGATGCAAGAAGAAAGAAACATCAAAATGAACATGAAAAGTGTAATTAAATTGTAACACATAATGCCTCTTCTGAAATGTGTTATTAAATTGCTAATTAACCAGCGCTAAACAAGTTGTAACTTTAAAATAAGATATCATATTTGTATTTAAAAGTAATAACTACTCTGAAAAATATAAACATTAATTAGTTTATGGTATTTAACTTGACGAATGGCTATACTCAAATTGCAAAATATTTTACTTTTAGGTCTATATCTTTCGTGTTTATTATAAGTCAGATTGAAGTGTATTATTTCAAAATAAAGTATCGTGGAGAGATCTCACTCAAACTTATATAATATGACCAAAAGATAGATTTTTGACCTCCTTTTTTTGATGAAGTCAATAGGTAGAAAGTTTAGCTTTTATATGAAACAATCACCAGCGGGAATTGTATAACGTCAAGTAATACGGTTCCCGCTGGTTACTACATATCGCTATTCGAGTACAGACATTGAGATATTATAAAAAAAGGTAAAATGGATTGAAATACTTAAAAAATGTTAAAACTAAATCAAACGTTTAACAGCACATTTTTAGAGGTATAACGGCTTTCGTGACGTCAATATATTAAATGCAAATATTCGTGGGTCCCTTTGCTAAATAAAAATTGTTTTTTATTGTTTATTACGAATAAAAAAAAACTGTAAAAATTACATAAATGTTAAAATGGTTATACAATTTTTGTAGCGTAGAGACCCAAGTAAATATGCGCGAGTCGCAATTTTAACGCAGACGAGTGACTTTTGACTGCAATGTCTGGGATATTATATAAATGTTTATAAAAATGAAAGAATGAAAATTTAAATACGTCAAAAATATAATTTTACTGACGTGTCAGTGTGGCTATGATGTATTCGTAGAAATTATCTCA
This sequence comes from Elymnias hypermnestra, assembly GCA_015832385.1. Taxonomy (NCBI): domain Eukaryota; kingdom Metazoa; phylum Arthropoda; class Insecta; order Lepidoptera; family Nymphalidae; genus Elymnias; species Elymnias hypermnestra. The sequence goes on along the minus strand of JACTOM010000045.1, from coordinate 1,956,940 downwards.
AAACATAAACTACGTCTGTATCGATGGCCCCTACGTATAAACGGTCAGACAGCCTGACATTTTTGTTATTTTGATCATCGTTTTTTGAAGTCATATAACTATTAAAACATGCTGTTTAATATCACTTATTAGTAATACAAAAGGTAGTGCAGTATAAATAATTTAGCTTTGAAACGCTGTCTTACAAAATTAGGATTTTATACTTGACTCTTTATACGTAGTTGCCGTCGATATATAAAATTCAAAAATATTTTCAAACTTTTCATGTTTTAAACGTAAAATCTCCGGTATATCCCAAACGGCTTTTATTAAAAAAATCTATAAAACTATTCTCGATTAATTTGAAATTTAGTAAAGTGACTTCTTTCGCAATGTAAACGTAGACTAACGGATGGGAATTACACGAGTAACAGCCAGATTACGTAGAGTCCTGTCTCTCGTCTGCGCAGGTTATAATGTTAGTACTGCAAATGAAAATTGTTCATGAGATCTGTATAGTATTTAGTTTGATTTAAAATACGTTCCCATATTATATTGATATATATAGTAATCACCATAAGTTCGGAACAGACTTAAGTTTCTTTTTATAACCTTGTCGTCATTTGAATAATGAGTTTTTAAACTTCCCAAAACAAAACAACTTAGGGCTGATCCGAATTAAATTATTAAAGCTTGTACACAATTAAATGGCGACAAATCAAAACAAATGTTGATACAAGTTATTGTAGTTTTTTCTATTATCATACGGTATAATTTATTCATAACGTGAATAGAATAAATGGTAACATGGCTTCTTCGTTGTAGGCTATAATGTAATACAAATAGCTATTCATATTATTATTACTGACAGGTTAACACTTGACTGTAATGTGTGTCATGAGATGGTAAATGATGATATAATTTACGATGGTAATGTAATATGTGAAGAGGTTATTTATCCCTTTATGGATTTTTTAAAGCATCGTAAGCACAAATTTTAACTTGGCGACACGTTCTTACAGTTAGGGTGGTAACTTGGTGTTGCCGAAGCATCCTACCAATTCACAGTTTGATAATATAATTACTTAAACATCCCTTGCCGGGAAATCCCCCGGATTAACGGCTAGCGAAGTGATTAGTCCCACCATTATGCCGGTGAGGTTGTTATAATAAGCATCAAAATTGAAGAAAATTTATTTGTCCTACTAAAACTGAGGTAATTAATGAAAACCGCTAAAGTTCGTAAACCCGAGTTTTACGGGTCAGTGCCTTCATAACTATTTTGCATAAAAAACATTGTATATATTAAATACTAGCTGAGCCCGCGACTTCGTCTGCGTGGAATGTTTTTTGAGTAGCAATTTGTTTTACAAATAAGAAACATGACCTCTACTTGACAAAATGAAAATTTCTACCAAATTTCAAATCTCTACGCCTTATGGTTCCAGATTAATATAGGGAATATGTGCTATCGGGATAACATTAAATTATATTTGTCTCCCATAGGATGATGTATTTTTTGTTTGAATAAACCTTTCTAAAATCCACAAGTTCACTGCAAGATTGTTTAAGTGTAGGGTCCTTTTTATTATTCCTGTCTCTTTAATATAATTTCAAACTGTATAAAGGGAGGTCTGTTATCTTTCGTTGTAAAATATTAATATCTTGTGAGACATCTCTAACATGTTCTCTCGGAATTTACGAGTACATATGTTTATACATAATTACTTTCATATATAGATATGTATAGCGAGGTCGTGTTGAAATAATGTTCCTTCTGAGACATTATTTTCACATTAAACTCTCTATTATTTGAAGGAATGATCAAACTTAGTGCAGAGAAGAGGACGCGGACGCTTCCATCCTTCGTAATAGGCCATAGACTTTCTTTAGTGGTGTGACCTGTGGATACCGGATGCGGGGTCCGTTTTCCAAGAAAAAGTGGTGAGAGACTGGTGGTTTGCCAGGATCCAGGCATGCCAATTTGGCAGATGTCGGTCTTTTTCAGGACCAGATTGGTTACATACGGGATTGTGGTAGCTCAGCTGTACTGCTTTTTCAATATATGCTGGGAGAAAGGCCAAGTCCTAAGAAATTGGAGCAAGGCCGTAATTGTCCCTCTATATAAAGGAAAAGGGTCACAGCAGGAGTGTAAAAATTACCGCGGTATCAGCCTTCTTAGTGTCGTCGGCAAATTGTATGCAAAGATATTAATTGAAAGGGTGATTAATGAAACTGATGGGAAAATATGGGACGTGCAAGCGGGATTTAGAAGAGGAATGGGATGTACGGATCAGGTCTTTTCTTTACGGTGCTTAACTGAAAAATGTTTGGCTAAACACCAAAAAGTTTATTGCGCGTTCGTAGATTTAGAAAAGGCCTATGATCGAGTGGTGAGGAATGAGCTGTGGTCAACGTTATCTACGTATGGGGTGAGCGGTTGTCTGATCCAAGCATTGAAGTCTCTCTATGAGGGTTCTAGTGCCTGTGTCAGAATAAACGGAGCGTACACGGAGTGGTTTCCTGTCGAAAGAGGTGTTCGACAGGGATGTGTTGCGTCACCATGGCTGTTCAACCTTTTCATGGATAAATGTTTGACAGATTTAAAAGAATGTATGTATGGGTTAAGAATGAATGAATTACTCATCAAATGTTTACTCTACGCTGATGATCAAGTAATACTTGCGTCATCCGCTAACGAGCTTCAGGAGATGCTAAATATTATGAATGAAGCTTTGAAAGGGAAAGGAATGAAAGTGAATGTAAACAAAACGAAAGTTATGCTTTTTGAACGAGATGAATCTATGATGAATGGCAATATTTAGATAGATGGAGAACAAGTGAAAGAGGTGAAAGAATTTGTATACTTGTGATCTAAATTTACAAAAGATGGAACATGTGAAAGTGACCTTGAAAGGAGAGTAAAAGCATGGTAAATGGTGCTCTGCACGCCTTTATGAATAGCCAGATGGTGTCTCAAAGGGCTAGACTGGCTATGCATGCTGGAGTTTTGGTGCCAACACTTATGTATGGTAGTGAAAGTTGAGTTTGGCAGGAGAATCACAAAAGTAAAATAAATGCGATAGATATGAGAGCGTTGAGAAGCATGAGTGGATTAAAACTGAGTGACAGAGTAGCAAGTGGAAGGATGTTGTCTCTGCCTACCCCTATGGGAATGAGGCGTGATGCTATGTATGTATGTGTAGATTGGTTGCATTGCCTATTAATCGCGTTCTCGTGATCTCTTCATAGAATGATGAAGGAGCACTGCTGGGTTTTACCGGTATGAGTCCGGGAAAACCTTTATTTATTTCTTTGTAAAAATAATGCATAATATACTAAGGGCTTCCGTCAAATCGTATACAAGTTTTGATAAAGCGTATGGTATTTTAAAATAGTACGTAAAAAAAATAAATATGTGTTCTTTTCTTTTTTATAAATGAGCAAGTATGGTTGTCCTAATTATTTATTTAATTTTAAAATAGCCTTCAAACCCTAAACTAAGCTCACTGGTCATGATTTTGATATATAATAAACAAAGAAAATAAATAAACTTGTATATTTCAATTGCTTGTTTTCATTTCTATTGAATAAATGTCCTAGTTCTGATGTTGTATGCAGCTCGTTATCTCGCCAGATTGTGTATTTGCTTAAGAATATATTTATCTAAAGTGTTAGTCGTGTAGCCTAGAATGTTAGATCTATTTGGAAAAATGAATTTTCATATTTTATGAATATTCTAGTGTTTTTAGTAGACTTAGTCATTTATATGAATTGCAAAGAATATTCCTAAGAATCATACCATTATATGTCACGTTTTGATGCTACAAAATGATACTTAAACTTTTTATTTTACTGGATATAAACAGCAATTGTAAAAGTTAATTAATAAATCGAGGCAATCGAAAAGATTTTTATACAAATCTTTATAATTAAAATTTTTATTACATTTCAGCCCTTGACTGTTATTTATCAGATCTTAAGATGCTGTTCTCTAAAATAACCTGGTAAAAGAACTTTTACATCAAAACGCAATCTTTTTAGTTCAGTTGCAAGTATTTTTCTTAAGGAGTTAGGCCACGGGCGGAACCTCACAGTTCACACCTAGACAAATTAAAAAATACAATTTGTTAAGTTTTCCTCCGTGAATAGAAACCTGGACCTCTGTCAAAGAAGATAGTACTTATACCTGCAAAAGCGGCAGATTTACACTAAATTCATATGAAAGTGAATAGAAGAGCCACTTATACAAAAAAAAATTAAAAATGTGTGCTTACAAAGTATACATGTCAGAAGTGAAACTTCTTTGGCAAACAAATTTTTTAGTCTTGCTTATATTTATACAAATCTAAAACATTGGAATTCCGAGACTTGGAGCGGGAGAAAAGGAAGAAAATCTCAAATGACGACTTATAAATAAAAATGCCACTTGTTTTTGTCAATATTAGATTAAATTTATTTAATTTTGTTTTTGAACTTAAAATTTAGAAAAGAGAATTTATGAAATATTTTTATTTTATGAAAAATAGTATATTATTAAAAGACGAGTGGCAAATTAAAGACTGATTGCTTGTCTGTTCTTCTGTTTCTAAATTTATTAAGTCTGAATCTGACAGATAGCTGATGTAATATGGAGAAAGTTACGCCACATCTATTTTAGAAAAAATAGGGTCCTACGAAAACAAAATTATAACCGATTAATTGATTTCAAATACAGCTCATGTATTTTTTTGCGATGTAATCCTCCACTAAGAAAAGGGATCGAAAAGTACACGGATAAAAACACTGGGAACAGCTAGATAAATGCAAATACGCACTATTTCTTCACGATGAATGTAAAATCCAATTATCGTACGATGTTCAATTGCTTTATTCGCTTCAATATCTAGAATCGAAGTCGAGAACGAGTCAGTTAACCGAAAAATAATTGCCTTAATAAGCACTCTACCTCACGAAGTACTACAAATCACGCTTGGCTTACGCTATTTGAAGCCATATTTATATAGCGCGGTTATTTGCCCCTTTAATCTCATTTGCGTGTGACATTTTTATATTGAATATACATGATATATGAACTAATTAATTTATAAGATTAACTTTTCTATAGGTAACATGTTTATTTAACTGTAAAGTATGATAATAACGAAAACCTTGATGGCCTTGTTGGTTCGAATCATGGATATGCATTAACTGCGTCTATAGTTTCTACTTAAGTCCCTTCATTGTCTAGTGCAAACTTATCACATCTATTCTACTCAATTATAAGACAAAGGATAAGTGTTCCTTTAACGATTTTTTTTAATTCTATAACACTAGCCAACGTAAGAGTCTATGCAAAATTTACTTTTACATTACGTATATATCTTACATTTTTATTATATTTATAGTCAAGTTTTAATAATTGTGTTATATACTTCAAATCATTGAGTTATACTTACCCTTTGTTTATATATCTACGTGTAAACTAAGAGGAAGAGGCACTGAAGCGGAAACACTGGTTTCTAGTTCAGATTGTAGTGTTAATTGTAATACAATATTAAATACAAGGATGCACAACCTGGAGGTATAGTTATAATACTTTAAACTTGCTTTCTTGTACTTATTTGGTACTTGGAAGTTTTTTAAAGAGAGACAGAATCTAAAATATTTAATGACTTTTTCAATTAATAGCCTTTACATAACCTATCCTATAAATTATTCCCATTTCATTTTCATATTTTATTCAGCAATTCAATGGTTATTCATGTCTTGACAGATTGAGACGCGTAATTCTTCGTAAGATATTTATTGTTACTTGACACTAAGTAAAAAGATTTTTTACACAATTGAAACGAATCGTAGTCCAATCTAACAATTATAAAAAAAAGTTAAAGGTGCGTGCGTACAAAGTACACATGTCAGAAGTGAAACTTCTTGGCAAACTAATTTTTAAGTCTTGTGTATATACAGATCTAAAACTTTAGTTTTTCGAGACTTAGAGGGAGAGAACAAGTAAGATAAGTTAGGAATTTAATGAATTCAATTGTCTTTAAAGTCGAATATTAATACAAATTATTAATTGAAATCTCAAATGAAGAATTGTAAATAAAAATGCCACGTAATTTTCTTAACATTAGAAATCATTAAATAAATTTTGTTTTTGAATTTAACATTTAGAAAAGAGATATTTATATTTCATGTAAAATAGTTGTCTAAATTATTAAATGATGAGTGGCAAATTAACAGGCCTCATCACTCATAGGAGAGAAGGGGTGGATTTGGCAGGATGATAAAATTCGATAACAGCAGAGAAGGATTAAAAGGTGAGAAAAATCAGAATAACTGCGGGGATCATCCGTAAAAATAGCCCTTTTCTATTTCCCATACAAACGTATATTCCATAAAATGTAGATGCAATTTGAACTTTATTGCAATTTAATAAAGTTCATATTAAATTATAATCACTCACTGTTGTCTAAGCAGTGTAGGTGTGTTCCTAGCGTCGATGAGTCGATTTGAAATTTATTACGGCTGCACAAAGTTCAAATTAAATAATACGTATCAAAATAGTCTTTGTGTGCGAATTGAAGGATCTAATGTGGTGTTCCGAAACTAAATTTTCACATTAAAAAAATTTAAACTTCCCATTTACAAACTATATCTTCCATGGTATGTAAAACTTGGTCAGAATTATTACGACATAGTGCAACCTATCAAAAGTAAATTTACCCTCAAAAGGCAGTGTGGGTATGTTTCTTAATTGTAAAAAGATTTGCCTAAATTAATGAAAATGCTACCAAAAAACATTCCACGCAGACGAAGTCGCGGGTTCAGCTAGTACCAAATAAATATTTCTATAAAAAATCTTAGGAATAAAGCTGTAATGAAATTGGCTCAATAATTTCATCCCCAGTACTGAAGTTCCTCAAGAGGCGGACTATACCTCCTTATCCGTTGCTAACGACTGTGTGGGATGGTATTATGTCGAATAAGAATTATTTTATTCATTTCAAGTATTCTTCAAAGTTCCAGACTTTCTGTTTAATGAGAGTTTATAATTAGGATCTACTAACTCAACCCGACCAGGCTGATATTCACCAGTTCCCGTGGAAAGTTTTAGTTAAAAGTACACTTATCTTTTTAACGGGTATCTACTAGTAACAGGTCGTAAAAACTAATAGCATAGGTTAGCTGGAATAAACTATTTTGCATTCCCGTGAAAATAACATGAGTGATATTCCGCTTCAAAATCTCTGTAATTCAGTTGTTCCGGAGATTAGCGAGAAGAAAAAGGTAAAAATGCGTACAAAGTACACATGTCGGAAGTGAAACTGTTCTNAAATAGATATACCCCAAGCCACTTTGGGAAATCGAGCTTTTAATATTTATACAAATGTAAAACATTAGACTTCACAGACTTGAAGGGAGGGAAAAAGGATTTTAATTAATTTAAGTGTCATTAAAATATTGAATATATTGAAAATGAATACAAAAAATTTATTGAAATCTCAAATGGCACATGTTTTTTGTCAATACTAGAAATTGTTAAATAAATTTTGTTTATGAATTTAAAATTTAGAAAAGAGAATTTATGAAATATATTTATTTTATGAAACAAAAGTGTATTAAATTATTAAATGACGAGTGACAAATTAAAATGCCACATGTTATTTGTAAATATTAAAACTACCTAACCTTTAAAGGAATTAGTAGAAAAAACGCTGCACATCTTCGTGACGCCAATCACGTGTTTCATCCGTAAAGATTTTACCCTCATGCGCCTAAAGAAGTTTCACTTCAATAGACAAAAGTTCTAAAAAATGTTGCTTGATGAAAGTCTTTAATTAAATTCAAATGGAATTAAGTCGAGATGAAATGGGGATTGGAATGGATTCCAAGAGAAAGTTATATTTTAGTGTATATATTTGTATTACTTTTTTTCATTTCGGGGCAATACATCCAATTGATTTTTATCCAAGTTTCAATACAATGACTTTGCTAGCAAAATATAAAAATATGATATATAAAAATTATTGGCTTAGAAATATTACAAATAAACTACAATGTTATGTATGACAAAGTGCGTTCACATTGTAATATCTGATATATTTCTTATCTATCTAGGAAAATATTATTATATGCGTAATATTACTATAAACTTTCATGATTATAAAGTAAAACCTATAAAATATAGGCACGAGGGCACTCATCGGCAGTGCGTTCATTCCAGTTCATTCCATGTGAGCAACTTCCTGAGATTCAACACGAGTATATCTTTATGGAATATCTAAGCATAAAGAACTACTTTAATGATAAATAAACATATTGCACATTCCTTCACATGTTACTTTGCAAAAAAATATTATATATTATATTAACGCCCAAAGTTGACACGTTTTTTAAATTTACTTCAAGACATCATGAACTTATTTATATTAAATTTCTAAATTATAAGGGTAAAAACCCTACGGTTATCTGAAAGTGGTAGCCGCTGGAGCCAGGCGGCTCCAGCGGCTACCCTCTTTATATCATCGGTCCACCTTGTGCGGGGTCGCCACTCCAGCACCTTCGGCCCCCAACGTCCATAGTCCTTGGGATTATGTGCCCCGCCCATTGCCACTTCAGGTTCGTGATTCGTAGGACTATGTCGGTGACTCTGGTTCTACTACGGATCTCTTCATTTCTGATTCGAACACGTTGAGAAACTCTGAGCATAGCCATTTCCATCGCACGCTGAGTGACTCTGAGCTTCCGCATGAGGACCATAGACAGCGACCACATCTCAGAAACGTAAGTCATCGCTGGCAACACGAACTGTTCGAAGACTTTCGTCTTCAGGCATTGAGGGATATCGGTTATGGGATATGTCCCAAGTATGTGTACTCGTCATCAATTACGAGAGCTGAGTTCTCAACGATGACTGGGTGAGGCGGTACATGGATAAATATATCTATCTATATCTCGGAAAAGAATTTACTAGTATATTTGTTAATGAGAAGTTCAAAGGCTAAACATTGCGATATCTTCAGATATGTGAAGATTTCGTGACAAATTATGAAGAAAACGCATGATAATATACGTCTAAAACTAGAGTAAAGTAAGTAAGTAGCAGCCCATTAACGTCCCACTACTGGGCACAGGCCTCCTCACTCCGAGGAGCGAGGGTTTTAAGAGCATAAACCCACCACGCTGCTCCAATGCGGATTGGCAGGCATAGTACACGCACTCTCTATTCCTTCACTCTCATAGTCCGATGTGACGGGAATCTGACACGACTGGAGAGAGATCAGGCTCAGGAATGACGGCTTAAAGTGCTCTCCGAGGTACGGGGGTGGATCACACCGCCAACTTCCCAACTTCGGGCAAATATTGAGAAAATCTTAATAGAAACTCAATATTGATTTTTGAATTCGCCCGGCCCGGGACTCGAACCCAGGACCTCATGTCTGTAGTCGAAAATGCTAACCACTAGACCAATGAGGCAGTTTAAAAAAACTAGAGTAGTATTGCGATATTTTAAACATATTTAAAAGTTTTAACATATTTGGGAATAGGTATTTTAAAATTTAATTCTAAAGCAAGCTAAGCAATCTCAAAGTGTAACTAATCGTACTGGCATATTTAGCGGAACATAAAAAAAGGTTTGATATCAGCATCATACAAGGTTGCTGGCTAGTTTATACATCATTGAATTTAAAAAGAGATTCAAATTAAGAAAACAACTGAACATCACATTTTATGCAATTGTTTTACCTAAAATACGAAACGAACTTAGGGTATTTCTTCCTTCTGAGTTTGATTTCAAATTTCATAGAAATACTGTTTTTTCGTTACATTTTTATATTGGCGTATCTTTTTGGAGTTGAGGACTGAATTATGCCCGACTTAGCCCCAATGGAGATTGCTAGGGCACTCGAAATGTAAAGAAATAGTCAAACCAGAGAGAGTGATATCCAGAGATCTTCGTTGACCAGTTTCAACGATCTATAACAGTATCCAACCAGCAGTTCAGGGAGACCGGCACTTATGTGAGAAGAGCAGGATAAGGTAGAAAAAGACGCACTTCGAGTAGAGATAATCGTTTCATTCGGCTTCGTGTACGTAGGAATCCCCGTTTGCCGACCATCCAAGCTGGACATGAGTTAGAAACAGTGCGGGGTGTAACTATTAATTTTCACTTTTCCCGGTTACATAAAAAGTTCAAAAATGTACCATTTTTTACAATTAGCCTTTAATCGCAAACTATGTTCTTAATGGGATCTCATTTTAAACTTTAAATAAAAAAAGAAGTGTAGAAAGTAGATTTTAAAATAAAACCATATTTTTTGTAATTATGGTCCTTTTTTTGTGTTCCGTTTAGTATGCCGGTGTGTGTATTTATGGATTTATTTTTATCCTACACAGGAATACTGGGCTAAAAAAAAAACTACTTTTATATTAAATAAATCTTTGGAAAACCGGACCAATTAACGAGTATTTTTTAATACCAGATTACATATATAATCAAAATTCATTAGATCGAATTAAACACTAATCTAAAACCAAGCCTCAAATATGAGTTTATTTTCCGATCGTTACTCTTGTGGCAAAATAACAGAAATCATAACACATTCTGTGACAGTCCATTATAAAAGCGTAGGCAGTATGGTATAAGCTTTGTTAATCGCTAAATCCTACATCGACGGATGCAAAATACTGTTTTGTATTACCAGTAACAATCAATCTGGTTCAATTTCGACGTACATGCCTTTACATGAAATATTGATTAGGATGGCATCATCAATGGCACTAGTGGAGTTCTGACATTGCATTTATGTCAGAACATCAGCCGGTTAAATTTCAACACGTCTAGGCTTGTAGATTAACGTAGTATAAACGTACATATTATCCAATATGTTGACTGCCTCTTCGTTTAAACGTTCAAATTATATTTTAGACATTTGGATTTTTTTTGTAATTTCGATGATTATATCAATGTATGGGTGGATGGAAACTGAGTGACAGAGTAAGAAATAGTGTGATAAAAGAACGTTGTGGTTTAAAAGAAGATGTAGTGACTAAAATTGAGAAAGGTATGCTTAGATGGTTTGGGCATGTAGAGAGAATGAATGAAAGGAGACTGACAAAAATGATTTATGAGTCAAGAGTGAATGCGAAAGTTGGAAGGGGAAAACGTCGAACGTTCCTGGATGAAATCCAGGACATTTTAAATAACGGCCAAGTCAAAAGTACTTTAAACCGATGAACCTGTATGAAAGGTTTAATGAAAATCAAAGAAGCGAAGGAGATATGCAAGGATCGTGGCAAGTGGAAGGATGTTGCCTCTGCCTACCCCTATGGGAACGAGGCGTGATGTTATGTATATCACCACATTTATCAACCCAGGTCGTCGTTTTTTTCAATAAAAACAAATAAGTAGAATAAAAGGTACAGTAATACACAATTTATTTTTGTAACAGTCACATAAAATAAGGATTTTATACTTGACTTTTTACATGTAGGGGCAGTCTTTATGCAATGTAAATTTTGCCTAATATTATGAGTCGTTGAAGCTTTTTTTACATTTTATAACATTCACCAACTTACTACTCTGGAGTAAAGCATGCGTAAAGTAGTTTTACTTTGATTATCTGGGTCAATCCAGTCAAGTAAAATAACTAATAACATTCAAGAATCAAATATGCTGAAACTTTAATTGAAGGTATTGGTCCAATCGCATGTTTGTTTGGGTTTAAAGTTTCATATGAAACCATATAAAAGTATTCCATTTTTAACTTACCTATCGTTAGTAAGATTTAATATTCAGATATTATGTGAAAATATTGTTTCTGGGTATACCACGTCCGCTTGTGAAATTCTAAATATCATCAATATCCGGTTTAATTAAGAGGGAACACAACCCCAAAGGGCAGTCCTTAATTGAAATTGTCCATTGTCTTGCTGTTGACGTTTAGTATATTTATATTAATCTGCATTATATATGAAAGTATGCTTAAAAGTGATAGATTGAGATTACAAATGAAACATAAAAAGAACCGTACTTTTTCAAAAATTGAAAAAAGGAAACTGAACTTGAGCGAAAAACTAAGTAAGTACTTTATTAAAGATTACTACTTGAAATATGTTATATTATATAGTGTGAACTATTAAAAACACAACAGTTATCTTTATCATAAAAAAACTAGGAGCTCTTGTTTTTATTAAAAGGAAAATTCATATCGATTTAGATAGGTAGGTAGTGTAACTTCAACTTCAGAAAGGTAGATATTTTATACATTATCGCTTATCTGTTTAAATATCGGGTGCAAAATCCTTTCTAATGCCGCTTGACATTTTGTTAATCTGGATATTTAGCTTAAAACTTAAAAATGCAAGACAGACAGGCGAAATACTACATTTATTTTGTTATGGAATTTAGACTTTTCTTACAAAATGAATAAAAATATACACCTAGCTTATATATTGTGGGTCTTTGCACTAAAATCCTCTCTCATTTGGTTATATAGGCCTTTGCCCAGCAGTGGGACGTTGATAGGCTGCTACTTACTTTTAATTTACTCTTACGTATAGCTTTTCTCTAGTTTTGCCATTATCTGGTGTTTTTATAATGTAAACGGTCCTCTATACTGACAACTTCACAATTGATGCTTCATATTATATTATTATTAAGAATAATTTATACATTTTCAATATTTATGATTTGATTTGTCGCCTTTTGATACGATTATAATGAAATGACTTTAGTAACAAAGTTACGTAACATTTGATTGTATTTATTATATTAATATGTGGATGTGTGATTAAAATTGATTATAAAAAATCTCTTATCCGATGTTATATGGAAAAATTGTTCATACTTGTCAGGTGGAGCTGCATGGGGTGGAGGTGCGCTGGGAGGCTTAAGGCTCCGGAAAGCTTTGAGCCACTTATTTTTCATGCTGCCTGCTGATGAAGAGGATAGCTTGCGGTCAGCTGCCGCTGTACTACTGTCCGCTTTTGCAGCGAACAACTCCCGCTGTAAACAAAGGCAACTCATTAAAAAAGTTGAAGTGCTAGCGGGAAATCTGCCAAGACAGAACGGAACAAGGTTCTGCTATTAAGGCACTAGAGATTTAGTTCGACGATTTTTCATTTGGCACGATGCTGTAACAAATATAATTGGTTTATCGATTAGAAATGTGAAGTTGAACTGTAATACGAAAGATTTATACTAAGTTTTTAAGTTCACATAATTTATTGTTAGATATTTATGTTACTCTTTAATGTAATGCAACTATGCGCAAACTTATAAAAATAAATACTTAAGAATCTCAACTCAAACTGATACACGCTAAGAAATCCAGTACTTACACCCTCCAGGCTGTTAAAATGAATCAAAATAACCCTCGAAATGGACTTCACAATAATATTTCATTAACAAGCCCGTAGAGTAGACGTTATACGCCCTACAGTATAATGTAGCAAGCTCATGCAGTATAATTGTTGAGTTCAAACAACATTTTCATCTGTATACTAAGATTCTTAATAACTTCGTGAATTAAAAAAATTAAATCATACAATTCATCGAAGCTAAGACTGTCGTGTTATGTATTTGTAAAAATTGTTAAGCCCTTTCTGGTTAAACGTTACGTTATCCTTTAGCACCCTTAAGACCTCGGGTTTTCTTACTAGATATACGAAACGCTTCAACATAATGTTACTACTTCGTGAGATCAGTACCTCAGATTACTTGGGATTTCTAAATATTGGGGTTGTCCCTAACATGTTAAATTAAAATAAGCTTTTATGTGGATTCATTAAATTGTCACAGGTCAGGTACAATAACTAGGATCGTTCAAGGTCCGAGCCGCTTACTGGTAATATCAAAAATGCTGAAATTGCTTTACTTTAATTATACTTCCCCGAGCCAATACAATTACGTACAGCATACAGTGTCTCAGTATTACTTTATTCCTGATATAGCCAAGTCAGAAAAAGAATTTTGGATGTCATCTTACAGACTTGAATACTCCTTGGTTATATTATTACACGATAAGTATAAACGGTAAGTAGCAGCCCAATAACGTCCCTCTGCTGGGCATAGGTCTCCTCACTCATGCAAGGGAGAGTTATTAGAGCATAGACCCACCACGTTGCTCCACTGTGGATTGGCAGGCATAGTCCACACGTGCACTCTGATAGTCCGATTGTGACGGAATCCGACACGATCGGAGAGGGATCATGTGCAGGACTGACGGCTTAACGTGCTATCCGAGAGACGGGGGTGGAGTACACCGCCAACTTTCCAGTTTCGGGCTAATATTACAAAATGTTAATAGAAAACTAAATATCGATTTTTTTGAAGTGACCCGACCCGGGACTCGAACCTAGGAAATCATGTCTGTATTCGAACATGCTAACCACTAGACCGACGAGGCAACGATACTTATACTTACTCCTAATCTCATAAAATGCATATGACATCTTTAAAAAATTGCAGTACTTAAGGTACTGTTAATGACTTTCCTATTAAAAGTGTTATTATTGATTGGGTACCCTTTTCTACCGTATGAACCATACTTGGCACTGATATTTTGTGCCATTCTGGTACTTTCTTGAATCAGGACAGTGACTAACTTCAATCATTTAATTTGCCACGATGACTTTAAAACTGCATTTAACAGTATGTTACTTTAAAATACGAATAAGCCACGTCCTTTCTTCTTATCTTTTTGCCCTCCAAATACTCGTAGGTGAAGGTTATCACTTATTATTACAAGATCCGTATACCTATTCCTGACGTCGTTCAAGCCATAAAACAATATCTAAAGGCATTTTAAACGTGACTGTGTTGTAAGAGGGGAAACCTTTTCAGTGCCATTTCATATTTATTACAAACAGTAATTTCGCAATTTACATTTTTGTTTGAGAAAATGTAATAAGAGATGTCATTCTTAATTTAACTCGTGTATATAAATTCACATCATTTTCATAAGTATCTGGTCCTCACGCTGTCACAATATATTTCCAGATATAGATAAAACACTAAGCATCTAAGTTCCGACTGCCTCAAAGGTCTAGTGGTTAGCATGTTCTACTACAGACATGAGGTCCTGGGTTCGAGTCCCGGGTCGGGCCAATCCGAAATCGATATTGAGTTTTCCACTAAGATTTTCTCAATATTTGCCCGAAGTTGGGAAGTTGACGGTGGCGGTCCACCTCCGTGCATCGGAGAGCACGTTAAGCCGTCGGGCCCTGATCTCTCTCTGGTCGTGACGGATTCTGGCAGTACAGAGTAATTTCCCAGGTCTCGATTTGCTACAGTGCCGATTTTGATAAGACTCGTAGCGTGGATGTGCTTGTTGATAATTAAGAAACATAAATACTAAATAAGACCTGATGTCAAACACAATCTTAGTTGATAGCGTTTGTGAAACCAAGTGGTTATTGATGATTAAATCAGACTAAAACTTTGACTCTAAATTAGAGCAGCAAATATTTTCTACGCTGCTGAAGATCGAATTTGTAAAGTATTATAAAAAGTGCGTTTTATATTGGGCAATATTTATACAATACAATATATACATAACTCGCGAAACCTTTTATTAATGTAAATCTTTGGGATTTTTATATATTGAGCTATAGTGACTCTGTACGCAGACAGATTTTGATAAAAAAAGGTTTTCAGGTGGCTTCAAGAATGATTGATGGATAATTCAGTTAAATAGATAAGTTTCCCATATTACCACATCACATGGTATTGACGTTCGCGGGTGAAGCCGCCGAGAATAACTAGTAATAAAATATCGATCTTGTGATAAGAAAGTAAAAGAGATCAGTTCATATTTTCCACAGTATCAACAAAGAAATTAACGGCTTTTTCACTAAATACATGATAAACGGTAAGGATATCAATATTTTTATAGTTGTCTGTGTGTTTGTTTGTTCATGCTAATGCTGCGGCTGAAATGGCTGGATGCATTTTGAGGAGCCCTTCATTGGGTGTTAGCTGATGTTAATATTTTATTTTAGAAAAACGTATCCGAATTTACGAATACAAAATCGCGGGGAACAGTAAATAAAGGTACCTCTGCATCAATTGCGGCTGTCGTTATCATCAAGTTTTTTTTAACATAAACCTAAAGTTATGGCGAATCCAAATAGAATGCACGGTCCGAAAATTGAGAGGACACTTGACCCTTTCGGAGATTCTCGAGTTTATGAGCCGATAAAGTATATTGAGATTAGATTTCTCGTCACAGGGTCTTTATTTTGCAAAACAAAACAAAATCAAGGCTATACTTAAATAAACTGCTAAAAAAATACCGTTTTTAATATATTGTCATTTATTTACAGCGTGTGTGTTATTTTTGATAGTCAGTGTAAAATTCAGTTTCGCTGTTCGCTTTATTGGTAAGAAGGAATATTGGGAAATCCATATAATTTAACAGCAGTTTTATTTTCTTTAAATACCCTTTAATAAATGCTTAACATATTACATACATATATAGCATCACGCCTCACTTCCATAGAACTACGCAGAGACCACGTCCTTCCACTTCCCACGAATCTTGCATATCTCTTCGCTTCTTTCATTCTCATAAAACCTTTCATAAAAGTTCGTCGGTTTGGAGTACTTTTGGCCTGGCCCTTGTTTACAATGTCCCGGATTTAGTCCAGCAACATTTGCCTTGATCTTCCCCTTCCAACTTTCCCATTCACTCTTGACTCAAAAATCCTTTTCTCAGTCGCATTTCAATCATTTTCTCTACGTGCCAAACCATTTAAACATACCTTTCTAAATTTTAGTCACTACTTCTTTCATACCACAACATTCTCTTATCACACTATTTCTTACTTTGCTACGCAGTTTACATCCACTCATACTTCCTCAACGCTCTTATCTCTACCGCATTTATTTTACTTTTATGCTTCTTATGCCATACCCAACATTCACTACCATGCATAAGTATCGGCACTAACACTCCTCCATGCACAATATACCACCACTACCACCTCCTGTAGATCATTAACGGATGATGCAAGTATTACTTGACAGTTTAGCGCTTGACTGTGAACTCACCTGATGATAAATGATGATACCGTCTAAGATGGAAGCGCGCTAATCTGGTAAGAGGCGTTATACCCCTTTAATCGGCGTAGAGTAATTCGTTCTATCTTAACCCATACATACTTTCTTCTAAATCTGTCTGTTAACATATTTACTCCTATAATCAATTTCCATTCGTTCTTATACAATTATAATCAATATACTCATTGAATAAAACGAAGAGTCGACCGTATCTATAGATATTAATATTTAATACCGAAGGAATGTTGCACTTGGTGGCTTTCACTAAATCCAATTATAAAATCGATGTTCAGGGATCAGGTATTTTCGTTGAATTTATGTCTGAAAGTGGCAGGTATTTTAAATTGGAGTATGAGATTAATACTATAATATTATGCTTCTTGACAAAATATTACAAGTGGTACCAGTTTCACGATCTGATTTTGTAACTATAATTTGAGTTATCTTTGTGTACTTATTTTTGTTTGCTAATAATTAAACAACTGTGACTCTAAGGATAACATCGGCAGGATAAATTTTACAAACAAGTGTATAATATTATAAGTAGGATAGGGCTTGACCGTGGTAGTTATTTTACAGTCTGAAACGGTAATATTAAAGAAGTTAATTTACCTTTTAATAGTTTACGAGTAAACACAGTTGAGTACCAAAATGCAAATGTTTTACTTGACAGAATTTGTTGATAGGGTAGCCACAGCTATCAGTGCGTAGCTAAACAGATTAGAAAATTCAATTTCTAAAATTTAAATGCCGTGAATCGAAACCACGACCTGCAGCTTACGAAAAGAGAACTAAGATACAAGGCCGTATCCTAGATGAGAACAATTTCCAATTTCGTAAGGGCACAGCCTGTGAGGTCGAATCCCGGAGAAAACGTTATGAAAATTGTGGACGGTCGGATTGATTAGATCAGGCGCCGACTAGACATCCAACATATGGGTAATATTAGAAATCAGGGATCTTGTTAATAAATTGTCGAGACATCTACACCGATAAATAAAATATACTTTAAGTAGTTCTGACAGAAATTAGCTAAATTCTGACAGAACTACTTAAAGTATATTTTTTGATAAATACATTTACAACGCCTATAACCTTTTTAGAATTATTTCACAATTGTCACAAGACAAGTTAATCATTAATTTTATTTTTATTTATTGATAAACACACTAGTTTAACAGAATTAGCTAAATCTAACTCTTATTTTAACATTAACATTTTATGTATTACAGAACACTGGCTAAAAAGTAATGAATATGTATTTAGTTTTGGTAACTACCAGGTTGGTAGTTCGTTCAACAGAGTATCATCCATACATGGGGGCTCGTTAATCTTAGTAAATAAAAATTTTAAATATAAGGAACGTACAGACATAGTGAGTCTGTCTATTGAACGGACAATAGAGCTGGCATCTATTGAATTGGAGCAGTTTCTTGTAGTAACCGTGTATAGGCCCCGTTTGTCCAATTTTGAAGTTTTTGAGAAATTAATGGACCAGGTACTATTCATAATGTCGAAAACGAACAAGAAGTTAGTAGTATGTGGAGACTTTAATATTAATATTTTAGAATGTAGCTCCTCAAGCATGAAACTGTTAAACCTTTTTAACACTTACAATTTATCAAATATGTTTATGGAGCCTACAAGAATAACCTCTTCTAGTGCCACTTGTATAGATAATATATTCACAAACATAAATCCAACTGTGAAAAAGATAATTACTAGTTTAGATTCTGATCACTGTGGCCAACTCATTCGCTTTTCAATTCCAAGAAAAAATGTAAATAAACGTAAAATAACTTTTGTGCCAGTAACCACTGACCGTATCGAGAAAATGAGATCAACCCTTATCTCAAACTCCTGCTTTATACCCAATTCTAATAACCCAAATGAAATATATAGCAATTTCTTTTTCAAAATTACTAAAATATTTAACTCAATATTTAAAAGTAAATCGATCATTCTTACTGACACAATGGCATTCAGTGAATGGGCCACGGCTGATTTGCATAAAAGTAGGCACAAGTTGTATGAATTGTATGCTGAGCGTCAGTACAACACTAGTGTGGAGTTCAGAGATTATGTGAGATCATTTTCCAAGGATTTTAAAAAGAAATGTGTTACTGCTAAATCGCAACACATAAAATATAAGATACAAAACAGTAGTAATGTAATTAAAACAACTTGGAAAATAATTAATAATGAAACAGGAAAAGCAACTCCGCGTTTTAATGAATTTAATTTAGAGTTAGAGAATAAAAAAATATCGTCAGACTCAGAGGTTGCTAATACTTTTGAAGAGTTTTTTACAAATATTCCTGTCTCAACTACTAAATCGCTGAACTCATCACCTTCCATTGCACTCTCTTGGCTAGCTGATAGCATGCCCCAATGTCATGGTATCTTTAAATTCAGTCATGTCGATGCCTCTGATGTTATTAAGTCATTTAATTTAATCAATAACAAAAAAACTAACGATTTGTGGGGTCTATCGGTTAACCTTGTAAAATCATTAATTGACATCGTTGCACCTGACATGGCGGAAATTTTTAATAATTGTGTTGATTGTGGTGTATTTCCTGACTTAATGAAGTACAGCAAAATAATACCGATGTTTAAGTCAGGCAGTACTTCTAACCCTAGTAACTTTAGGCCAATATCGGTTCTCCCAACCTTTAGTAAAATATTTGAAAAAATAATGTTGAACCAGTTGCTAAAACATTTCAAAAATTATAATTTATTACATAATAAGCAATTTGGCTTTACTCGAGGTCGCTCGACTACCGATGCTGGCGTACAGTTATTACTCAATATCTACGAGGCCTGGGAGGATTCACGTGACGCGCTTGGCGTTTTCTGTGATCTGTCTAAGGCCTTCGATTGTGTTCAGTATGAAACTCTGATCGGGAAATTGCGACACTATGGCCTCGCGGGCACAGCATTAGACCTGATGAGTTCTTATTTAACCAATAGAACGCAAAAGGTCTGTGTCAATGGCAAGCTTTCTGCGGGGTCGGTGACAAAAATGGGAGTCCCACAGGGTTCCATATTAGGACCATTTCTGTTCCTCATTTATATCAATGACCTTCCTTACTTTGTTAAGGGTGATCATGAGATTGTTCTGTTTGCTGATGATACTTCGCTATTGTTTAAAGTTAATAGACGACAAACAAATTATGACGACGTAAACAGCTCTCTCAATAAAGTGGTACAATGGTTTGAAGCTAATAATTTATTGCTCAACGGAAAGAAAACAAAATGTGTAAAGTTTACTCTTCCTAATGTCAAACAAACGCAAACCATTGTTAAACTTAATAATGAGGAACTAGACCTTGTAGATAGTACCGCTTTCTTAGGTATAACATTAGATAATAAATTACAGTGGGGGCCCCATATAAGTGGTCTATCGAATAGGCTCAGCTCCGCGGCTTACGCTGTTAAAAAAATTCGTCGTCTGACAGATGTTGATACTGCCAGACTGGTATATTTCAGCTATTTTCACAGCATTATGTCATACGGTATTCTACTTTGGGGTAATGCTGCTGATATAGATGCAATATTTGTGCTGCAGAAAAGGGCCGTTCGTGCGATTTACAATATGGGTCCAAGAGAGTCGCTAAGAAACAAATTCAAGGCAGTTAACATAATGACAGTTCACTGCGTATACATATTAGAAAACTTGTTGTACGTACACAAAAACATTGACTCTTTTAATAAAAAGAGTGAATGTATATCATATAACTTACGAAACAAAAACAAACTTGTTGTAAATTCTAGTAGGCTGCATAAAATTAACAACTCATTTAAGGGTAACTGTATACGTTTCTATAATAAACTCCCACAAGACGTTTTAGAAATGTCAATTAATAAATTCAAAGTCTTTGTTAAAAGAAAGTTGATAGAAAAATCGTATTATAAGTTGCAAGAGTACTTAGACGATAGAAACGCGTGGGAGTGAACGAACTGCTCTAATTTGAATTGAAATATATTAAACTAACATGATATTGTAATGATGATGATAACAAAAAAAAAAAAAAATACCCGACTGAGTTTGTTGTGGGCTCTTCTCGGATCGGGGCGCGAAGGAACCCTCGTAACTTTAGATTTTAAGTCGTTCTGGAGTATCATCATCAGACGTACATTAGAATTAGAGTGTGGAAAGGAAAAGAAAAAAACAAAAATTTGACGATTCAAAAGTGCTGTAATATGCCTACTTGAATAAAGATATTTTGATTTGATTTGATTTGATAACTAATCAATGATTCAATACAATAACTGTTACCGTTAACGTAGCAACATTGGCAATTAAAAGCCTATCTATTGCATTAGCTTTCTGTCGGTTGCAATCTCTTGAAAAGTTGTCCAACTATTTGACAATTTATTGGCAGTAAATAGATAAACTTTACCAGATATAACGAAATATATTTATAATAAAACTCAGGGTATGCTTAAGATACGACAGAAGTGAAAACTTCATCAAGGCAAAGTTAACAATACGAATTACAACTATTTTCTATGTTCTATAGTAAACTGACAGCATTTACAATATACATAATTAACAATGTATATAAATTATTGTCAGTAATATTATAATAAATATAAAATATAGCAATAATGCGTTGCCTATAATTATCTCGCTTCCTTAGCCGACTTTGCACGAATGAGCGTCAGCACAAAATAAAGTGCACTAAAAATGCTGATATTTTGACAATACAAATAGATATTACAGTTTTACGACCATGCATATAATAATATATATATACTCGCAGGTTACTGCTTATCAATTCTATAGTAACCACAAATCTTAAACCTGAGAAAGGTCTGACAGGTGTAACTTTTAAAGCACACATCGGGGAGGAGTTACTTTACCGTCGGGAAATAAAGAATTGCCTTTTCATTTTAAGCTGCGAAACTGTGTGATGCAAATGAAGTAATTTACATGCCTTTTATTTCTAAAGCCTCTGCAACTTTTCCCGTTTACTTTTCTTTAAGTGAACGTTTATCAAGTGATTGTGCTGACTATGCTAAAATGAACGCTATTAAAATGGATTGCGAGGGTCGTGTTAGTTTGGAGCTTTTTTTATATATAATTACTGTTTTGAAGTTGCCTTTTGGCAGAGAAACAATGACTTATGTAACAGCTTGTTAGAGTCACACTTGAAAACCTCTTCTAATAATGAACTGCTGATCCAATGCGGTTTCAGGTAGTTGACATATGGCTTTGAAAATTCGCTTACAAAAGCTTTTCCTAGTCATGGATATAATTATTTCTTGTTTTTTTTATTAATGGAACATTTCAAATTTTCTAACTTCCTATTATTTGTTCATATTCTTGCTACGTATAAATTTCTAGTTCGAATTTTCAATCGTTAATCAAATACTTTTTTATTCATTTACACGAGTTGAAACACATTTTTTTAAGCTTGAAGTAAATGATAATTGTTGTTTATATCGTTTTTTTAATATTATTTTATTACTCAATTGTCATAATCGCATTTGCGAAAAATTGTATAGTGCCATCAGTGGCAAGTTTTAAAGCTTTCTAGCTATCTTTTTGTAAAATAATAAAACATTAAAGCTTTCTTGTTAGATAATAAGTCTGAAGGACTAGATGGCGTAGGAATTGATATTACTTTTTATATATTGATTGTGTTACAATTTCAGCAACTAGTTTTACACAAATGCTTAGTATTTAAAACCTCTATCGCTCAATTTAATAAAACCCTCAGTTTATAAGAGTTTCAAATTTTCAAAAAATAATTAGTGTTATACTACTAAACATTAAAATTGTTAATAAAACTTTACGAAGTAATTAATTTTGGTAACAAAATGTCACTAAAAAGTAAGAAGGGTGATGAACGGTTACTTTGCTGAAACATTTACTGCTTTCAAGTTTATCGTTGTAAGTAGTTTGTGTCGGGATTTTTAATACCAAGATTTTAAGGAGGATAAGTCTGTATTTTTGTGGCAATATATCCTAAGTAAAGGAGTAGCTTACCTATGTTGATTAGCTAGTAAAATATAATTAAATTTACATTTTTTATGTAGAGATAAATAATCAACATATTTGATTATAAGAAAGTTATCTTACCATAACGTTAATGTCAATTCGTACTTTTATATCGCTCTTTCTCTCAACAAATTAAATTTAACATTTTCAAATACATTTTGTTAAACTTGTTAATACAGTCTTTTCAAAATTTATTAAATCTATATCTTTTAGTTCTCAATCCTGAGGGAATATGGGGAAACCCCATAAAAAGAAATCTTATAGGAGAATAATTGTGGAGGTTTCGTATAAAGTAATCGTTTTTTGCTTATGTACCACGATACCCAGGTTATGTGGGGAAATCCGTTCTTAGTGAGAGTTAACATTGCAGGAGGAATAGGTCGAATTTCAAGTTAATTGGATAAATTAAAACTTCTAAAATTTCAAACAAAGTTTTTTTGTTAAGAAAAATAAATATCTTAAAACCGAAACCGAAATAGTTTTGGGGGTTTGGCGATGACTTCGTGAATAGTTTAAGAACAATTTTACATTACATTTTTGTTTAAATCACCATTCGAGTGGTTTCATCTTTTTAGATTATTTGTTTCGTGTATTTATCCGATGTTTACCGAGTTATTCTTTTGTTTGAAGCGAAGACGAATCCAACAAATCAGTGACCATTAAAATAGGAACAGCCGTTCTTGAGTTATAAATGGAGTAACGAACACGACATTGTTTTATATATAGATTATAATATGTTATAATAAGGTGTTGTTCTGTTAATGACAAGTGTTTGTTTGATTATCCTAAGTCGTCCCAAGGCATGTATCGACAACAGATACTGTTTTCCTAACAGCATATTAATTATCTTTGTCGGCACATATATCTAAATCACTTGTATATTGTACGGACAAATCTCCATATGTGTAACTTTAATATATATATAAATAATTTAGACTTTAGTATGACTTTATATGTATTTGGGAAATACGAGTTTTTTTGACCGTTTACATTGCGAAAGGTCTCGTGATTAGTGAGTTAGTGATGCTACTGTGTAATATTAATGCAATGAATATCAATATTATATATTTATATTAATGCAAATTTTCTAATATGGCTTAGGATTGCCCGAAAAACTACTGCGAAAGAAACCATTACCAATATTAATAACTACATACTGTTATTAGCCACTATTAAACGAAATATTTCTAAGCACTACCTTTACTTATCGTATTCTATATATTATTCACCCTTAATTCTACAAGTCGCTAGCAATTCATGTCTTAACTAGTTCAGATATGTTAAACTCTTTGTAAGAGTTATATCGTGTTGTTTGAGGCTAAGTAACAAGGTTTATATGTCGTTAAAATGAACCATAACTCCCACTACTACGTAATAAGACTTCCTTGTTACAAATTTCTTAATATAAGGAATTTTTGCGTATAAAAAGAAGGTAAGTAAGTAGCAGCCCATTAAAGTCCCACTGCTGGGCACAGGCCTCCTCACTCGCATGAGAGAGGGTTTTTAGAGCATAGACCCACCACGCTGCTCCACTGCGGATTGGCAGGCATAGTACACAAGTGCACTCTCTATTCCTTCACTCTCATAGTCCGATGTGACGGGAATCCGACACGACCGGAGAGAGATCAGGCGCAGGACCGACGGCTTAACGTGCTCTCCGAGGCACGGGGGTGGATCACACCGCCAACTTCCCAACTTCGGGCAAATATTGAGAAAATCTTAATAGAAAACTCAATATTGATTTTTGAATTGGCCCGACCCGGGACTCGAACCCAGGACCTCATGTCTGTAGTCGAACATGCTAACCACTAGACCAATGAGGCAATTTTTGCGTATATATGCGTATTATTGTGGTAGCACGGCGAAAACCAGCTTGTATAGTTTCAAATCGCACTATTTAAGTATGACAATAAAATCCTAAGTAGATATAATACAATAGTACAACGATCATATTACCTAACATATTATAAAACAAAGTCTTACCCGCGTCTGTCCGTATGTTCGCAATATACTCTAAAGTTACCTAGCGGATTTTTATGCGGTGTTCACCAATAAATAGATCAGCAGTCGATAACCTAGCGGGGAACAGCTTGGACTATTATAAAATAAAATTCCCGAAGGACCTTTACAAAAGGAATGAACTTAAATATATTATTTAAGGACCAGGCGTACGACTTTTATTTTAAGGGACTATTAAAAAGATTAAACTTTATGTATATTTGTAAAAATGTTTCAAGTTTCTCCATTAAGTGAAAACTTGTGAAAGGCGTTTCAGTAATTGATGTTTTAAGTTTTTCTGTTTCAAGCATGTGTTAGGTATTTAAGCGGTTGCTGACAAATTGGTACATCTCACTCGATGCTAAATGGTGATACAGTCTAACATAGTAGCACCGTTCTACTACTTGGAAAACGGTAATTTACCTCTTAATTTCTATACAGCATCGTATCGGATTGTACGCCAAGTTTAAGTTGCTGATAGGGTAACTAACCACGGAAGCCTCTCATCAGTTCAGCCTTCGATAAATTTGAAATTCAGATTAGATGAAGTAACTTCCTACAATATCAGCTATCTGCTAGTGAAGCCCTCATCAAATAAAACAGCGTTTTCAGAAATTAGCCAGACATTATTATAATGTGCAAAAAAATTCAAATGTGTTTAAAATCTAACATTTCTGTTACTAATAGAAGTTTTAATTTTTTTGCTTTGATTTGAATTGCTATATTTATTTTGCATTCAGTTTTGTGAGATACACAAAAAGACAAAAAAAATATTTATTTTGTCTGGATGAAAATACTTTGTCACGTGATAAAATCCTTTGAGGTTGTTTTTAATACGCTTCAAGAAGATATTACCATATTATACGTTACATTTTTCACTAAATTGAAAATATACAGACTTAATTTAAACATAAATAAACATATAAGTTTAAATAAAATGAAATCTTGATTAACGTGATAAAATGAGCATTTTAAAATGACAAGACAAGTATAACTCAATGAAATGCAGTATGAAATTAAAACAACATGAATAACGTGATTTTTTTTACTTGCCTTTTGGTTTTTACGTCCAATGAAAACTTAACTTCTTGAGCGACAGGTTATAAGAAGGAGCACCTATATTTGATAGCAAATTTAAGAAGTATAACACTTTCTTCGTAGATACTTTACACATACATTTCTCGTAGAAAAACTTCCAGACTATCACATCGGAAATATTATCGAATTTATTATTGGATAATTATCTATTTACTAGTTTTTAATACTAAAAATAAAAAATATATATACATGACTAGGTTGTGGAGACATAATACTAATAAACTCGTTAGAAAAAATACCATAGATACAGCGAGATCCATGTTTTTGGGGAGTATTTGAATAAAAAAAAATATTGCTGGGAATGGTATTAGTATTTGTAATTGAAATGTTCAAAATTTTTTAAGGGCATTAATATCAGCGAATACGTACTCGCAATAAAGGCAATTATAAAATGTAAACTACTGTTGCCTGATTTAATTAAGCCTTGATAAGAAACAAAAACCGTGGCATGCTTCTTTGAATTTAGTTCAACAAAACGACCTCGAAGCTACTCCATAGCGTGACTTCCATTTTCCGTTTCAGACAGGCGTTTCTAGATAAGAATACAATAAAACAAACAATATACCTACACCTTACTGTGCGTTTGTAATAGAATATTGCAAAATAAGTAGATGTTCTATTATCTTTAGCTGTGCGATCCACTGCTGGATTAGGGTCTCTTTAAGCACATGCCACATGCATTTTTTGGGAAGCTGGGAGCGCGTCTACCTGGTAAGAGGTAATTTTAGTAATTGTGGTTTCTATACACAATCGTAATGGAACATAATCTTTTCTGGTAGGGGGGTAATTAGCCAAGGCCGAAGCTAGATAACTAGTCCAGACTTAGATAAATTAGTAAAGGCCATTTGCTACAATTTGCTCTATTGTGAATAGTAAGCAGGATCTCTGTGCTACGCGTGTACTCATTGTGCCAATGTGTCTGTTAAATCATCTGATGTTAGTTAGGTGCATCTACAATTTTCCCACTGTATTAATAACGTCGTAGCGCCATCGAGCTGGTGCTATATTTTTTTTATCTTCTAACATTGTCCATTATCATGACACACTGAGATAATCAAGGCTGATGGCTGACTTTTTTTTGAAGGTGGCCTTTGCCCCCATAAATGAAAAATACTCTAGTCGGCCAATTTTCGTTTTAAGCTGTTTGGTCTATCACGTATGAGTAAATGTACGTCTTGTAGATCGAATTTCATAGAAATAACACATATATTGATTACTCTGTCCAACTAAATAAAGAAAAAAAAAACAAATTGCAAATTAAATACTTTCTGTTTTAGATTTTTCAAGACAAAATATTCAAGTAGGTATAGACGGTGGTGGTAATTTTAATCGAATAAAAGAAATGAGGTACTTCAACCGTTTTTATCCTACAGATTTTTTAATAGATTTGATTTGTAAAGCATTATATATCTATAAATAAAGCTGCCCTCTTTTAAACCGAAAAATAGAAGTAATACAATTCTGACAAATATGTAACAGATGTGAATTGCT
Source organism: Elymnias hypermnestra (assembly GCA_015832385.1). Lineage (NCBI taxonomy): Eukaryota > Metazoa > Arthropoda > Insecta > Lepidoptera > Nymphalidae > Elymnias > Elymnias hypermnestra. The sequence goes on along the minus strand of JACTOM010000045.1, from coordinate 1,929,314 downwards.
ACATTTCATACGATTAAGAACACCCCCTTTTACTTGACAGCAAAGGCGGCCTCAGGTGTATATTTAAATTGCTGACCTAAAAATAATATTTCTCATTAAATAAATATGATGAATTACTTTGCATGTTCATTAATTTTCAAGCGGGTACTTAAGAAATTAGAGTGAAAGAAACGATTTTTAACTGCTTCATGAACAGGATCGTGATTCGTGTCAAGAACAAATAAAGGAGCGGAGTAAAAGCCCTTTAATAAATGTTATCAACGACGGTGGAAAGGGTTATCTGCATTTTTATTTGTTATCTCTGAACCATTTTTATTAAATAGATTTTGATTGTCTTCCTTTTTATTGTAAATTCAAATTAAATTCGATTTGTTGGTCCACACACTTCCTTTATCTTATTTAAAATGTTCAATCTTTAATAAATTTTATTCATCCACTCAAATTCAAATACATTTCAGACTTGTTGTGGATGACACTACATATTATTACAAATTTTTCAAACATTAAATCTTTGATTAAATGTATTGTTTACACGATAACAGTCACTAATTACTTTAAGATTTTAGAGACAAGATAATTCGATGAGTGTATTTTATGCCATAAAAAGCTTGGATCGAACTGAAATTAATCCAATGTTAATAATACTTTCCTTTTATTTATTACGTAACGAAGAATCCTAAGAATTATAAAAGAAGAATGATAAAATATGTTCTCTTAAGCGTTATCTTAATGTGATGGACTGCCTTATAAAGCTGGTAAAAAGAAATATTATGTAACAACGCTAACAAATATAAATCACTATATACCCTTACGACACAGCCCAGATTATGAAGGTGTCACATCTAATAAAAAAATGTGATGCGTGTTTCAATGTGTACGTGCACGGATATCGAAACGAATTCGTAGCGTAACCTTTTTATATGATGTTTAAAACTAGGATTTAATATATTTAGGACAATAAAATATCTATTGTCACTGGGTCGTAGAAATAATATATTAACAGAAAAAATCTCTTCGACAGACTGCCTCATTGGTCTAGTGGTTAGCATGTTCGACAACAGACATGAGGTCCTGGGTTCGACTCCCAATTAAAAAATCGATATTGAGTTTTCTATTAAGATTTTCTCAATATTTGCCTGAAGTTGGGAAGTTGGTCCTGCGCCTGATCTCTCTTCGGTCGTGTCAGCTCTTGATACCGATAAATGGGAACTCCTCTAACCTGACAAGGATCGTAGACATACAAGAAGCTGTCGCTCAATAGCCAATCTGTTGGAGCGTCTACTGCTACGAAGACTGCTGCCACACCTCCGACTACGCGAGGAGCAGTTCGAGTTTCGCAGCAGCCACTCATCGACGCTCCAGCTGACGAGGACATTACATCACACTGCCAGTGAGCTTAATGGCGGCAGATGCGTTGTCGGGGTCTTTTTAGACATGGAGGAGGCCTTTGAGTGCGCCTGGCATAACGGCCTTCTGGCGAAGCTCTTGGCCACTACATTACCGTCTGCCTACGTGCGTATAGTGGCATCCTTTCTGGAGGGTCGCCGCTTGTTTGTCGACGTGGAGGAAGCGAAGGTGCAGCCCCGCGAAATCCGTGCGGGAGTTCCCCAGGGCAGTTGCTTGTCACCAAGCCTATACGCAGTATACACGGATGATATCCCTATCCTCCGTCACCATCTTCTCGCCCAGAGGGAAACGGACTTATTGTTGTCATTCTATGGTGACGACAGCGCGTACATCGCGTCATCTTACATGAAACAACACGCCGTTATCCAATTGCAACGTTTGTTGCACCTGCTGCCGAACTAGCTGGACATGACGTCGGCCATTATGTGCAGCCATCACGAGCCGCATTGCCAGCTGAAAATCGGGGGGAAGGGCGTGGAGTGGCAGGCTTTAGTGCGCTGGTTGGGGTGCCAAATCGACCACGGGCTGCGCTTGGTGGACACGGTGACTCACGCTGTGGGCCAGGTTGCGACGGCCCGGTCGCTGCTATGGCCGCTCTTTACCTCAAGTCTCCCAGTAAAAGCCAAAATGAAGGTCTACAGAGACTACGTCCGTTCTAGACTGATGTATGCGGCCCCGCCTGGTACTCCTTCTTCTCAGGATGCCAGAGAAGGAGTCATATCGGACTATGAGAGTGAAGGAATTGAGAGTGCACTTGTACTATGCCTGCCACACGCAGTAGAGCTGCGTGTGGGTTCTATACACTAAAACCCCTCTCTTTTATGAGCGAGGAGGCCTGTGCCGAGCGGTGGGACGTTAATTGATTGCCTTTAATCTCTTCGAAGGGAAGATACAGCCAATTACGTCCCACTGCTGGGTGCAGGCCTTCTCAGTAATAGCAGAGGGTTTTTAGAGCTTAAAGAGCATATAATACACAAGTGTATGCAAGGAATCGGAGCACATCGCCAACGTTACAACTTCGAGCAAATACTGAGAATTTAATAGAAAACTCAATATCTATTTATGAATTCAACCCACCCGGAACACAAACCCAGGACCGAATGTCTTTAGCCGAACAATCGGGCCGTTAGAACAATGAGGCAGTTTTGAAATTTATTTAATAAATTTAATTATTATTTCTGTATTTATAAGCTCATCAGACATATCCCCGCTTATTTATTCAGCATACAATAAATCGGATATCTTTCATTTCAAAATTGGCATCTTTATTGTAATTGCACCGTAAGTACTTTTACGTACAGAAACTAAGCCACTTTTAAGAATAATGCGTTTCCTCAAATTTACAGTATTGAGTGAACAAATCGATTTGTATTTTACATTATAAAAAAAAGAAAACAATACGGATAAAGGTGTATGTTATAAAAGTTTATGCACAAAACAAAGTTACTTTATACAAATCATTAGAAAAGCTTTCTTTTCGAAAAACATGAACTAGCTTGGTGGCAGAGCTCTCTCTTCTTTTGTATCAGTTTACGTTAGAATATAGTAACAGTAATTCTTACTTTATACTACATAGTATCAGCAACCTCTAATTATTATAATAAATATATGACTAATCGTTTATTTTTCTGTTTGTTGAACCGTAAATTATTTTGTAACACGTAATAAAGTGATTAGATCTTTTGATTTCTTTTATCTGATTAATAATAATCACGGTAGAAAATTAAGCTCGACTTATGTTCTTTAATAATACATTTTACTATCACATCTAAATAAGGAATATCAAGATAGATTAGGTTATCTGGCGTGTTTTTCTATTTTCACGACTCAGACAAAAGTAATTTATATGGAAATAAGTTTAGGGAATAACGTATAAACACAACAGTTCGAAAGACACAATCACACAGCTATGTTTGTCTGTGGTCACAACTGAAATTGAAAACAATTTGCTAGCTGTCTGTTATCGATTTCAGCTTTTTCATCTGTCTGCTGAGTGTAGACACAGTGCGGTTATGATTTTATTAAAATCAAAAACATAAATGTTCTTTAAAGTCTTTGAAACCAATATATTCCGGTTTCTTCAGTGAGATAATAATGCGAATGTGGTTTTAGACCACTAATAGTCAGTTACATATAGAAATATATCAAATTATATTTTCTATTAAAATCCATGTAGATCCAGTCTGGTAAAAGGGAATCTTTTTGCCCAAATAGCAATGCTACCAGTGAAGACATACCCAACAAGTCTTTGTTACAATGTGTGAAATCGAAAGAGCGAAATTCTAAGCTTTACTAGTATCCATTACATAGTTTTTAAAATCCGAACAAGGAAAAGCTTGCACATATTTAAAATATAGTAAAATATAAGCAGAGATTGTTTTTAATATCTTCTGTCGCAGCAATCCATGAAAGTGAAATATTTAAGTTATTTTTTAGTTATTTATAGAAGGACCATTATTGCTGAAAAGTCTGTAGTGGGGAGTACATATAACTAAAGGCTGTAGGACATACTAAAGTGGGGCCATCAAAAGGTCGTCTGGCGCTAATTGGATGTGGAAAACCAAAATTGGTGACAGTGGCCAGCCTTAAATGGGGCTTGTATAAACGAAAATTCTATATATGTATGAATAATAAGTAGTCACTACGCAGATACAGCAAAAAATATATATCGTACAAGAAAAAGTGGACTGAATAAAAATGTTTGACTGGTAAAGATATTTTCGCAATTGTATTTTTTTTTAAGAAAATGATAATTGAATAAGAACGCCCCGCGGTTTTACCCGCGTAGAAACCGATCTCGTGTCAGTGGAAAGTCTACTAAGTCGGACTATAGATTTATTTTCGTTAACGTAAAAATTTTATTTCACTTAAGTTTTTAATTACTTCCTTTCAGATAATTAGATACACCCTTACATTCCTAATCTAATTAATATACATATTTTACGTTACCACGAATATATATCTAATACATTTTTAAATTCCGACATTCCGATTTATCTAATTTAAAAATAATCTACAGGTATTGAAAGAATTTTTTAAATCGGTCCAGTAATTTTTTGCTTGATTATTATAAATTTTTAAAAATAAAGACAAAAAATTTTAAACTTTGGTCTATAATACATACATAAATACAAATGTTTCCTCTTTATAATATTAGTTTAGACATATAATTCTGACTGATTAATAATTATATGAAAGTTTGATATACTTTCAGTATTTGTCAGCTGGGTTTTTAAGATAATAGAAAATGGCAAGTGACACAAAATGTTTGAATCGAGGACCTTCTTAATGAGATATAACACGGTACCCATTATTTTAATTGTTCTTTAAAAGTTACTTTGTGCGTTTTCTATTTACTTTTTAAATTTATTATTTCCAAAATACTTAAAGATATTTATTATGACAAACCAAATGTTTTATATCAATAACGAGTTGACATATTTAAAGCGTTTATCTGACTACATTAAAATTTATAAATGTATAAGTTACCGGAAATGTATGAAATCGAGGAATTGTATACAAATCTTAGGAAATGTGTACAGTTCAGATACTATTTAGAAAATGTATAAAATATTTTTTAAAAAATTGTTTGAATGCATAGATAACCTAGGAAATGTATAAAGTAAATGTTTTCTGTAATAAAACACGTTAATAATATTTTTTTATTATAACACTTATTGACACATTCGGGACAACCGTAAAAAAATAATAATATGTTCATATTAACTTACTAATTAAAACTTCTTAAATCTATTATTATGCATTTTTGAAGTTAATGTGTAATGTATAAGTCTAATATAATTTATTTCACATATTTCCGTGCGATTTTAGGAATTACATACATTTCCTAGGAATTGTATGCAATGCCGGATTATATACATTTCCGTTAACATATATAAAAACATTACATTTTTGATCGTAAGCGCTTGTAACAAAACAGTATTAGCTTATATTTATATACTCATGAATTTAATTAATAAAGTAATAGTTTTAACAAGTATTTCATTAATTACTTTAATTTAAAATAATATATTTAACTCTCTGTCATTCAAAATTATTTCTAATAAAGAATTTATAAAAAAATCTTTATAGAAAATACAATATAAGTTATTGTGTTTATATAAGTTGTTTTATATTGGGTTCGTTAGAAAAGTGAAGCCAAAACAATATCAAGTTACAAGTAACAGCTGCTTCTTCCCATTTGTACAGTGGAAATATAAGTACATGTTCTGTGAAAAAATAATCTAATATTGACTTTCAAGATCAGCCAACAAAATTGCAACACTAGTTATATTACAAATTAATAATAATACACTACAGATTGATTAAAGTTATATTGTTGAAGAATTGTGTAATCTAGATATGCAAAATGCGAAGATGGTTTTACACCATTAAACTCACACAATTACTCGCTCATTACAAGATTTGCAAAACTATTCACAAGTATTGATTTTTAAGAATCTGACATCAAAACTAAATTTGTAATTTATTAATTAATCTCAAGAGTTTTAAACCTCAATCGATCAACGATTGAGGTTTTGAATATTGTCAATTATGTCAAATAATTGTGTTTTTTTGTATAGAAATTTATAAAAATCAAGTAATTTTATCACAAATTATTGTTAAGGGGGTTCCTTCGCACCCTGTTCCGAGAAGAACCCACAGAAAACTCATTCAAGTATTGTTAATTTATCATCATCATTAAAATGGTAATCCAGTTTATTATATTTCAGTCAGAGCTAGACATTCAGTTCCTCATATTGTTATCCAAGTTATGGTGTAAGTTTTCAATTAGCTCAATTTTAGTAAAATCTTTACATAACTTTGAATAAAGATGGATTTAAGAAAAAAATTGGCACGTGGAATTGTTGTTTTGGAAACGATATAGAGATGTTATAGAAAAATATTGGTTAAAGTAAGTAAGAGAGCATTTATGTTATACTAGCTGAACCCGCGACTTCGTCTGCGTGCAATGATTTTTGGGTAGCATTGTGTATTACTGTAAAGAGCTTATAGTTCTTTTTCAGGCTCTAGATTATCGATGTACCAAATTTCATTTATATTTGTTACGTAGTTATGGTGTGAAAGCGCGACAGAGTTACATTCGCATTTATAATATTATACCTTTTAGTAAGTATTGTTACTTTACACCATTACCTGGATATATGACCAAGTTTTACATACCATAAAAGATACAGTTTGTAAATGTGAAGTTTGAATTTATTTTTAATGTGAAAATTTGATTTTATTATTGAAGTAATAATAGACTAATGTAAAAATGCTATACGGCATTTATACATGCGAAATTTATGCTACATAAATTAAAGTGACACAAGCAGTTTTTCAAGCTTTTGACACATTACGAATGACGCTTTCCAGGGATCCTTAGTAAAAATAGTAAATTATTCGTAAAATAGGGCTGAATTATATTTCTTGTCTATCTCATCATGTCTGTCGTTAGACAGTTATATCAAAAACGTTAAACTAGGAGTCGATTCTGTGATACGTTTGTAAAATATATATCTTTATAGTAATGTATGTAATTGTATATATGTCATGTAATTGAATTTTTGAATGTGATTTTAAACACCTAAAATCACTTTATACACTTGTCAAAGAGTGTAAAATGTGTAAACATTTATATTCTTTTTTTACCTGGACTTTCACAATTACTTTACTCAAACGAAAGTACATAATTTGCTTTCTTTTTTAAACGATACACGTTTTAAAAATAAATATAATGGATTATAGTTTAAATAAAACAGTAAGTACGATACATATGTAGTTGATCGACCTAAAAATATCAGATATCACTGTTTTTCAAACTCAAATAATCTACTCTTATAGAATACCAAACTTGGCAATAAACAATAATTTCTCTTTTGGTAATAGTGCTCTTATATAGTGCAATAAGGCTATCTGCTGTTGAAGTGCAGAATAAATAAGGTGAACCTCTCAATATATATAAGTTCTCGATTAAAATACTCTTTTCTTTACTTATAGCATAGAATAGGTTTCGGGCTGACGAACTACTGAAAATTATTTAATTAATTTTTCATTTTAAAGGATTGATAAGCTTTTTACTGTGAAAAGGACGTGAAAAACTTAATATAAAATTACGTTATCGTAGCTGTAGGTGTCAACCAGTTTAATCTTCGACTAATATAGATTTACAATTTTATAATATTTAGAATATATAGATGTTAAAAGATTCACTTTTAAGGAAAAGTACAAAAGTTGGAGAAAATAAATATTTTATTAAAGACAAAAAGCAACTTTTCTTCCAAATAACCTGTGCATGTTCTTCAATTATATTCTATGAGCATCCAGTAACTCAATAACTTCTTTAATTAATCTTCATATTTGTAGTAGAAAATATAAATAAAAATATATTATCTTCAACATCTTTTAATAAAAATATATTATAACAAATTAAATTGAAAGATTATTAAGTATTCTTAGAAACAAAGCAAAACTCTTAAAATTTCTCTCGGCCCTCTTACAAATTATACGTCTAACAAGTTTGCCTCTTTCAATATTATTTTTATAATAATACCGAAATTAAAATGCAATGATAAGATTGTTTGTATTTAATGTTAAGAATTTCTGAAGCTTGTAACCAGGCGTCTTTCTGCTTCATGTTCACGTTTAATATTGAACTTCATGAGTCACAATGTTTTTTCTTATACAGTTGACTAATTTTCTGTTATACAATGGAGAAGAGTAAGTACGCCTTTTGGCGAAATGGCGAATACTCTCTTGCTTTATAATTTGTCAGAGTTTGGATTGATGGAGCAAATACATGCCGCCTAACCAAAAAAATGCGTTTTGGTGCGATACTATGTAGAAACTGTAAGAGGTGTATTACCCCTTACCTTCTTCCACCTTAACACTGCGTTACTGAGCATCAGATATCTCATCTATACAGTCAAGTAAATTGTACTATTAAAATTAGAGTGAATACAGTGTCTAAGATCTTTTACAGGCAAGTTGTTGTGTTAAAATGGTTAATTATAATATCAAAAGAAAATTAGGCCAGTGACCAATTCTTACTGTCAATTCCAGTACGCGCATGCCGATAGAGGAGCCAACAACCTAATTTTTGTCTACCCCATATAGATATGACGATATCCACCGCAAACATTCTGTTTTTGTCAATACTAAGAGATCTTTTGGTATTAAAAATTTACTTCTGTTTATGTTAAATGTTCAGACATTTTAAGATAGTACCATGCTGTACTGGAAAGAAGAAATCTCTTTGTAAATTATCTCTCAACGCTTTTCAGGACGGGCCAGTCCAAACAAAATGATAGAAAAAACTTTGGTACACAATATTTTTACATTGGCGACAGAAAACAACAACAAATGGGTCTAAAATGTCTAAGCTTTATTTAAAAAAAATATATTTTTCATAGTTTAGAAGTCGTAGGGTTTATTGGCCACAGTATCGCAAGGAACGCAATATTTTTGCATAACATTATATACTTCATGGTAGAGTGGTAATTTACCACGGCTAAAGCCAATATATCCCAGGCCTAAACGAATTACATTTTTCGAAATATGCCGACTGGGAGTCAAACTCAAGACCTCTGTTAACGAAGGGAGTATTCGAACCATTACGCCAGTGAAGATGTTAAGTTTTGTCAGTTTATGCCGGTTTCTGTAGGGTTTAGGAGCATATATTCCTTCCGCGAAAAGTACAATGACGATTTCAAATCAAATTAAAAACTCTTTTTTTCAAGTTGAGTCTTACAGCCACTCTTGCAGTCTTTAAATGGCCAAATACAGTAATTTTCTGTATCACTTCGAAATCTACCTCGACTGTTCATTTAGATAGAATAAGTAAATAATTGTCAAAGCGATCAAATTCTGAACAAGTATTTTTGAAGTCTTTAAAAACGTATATATTGTTATAAAATATGAATACCAGATAAGAGATTTAGTGTTTTATATAACCTGCCTTCCTGACGTATACCGACGTGATGGGTCTAAAATTATAATATTACCTCACTCACAATACAAGGCATAAAAAAGGTAAGTAGCAGCCACAGTCCCACAGCTGGGCACAGGTCTCCTCATACATATGAGAGAGGGTTATTAGAGCATAGTCCACCACGCTGCTCCACTGCGGATTGGCAGGTATTGTACACAATTGCACTCTCTATTCCTCCACTCTCATAGTCCACTGTGACGGTGATCCGACACGATCGGAGAGAGATCAGGCGCAGGACCGACGGCTTAACGTGCGTTTTTCCCAACTTCGGGAAAATATTGAGAAAATCTTAGAAACCTCAATATCGATTTAGAATTAGCCCGAACCGGGACTCGAACCCTCATGTCTGTAGTCAAACATGCAAACTACTAGACTGATGAGGCAGTCGAATACAAGGTATGCTCAGTAATTTTTGCAGGATAAGTGACTTAAAAAACTTATTGTAAAAAAAATATGGGGTCGAAAAAGAATAATTGGATAGCGTTAGAAATTCCAATGATTTAAAATTACTGTCGCTAAATATACAAATTAAATTTCGATAAATTTACCTGAGGGCTTGACCCTGGCCAAGCAAGCATCGTCGTTACATATAATAGTATTTCAACTTTACTATAAACTTGTGAAACGGAATACTGCACTATATTTTCAGCTATAAAATAAAGCTTGCACCACTTTTCCTTGTTAGTGCAAACGATATGAGGAATCGTACTAAATGCCCGTTCAGCCTATGGCCGTGTACGTTAATCCGTTTAACGACTCCACAGATACATAAAGTGAGAAACCTCAGCTGTAATATTTCCACTACCGACACTAGAATGACATAACTTACGTCATTAAAGTATGCCTGTTCAAGACGTTGCCGTGTTTGCTTTGCTTTACTATATTCTGGAAGACTTGATTGCCGTCGCATACGCATCCTCTGTTCCCGTTCCATAGTCATCAAATCCGACTTTTGGGACAACACTAAATAATGTAAACGGTGCACAATATCCATTTTGTCTTATATAAAAACGATAAACAATGAAATTTTATTTCGCACAGCACTATTAAATTGTATTTATAAAGTTCTTAGTTCGATTGAACGGAAAAGAAGCTATTTGGAAGATAATAAGTCATTTATTCTGTGAAAATTTCACTAGGTGTGGTTTTTTTAATTAGAAGAATCATAATACGTAGATTTGAAGACGTGATTAGATAGGAAAACATAACGGAGAAAAGAGCTTGGCCCGAAACCGACGGCGGGCGGCTGTCGACTGAACTGTCGATGTAGTTTGCCTTCGCCTCCGACGTATCCCGGCAACCGTTTGCCAACAACAGACTTTGCCCGTGAAAATCGTAACAAATCATTTCGCTACGTAATTTGTTTTATTGTTCCGAGAAAATCATTTTTCGATGTAATTTTCGCAATTTCTTTCTATACCGAAAACTTTGTAATGTTCAATTTTCTTAAGGAATTTTAATAATTAAAACTTTCAATTTCATGTGAGCCACGCGAGGCTGACACTGTACTTATCTATATAAAAAACACTTGGCATATATATATATATATTGACTGCCTCATTGGTCTAGTGGTTAGCATGTTCGACTACAGACATGAGGTCCTCGGTTCGAGTCCCGGGTCGGGCCAATTCAAAAAACCAATATTGAGTTTTCTATTACGATTTTCTCAATAATTGCCTGAAGTTGGGATTTTGGCGGTGTGATCCACCCCCGTGCCTCGGAGAGCACGTTAAGCCGTCGGTCCTGCGCCTGATCTCTCTCCGATCGTGTCGGATTTTCCGTCACATCGGTCTATAAGAGTGAAGGAATAGAGAGTGCACTTGTGTACTATGCCTGCCAACCCGCAGTGGAGCAGCGTGGTGGGTCTATGCTCTAAAAAACCCTCTCTCACATGAGCGAGGAGGCATGTGCCCAGCAGTGGGACGTTAATGGGCTGCTACTTACCTTACCTTACCTATATATATATTAAATTATGTATATATTAAAACTACCTAACCTTCAAACGAATCAGCATAAAAAAGTTGCACATCTTTGTGACGTTAATCGCACGTTTCCTCCGTAAATATTTTACCCTCATACGCCTAAAGAAGTTTCACTTCAAAAATATCAATCGATTACAACAAATTGACTGCAAGCAATTATTTACATAGAAGACAATCTTCGTAATTTTTACGCTACATTTGAGTTACTATTTACGAGTTATACGAGTACTAGTGTGAACTCGTTTGTTGGTAAAGATAAAGTCTCATAGCTCATCCGCTAATAAAAAGGTAGTGATTTTGTTTTAACACGATTTTTATTTGATTTTTTATTGATCTTATTTGAAATTTCCATGGCGATACTTCGCTATGACTCAATTTTATACTTTCTGTAGATTAACAATTTCAATCCCGAAGAAATTGCGAAATAAAACTCTATCCAGACGTTTTGTCTGGATAGATTTTGATGAAAATTTTACTGGAGACTAGAGGAGAATATACGGTTTTGGTAAACTGGGTAAATCTCAATATTGTATATAAATATAAACCTGTTATTTTGTAGCTATAAAACAACAACTTTATATATAATTACGCAATATATGAAGGCAAGTTCGCATTTATAAAAGAATTTTCCGAATAAGCGATTGCTTCATATAAGCGTACATAACAACTTTACTATATTGATATGTCAGAATCTAGTTTGATACGCTAATATTCTCTTGGGTCAATCAATATTCCATATATAATAATCGTTAAGAGAGCAGTATGCTCCTGATGGAGATATCGGATAGGCAATAAGGTTAATATATGACACAATTAATAAGTAGCAAGTGTTCGCGATTTCCCCTGAGTTACAACATGACTAAGACACAATCTGACATATAATCTAACTTATATAGGTAACCCCTTGTAATTAGTTTATATAAATTGCTATAATCCATTTCCTGTATAATTTCATTTATATAATTAATAAAATGAATAAAGGGATGTAGCACTATTGTACTTTAGCGATTAGGAACTACGCAAGTGACACCGCCGGCATCATTATTCCATGCGCTTGTATGCCATTAAACTAATATTCAATGATTCGACTAATTGACAATACGATCTTTCGATAAATAATGGACTTCCCCGTAGCTGTTCCTCTTGGTAGCGATGGGACACCGAGGGGAACAGTATCCTGGCAAATCATTAACTAATAAGGTAAAAAATGGGGTTTGGAGGTGGTATGGAGGCAGGCTCTCCCCTCAGTTGCGCGCGATGTTTTACAGTCCTTACTTAGCGGCTAAATTCCTTGACTCTTTAGCTATCCAGTGATGTAATTGAATTTGGTATGGACGTGATACATATGTCGCTACAAAACCAAACTGTATCCGCCGATTTTGTTTTCAATCTTTTTTTTTAATTGCCTCCCTGAGGGTCTGATTTTAATGACGTATTCACGTCAAAACTTTTCACCTAGCATTAAACAACAACAAAAAATATCTTACGAATTATTTAACGTGTTTGGACCTGTTAAGATATTAATTACAAGTGAATTCTAGAATAAAAATATAATATTAGGTGAGAATAGTTGATGGATATGTTGTTAATTAAATTGAAAATAAATTGAAAAAATCATTATAGAGTAAAAATTTTAATCTACCTTTTGTAATGATACAAAATACATTTAAAATACCATATCGATAAAACTATTCGTAATGTATAGGTAAATTTTGCATTAGTTTTTACGGACTAGGGTGTTTCAATTAATTCGTTATATTAAAGGTATTATTGAGTTTACACTGTTTAAGTATACCTACTGATAAAGCAAAATACTACTCATAATCTGTCAGGATATTACTATAATAAAGCATTTTGCTGACGTGAAGGTTATTATCCATAACAATAAACTAAAATTTATAAGTTGTTACAGATTATACGAAATGATAGCAGGTGCCTTGTATTTCTTATGACACACACACACGCACACACTGATAAACACATATGCACGTACCATAATAAATAAATGTTAAATCATCAGCAAGTACATTTTATCAGATTTTTATAATAATTAAGTATCGTTAAGAGCAGTGGATAAAGTAAAAAAAAACATCTCATTCCATAGGTTTACCCAAAAAAAATTCTATAGATACCATGTAAGATTCGATAAGAATCCACAAAAAGTTATATTTTTTACTTCTTTACCCATACGTAGCATCCTATCTGAGCATATCTTTATTATATTTCAATAACAAAAATATATTTACCATAGAAATAAATTGCCTCACGCCCTTTTGTATAAATTTGCGATCTTATTGTGACAGCATATGTACGTAATCAGCTGGCGCTTTGAATTAAGTCAGATCAAGATTTCCAACTGTGAGTGTAAATTGAATTAATTTGATCATGAACTGAAATTCAATATCTCCTCGTATTTATTTAATAACATGTTTCATATCACGCTATGTGAGCTAAATTAACAATATGACAGGTAATGTTAAGGGTAGAATTTAAGGTGACAGATAAACCTTGAAAACGTAACACATATTCAGCGTTTAAAAAAATGAAAGTGCGTGCGTACAAAGTATACATGTCAGAAGTGAAACTTCTTTGGAAAACCAATTTTTAAGTCTTGTTTATATTTATACAAATCTAAAACTTTGCATTTCCGAGACTTAGAGGGAGGGGAAAAAGAAGATATGTTAGGAATTTAATTGTCATTAAAGTGTCGAAAATTAATACAAATACTTTATTGAAATCTAAAATCACGCATTGTAAATAAAAATGCCACGTGTTTTACCAATATTTGAAATTATTAATTAAATTTTGTTTTTGAATTTAAAATTTATTTAATGAAAAATAGTAAATTAATATATTAAACGAGTGGCAATATATTAAACATGTTATTTGCAAATATTAAAACTACCTAACCTTCTAACGAATTAGCATAAAAAACGCTGCACATCTTCGTGATGCTAATCAGGTGTTTCATCCGTAACAATTTTACCCTCATGCGCCTTACGAAATTTGACTTCAAAAAGTAAACTTAGTATTACTACGTCATTAAAAGCGACAGTGGCTTATTGGCGACACGTGGATTATCTTCTCTTAGAAAACATCGTGAAAAACCTGCATATCCCAGGAGTAATTGGGGGATATGTGTAACAGTACAGTGGTGGGTATATGCTCTAAAACCCTGTCTTATGAGTGAGGTGTCATATGCCCCGCAGTGGAACCTTACCTACGTCATTTGACTGGGGAGAGGTTTCAACTAGTTACTAACCTACCAAGAAAACGTGCCACAAGGCAAAATTTGCGTTCCGGTACGTCTTATGGAAACTATAAGAGGTAAAATACCTCTTACCAGGTAAGCACGGTTCCTACACTGTATCATCATTTACATGAGTTTACAATCATGCGCCAACCTGACATTAATAAAAAATCAGTAAAGTAGCAGCCCAGTAGCGTCCCCATTGCTGGGCACAGGCCTCACTCCGAGGAACGAGGGTTTTTTATAGCATAGACCCACCACGCTGCTCCACTGCGGATTGGCAGGCATAGTACACAAGTGTGCACTCTCTATTCCTTCACTCTCATAGTCCGATATGACGGAATCCGACACGACCGGAGAGGGATCACGCGCAGGACCGACGGCTTAACGTGCTCTCCGAGGCACGGGGGTGGATCACACCGCCAACATCCCAACTTCGGGCAAGTATTGAGAAAATCTTAATAGAAAACTCAATATTGATTTTTGAATTGGCCCGACCCGGGACTCGAACCCAGGACCTCTAGTCTGTAGTCGAACATGCTAACCACCGATGAGGCAGCTTCAGCTTTAAAAATCAGTATGAAGTTATTAAACTGAGTGAGCTTTCAGCGCTATAGTTTACCGCCAAATAAATTTAATTAATATTTGTATAAACTTTAACTGTATATATTTGCATTAACATAGTGTCATCCATAAGTTCAAAATATGTGCGGGTGCGAATGCTCTTCTTTTCTCCCGTGGTGCGTATACGATTTTTTCATACAATGGGAATAGTAAAAAAATTATGTCATCTCTTGTTTTAAGTTGCCATTCACATTCTGATAAACAAGTCGTTGCTAAGTTACCGGCAGGAAAATTAAGTAAGGAGAAAACTAGGCACTTTTGTCCGGCATACAGAAGTTAAAAAGCGTACATTTCATCATACACTAAGAAAAAAATATATATTTGAACCTATTTATGTGTGGAGTGGACGGATAAAGTATTTAATTAACGATTGAAAATTTTAAGATAATACAAAGAAAGAGTCATCTAATGGTAGGAAATAAATAAATAGGTAAAACCATAATAAATGAAGCAATTGTTTTTGAATTTTATTTATTAATAAGGCAATTTTTTTTAGAGAAACATTCAAACATTGATTGAGCCAATTTTATTAAAAACACATCTCATTAAAACGATATTGATTATGCAATACCGAAGACCTAATATTAAATATAAGTAGATATAACAAACAATATAATATGTACCCACTAGTGTAAAAACAGCCTGACAATCTTTTTGAAAATGTTCTTTTGTTAATAAAAAAAGCCTTTACGCTTATGACCTGAGAACTTTCTAGAACCTATAATATAGATAAAAACTGTCAGAGTGATATTTAATGTAGAGATGAAAGCAGAAATATTGCCCTTACATTTATAATACAATCTTAAGCTGATTATTCAATGATGCTTATTTTGAATATAGACCATTCTTACCTAGACAAAACTTTTAGTATATACCAACCAATACAAAAAGTTTTACTTCAATAAATATGTAAATTATTTCTGAATTAAAAGTCATTTGGTTATTTTGTCATGATTAGTTTAAAAATCCCTTTAAGATGTGTCATAGTGATAGCCATCATGAATAAATAATAAAAACCATAGATGGTAAATGACATAATGGTTAACAGTCTAATACCTATGGTTAACAAGTGAAAATGTGGTAAACAGGTAAAATATAATGTGTACTGGTGAATGCTTGCAGTTAACATCTGAAGTAATGTGAATTGGAGAACAAAACGGGCAACAGTCAAATAATTTTGGTTAAAAGTTTGAATGTTTTGGTAACCAGGTGAATGACAGTGGTGAACTGATGAGTGAGTGACATAACGCTGAACAGTCGAATAATAATGGTGAACATTCAAATTATTAACATTAGCAAGTGAATGATAATGATGTGAAATATAATATGAACTGGTGATATGCCTTCAAAATGAGCAACTAGAAGTCAATATACAATTTCAGAAGTGCTCTATTAAAAATGGTTCGAAAAGTGTAAAATTTTGTACATATTGAGTCATCACCTCAACCAGAGCCTTCCACCAGTCGAGAAGGAGACAGATTAATAAAGGTCTTATTTTATCAATAATCAAGGGATTATAAAAGACAAATGTGAAACAAGTTATTCTCAGTAAAAGAGGTATTCCAAAAACAAGGAGACTGTTTTAATTAAGACTACTATTGAGTCTTCTGCATTTTTAATAGGTTCTTTTAGAGTTCAATCTCTCCACAAGGTATATATTCTCATATTACACTTTCTTCCTTATCCTTGAAGATTTTATAAATGGTTATACTAAATCTAGCACCAAAACTCATATACATTTAAATTCCAATTTTATAAGTATATAGTCATAATATATTAATCAAAACAATTTGAAGTGTTTGTCTCTAAATTCTGGATAACAAGTTTTTCCAGTTTATAACAGTATATTATGTGTGTAGGGAGTTTCCTCCCTAGGACATTCTGGGCAGTTAAGGTAACAATCGCACATGAAATGTCCTATATTTTTTTCGCGATCAGACAAATTCTTACACTGAAATAAAAAGTTCGACCTCATCAAGTTGACTTTGAATCAAGAACAAAGCACTTAACTTCCGCATACAGGAGTTGAAAACCAAACTTTTTCTCCAGATGTAAGAAAATCTTATTTGTATATAACTTGTGTTATTAAAATTTATCTTGCCTTATTACTTTATTTACATCAACAATAAGCACATCATAACTGATATCCAAATAACTTTCACAGACAAAGAACTATAATATATATTTAAAACACCTCAAAATATAATTTATTAATTACTTAACAATAAAATATTTATATCTTGTCTGTACTTAAATGTGCGCTTTTATTATGTATATTATATAATAAAATCTAGCTTAACTACAATCTGTTTATTAGAAATGGCTGCTATATGAACATATGTGTGTAAAAATTATCTTTAAATATAATATTTCTGTACATGTCATATGAAATTATATTTTAATAATGTGTGAAGTATTTGTGTTGGATTCAGTAATAATTTAAATTCACAATTCCTAATACAAATATGCCAATATTTCTATAGGACAGGGACTACACCAGATTAATATGACATTATATCTTGTTCCTTTGACATTTAAACAAAACGTTAAAATCACTTGATGACTTAATGACATAGTTCTGGACACAAGAAAGGCTGTTTTTGATTCTGCTGTGTAACAAAAATTTTGGATTGTGTGATTAGTGGTAAACGATTGCTTAGTACTAGGATATGTAAGGAACCTGAACTATCTTGGACAATGTAATATGGTAATACTAAGAACCAGACTACAAAAGAATTAAGATCAATGAGCAAGTGTATGAGCTAGTTGATGCTGGATTTACTAGAGGTATCAAAGGTTCTGAGCCTTGCATTGGCAATAGCACCATGCTTGGTAAATGCTGCACTACCAAAATACACCAACATCAGAATGGGATCTAATGTATTGAAAAACATTCTTGGATGGAATAATCAACAGGCTTCTAGTAAATCATGGCAAAATACAATTATGAAATGTAGCTGCAACAGGTCATTACTGTACAAATACTATGTTACAAGCCATGACATATAACTCAACTTACTTAAGAAGAATAAATAAGGTATCTTCCGTGTGAATATAATCGTTTAGTCAGGATGCAAATGAGTTTACAGGGAGTGGCTGTTCCACAACCAGATGACTTTGACCTAAAAGTCACCCGTAAACTACCAGAGCAGGTGTTTGTGAAAAAACACAAAAGATCCCTTAGAGTAAAAGTGCATCTGCAGCTTCTGTAAACCCAGATTGAAGGAGTAAGCCTAACCACAGAACTGGGTAAATGTTTCCCTTAACATGAGATATTTTTATGTGTGCTTATATTTAAAATCAAGATAAAACAAGTGAATACAAAATGTAATTAGGATTTCAGATTAACACATTTTAAAAATTTTACAACAATAAATACAAAATGATGTTAAAACAAAACATTCAACAGTCAATAAACTTTAATTGATTTATTTTTAATCCAATATTAATTATTTTCAAGACAAAACTTTAGTGAAAGTAAAATTACTTATAGAATTTTTTTTATATTTTGTTAACTTCTAAATAGAAAATAATGACAATGGTAATTTAAAAAACAATAGCAATTCTGTAATGTAAAAATCTTGTAAATAACTTTAAGGGGTTTGCCTGAATTTAATGGATGCAAGAATGACTAACGCTGACAACATGACCCAGGTTTCATTATATTTTCGCCCGAAACTTTAATTGGTAAAATATATTTGCAAATCTTGTGCCATATCTATGTACAATAATGTAAAGAGAATATTGGTATACATAATTAGTCTTACATGTTAACCCTTACATTTAAGTAAATTAACATTAGTATATTTAATTTAACAAAAATATACAGTAGAATAATAAACTAATAAATTGTAAATATTGTTCCTCTTTACATCAATAAAGTGGTAAGTATGAAGTAATTTTTTAATTAACATTTAAGACTACTGTAAAATCTTATCTCCCATAAAACCAAGTACCATTAGCTCTTTTAATGGAGAATAAAATACAAATTGTTTATAAAAATATAATTCAATTGAGCATAAATAATATTTTGGAGATTAAAACAGTATTGAAGTAAAGAGGCGATTTAATACCTTAAATAAATATAGATATATTTTAGTAATATAATTAACTAAATAAATTATGCTTCTGATATTTTTGATTTACCATTCAATTTTCCAAGTTGTCCCAACATAAGGACTGTATTGATTAAATTTTCTGAATAGATACGTTGGTTTGTCTCCATCCGTCTTAATTTTTGCACTACATATTTGGAGAAGAACTCTAATTCATTTTCAGTACTTTGCAATCGTGGATCGCTATCTTCAGAACTCCTTTTACGTTTAGCACCTTTGGAACTAGCCAGTGTCACTGGCCTCGCTTTTCTTTTAGCATTTTCATTTGATTTCTCTTCCAATTTACTATTTACAAACGCTAGATTTAAGTCTTCAGCAAGGTCATTAGCCTCTTCCTCATTTAACTGTATAGTTAAATCATCAGGAACAGTAACCATAGGTATGTGATTGTCTGAGAAAATAGGGGATGGAAGAAATGAAACCTGTTTCCGTACTTTGACTAATGATGTTTTGGGCTTAGTAATAGTGTTGTCAACACTTCCACCCACAGTATGCCTTCTATTATTCATATCTTTAGTTACCTCTGGTTTCTTTACTCTGTTAACTGCTTGTTTATTACTCCAAAAGTTAACTTTTATTTTGGGCGTTGGCTTTGGTTTTCGTTCGACAGGCTTAGGTTTCTGTATTGGAGGAGTGGCCAATTTATACCGTATGTTATCATCATCAACATCATTCTTAATATTTACACTTTTTCTAGTTTTCAAAGTTGGTTTGGTTGCATTGTTGAAGAATTGTGTGTTAATTTTATATCTTATTGTTTCA
This sequence comes from Elymnias hypermnestra, assembly GCA_015832385.1. Lineage (NCBI taxonomy): Eukaryota > Metazoa > Arthropoda > Insecta > Lepidoptera > Nymphalidae > Elymnias > Elymnias hypermnestra. The sequence continues at coordinate 1,909,181 of JACTOM010000045.1, read as the reverse complement.
TCATCAGACTGGTAACCATTTCTTTTCGATTTCTCATTTATTGTTTGCCACATAATGTTATATATTCTTTAATATTTTTAAGCAGATACAAACCTGCAAAAATTATAAAATATAATATGCAAAACTATAATTAAATAAGTCTTTATAAGATTTTATATGTAAAATAAACAGGCAGTTTTGTATAAATAATAGCATTTAATATAATATGTGGTTCAGAGATAAAAAATTGTTCAATTTTCTTGAATTACAATTGTTCACTTCAATTTTATGAATGTTTTTATGATACATGTCAGAATAAATTAAGAGCGGAATAAAAATATGGCATAATTTTCAATCACATTCATAGTTTTGACATTGAATTCACTTCAGGCGGGAAAGTGTCGAGTATGCCGGAATTAAAATGAAATATAATTTCCCGCCTAAACGTAGCATTGATAATTTTTAATGTATAAGCTTATTTATTCTAAACTGCTATCACAAGTATAAACAAAATTACATAATTAGTAGTCATTAAAGAGAAATGTGTATTCAGAACGATTTATTGAATCAATATGGTACATTAGAAATGAATTTGTTTTGAGGTTATAAAATGATAAAGCTTTCTAACAAAGTCAATGTAAATAAGTAACTTATTAAAACTTTAGATGAAATCGATTTTCTCTGCTAATGATCTGTTTAGTGTTTAATACATAAAGTAATATCAAGGTACGTGCTTTTCATCAACAAATCATATAAGGTGTAACATTACATAACCAAATTGTATATTTTCAAAAACTTACCTTCATGAACTTTTTTATAAAAACTTTTTGTCACTTGATTAGTTAACAACATACATTAAATAATATTTATCACGAAATAAACACAAACCGAATAACACACCACTGTCTCATCTATATTCTACATGACGCAAAGAACTTACAAGCACGGCCGCTAGAGGCGCTATAAACACGCGGGAATCTCTTATGGAAGCGTTCATATTTCACGGTTTGCAGATATTTAGTCTTAAATTTATTCTACGAAAATAAATATTTTATTTGTTGACTTGTTAATTTCCAGAATACATCTATAATTTACCATTTTAAAGAACTTTAATAGTTCTAAAGATCTTCTATGTAGAATGTTACTTGATAGATTATCAACATAAAATTATATAATTTTTTTTCAAAAGGTAGACGTTTTGTTAGTTTTATAAGATATCTATATGGTTTTTATTGTAACCCTTAACATTTAATGCAACTAAAATCACAAAATGATACGATTCGAGTATTTTTGCTATATAAATTAATATTAAAATAGAGATAAAAATAGAGAAAATTGTGTTTTCGTATTAAAATATGTATATTTGTAACGTGTTCTCACAAAAACTACTAGACCGATGTCATTTTTTTTTTACCATATAAAGCTGCATTTTCACAGAAAAACAGGCTTTATTACTTCCTCGAAAAACTAGGGATCCCTAATAATAATGCATTAATGTAACCCAAGGTGTAAAAAAATGGGTCACAAAAAATCAGTCATCGCGTGCGCTGCGGAAATAATTGAAGATAGAACAAAAAAAATATTCTACAATATTAAAGAACGTATTAATATCTACAAAAATGTGTTGTTGTTGTTTTCTTGCCCTTATCCCACTAGGTGGGGTCGGCACAGCATGTTTCCTTTCGCCACTTCACCCTATCCGCTGTCATTTCTACATTCACACCCTTAATACACATATCCTCTTTCACACAATTCATCCACACTTTTTTTGGTCGCCCTCTCCCGGCCCTGCCGCTTACCATCATATTTAGAACCCTCTTACATACATGGCTATCCTCCCTTCTCATTACATGTCCATACCAGGCTAACCTTCCACTCCTTAACTTCTCGTTCACTGGTGCTACTTTCACACTTCCTCTAATATACTCATTCTTAATCTTATCCAATTTTGTCACTCCACACATCCATCTCAACATTCGCATCTCCGCTGCATGCAATTTCCTTTCATTCTCCCCTTTGGTGGCCCAGCACTCTGATCCATACAGGATGACAGGTCTTACGATCGTCTTATAAATTTTCCCCTTTAGTTTAAGGGGCATTCTGGCATCGCAAATTGTTCCCGAGACCTGCCTCCACTTCATCCAACCTGCATTTATCCTGCTAGTAACATCTCGGTCAATGCCACCGTCGTTTTGGAAGATAGCACCGAGGTAACGGAAATCTGAGCAGACTCGAAGGGAAA